>JAQFJA010000005.1:1708495-1734777 GCA_029874485.1 Naso brachycentron
TTGTATCCAATTATCATCACAAAATCCGCTAATGTTATTCTGAGTTGCAGTGATGGGAGACACTATGGTGTGAAAGACACAGTCAGGATTCCTGTCAGAAATGAATAAAACTTAGAGCAATTAAAATGCAACTGTCATCATCATTATGAATCCAGTGTGACAAACTGTCTGATGGAAGCTTTGTTTTGAAACCAGAGGGACACAGGGGAAAGTTTGAAACAGCAAAATGATTCGTCTGATCTACAAAAATATCCAATGCTTTTTAATATTTGCCTTTAACTGTAAATGCTTCAGTTGACAGTAAAGCAAAAAATGGATGAATGAGACTGGAGAATGCCTGAAGCAAATGAATTTTAAAAGAATGAGTCGAAGACGACTGGAGGGAGCTAGCCGCACAAAACTACACAGTTTCATTGAAGTTGGTCTTTTCTAATAATCAAGGATATTTCACTACCTTAAATCTTAAATCTTAGAGCCTATATCTATATCTCACCAAAAAGAAAACCAGCCAAGAAAATGTTTAAGGGGCTCTCACCTTCCAAGTAGTTATTTCTGTGAAGTTACTGTCATTGTCCAACTAAAAACGAACTGACTGCCAAATGAGTAGCGAAGAGTCAAGTCAGTGGAACACAGCTAAAATGCAAAGAGGACGCCAGGATGGGGGTCTGGATGGGCACCACCGAACGTCACCGAAGCAGTGGACCAGACCGCCTGAGGGATCAGTCGGTGTGTTGTGAGCGGTTGGAAAGAGCACAGGAAAGCTGTGAATCACACAGGCTGGCAGACGACTCTCGTTAATGTTAGCTTTGGGCTAAGTAAGTGTGTGCATCCCTGCCAGCTCTGAAGCCTTGACATGTGAGCATGTTAACGTGAAGAGCACAAGTACCCAGGGTGGTGTGTGGCTGGGACATTGGTTACTTTGATTATTTATATTTGTACCTTTTGTCACTTTTCCCAGAGATAAAGTCAAAAACATCCTGTGATTGTTTATTCTTTTTTTTTTTGTTACATAAAAAAATTGTTCAGTGATAGCCTCTCTGATGGCTGTGCCAGTGGACTGATTGAGGGATTGAAGAAACAGACAGCGTTGGGAGGCACAAATGACACGAATGATGATACATGAGGGGCTCTTTCTTTCGTCACACCTGGCGTTAAAATGTGTTTTTTCATTTTATCTGATTGCAATTGGATAGCGCTTGATCACATGAAAGTACAGGTGTAAATGCACTAGAACCGCATTAAGGATGGATTATGATCTGATCTGTCAAAGCACCTCCGAAGGTGGCCAGGGACACGTTCTGAACACATTGAATACAAGTGTAAATGCCAATGCGTCTCCAATCCACATACCGCAACGCTGTGGGCGGAAATACGTAACTGACTCTGGGCAGAGCTGGCACATACTACGCTGTGATTGGCCAGTTTGCGTTCAAGGGTTTAGCTTAGCGAAGGTGATAGTAAAAGCTGGACGCACAGAAGAAGAGGATGTGACATTATGTAGAGTGGGAAAGAGTGCAACCGGACAGCAATCTGATCTTAATGTGGACAATTGAGATGCATAATAATATCAGGTGTATGTTTGTGGTCAAGTACTATCCGATTGCAGTCCAATCACAAAAAAAAAACCATTTAATGCCAGGTGTAAAAGGGATCAAAGTGACAATATTGTGGAGTGTTGAAAAAGATAATTCAAGTTTGCCATATTGGTGTGACTTCACTGAAGCAAGCTGGTCCAGTGGTGAATGCACAATCATGGAGTGGAAGTGAACTGGTGAGCTGACCCAGAACATATGAAAAGGAGTCACTTTTCAGCAGTAAACTAAAGCAGTATGTAAACAGTAGTGGGTAAAGGGCCAAGGAAGGCAGTGATCAGATGCAGTGAAAATACAAATAGAAACAAAAGGGCAGAGGTAGGGGGCATTAGCATTCAGAGCTGCAAGCAGTACAGGGCTGACAGGATCAAAGGGTTAAATTAGCAGGGGGCAGGAGGCAGGAAGGACACACACTTGGCATATGACAAGATCAAGGGGCCAAACCAGTATGGGGCCAGAAGCTGCTCCCAGAAGTCACTCAATTAGCAAGTCTGCACCGTGTATTTCTTCATTAGGAGCGCCACACATGCAGACGTTATTTGACAAGCCCGCTAGGGACACCCTCCGCTCACAGCTATTGGATTGGATTGAATCGTCTTAATTGTCCGTGAGGGGTAATTTGGTTTGCAAACAGTAGTCAACACAACCAATACACACCATCAGAATAAAAAAATAAACATAAATTCATAATAAGCATATAGTGGATATCATCCTAATAAAGTTGTAATGAGATATAAAAGCACTAAGAGTGGATGCGATAGTAATTAGGCCTCCAGCTTATTTAAGAACCTAACAACTAAGGAAACAAATAATCTCAGATAGTGTTTTATTTGATTACAGTAGTCGAAACTTTGAAAGGATGGCTTATGCCCTCTGAGTGGCTCTTTCTTTATAGTCATGTCCAAGAACATTGAAGATAAGTTTTTAAGACCAGTCTGTCTTTCTAAATTAAAACTCCTGGGGCCCATTTCACTCTGAGTCTGTTAACCCTGAAATGAGAAAAACTCTGGGCTTTCCGTTTCATAAAAGGAGGTAACTCAAACCCGGGAGAGAGGAGTAAATCCAGCCAGTTTCAGAAAGAGAGGTAACTTAAACCCTGAGTCAGTAACTATAGTAACTGTTACTATAGTAACTGACTCAGTAAAGCTAACCTGGTCTAGAGGAGGTTTTCTTCAATAAACCTCAAGTTTTTTTTTTTGTCTCCTCCCCCTTTCAACACCAGAAATGCTCCTTTCAAATTTAAGTGGAAACACAGCCCTACATCACGCTGTGGCAGCCAGCAACAGTGCTCTATCGCCACCCTTTGTTTGGGGGAGGAATAGAACCAAAGTACACAACAACAGGGTTTGCGATCAGAAACTGTAAGGGTGCCAAATTGCACAAAACACCTTCTTCTACATGATATTTCTTTGAGACGAACATTTAGAGAATTTTTTATGTCTTCCATTTTCTTCTTGACAGTCTTATTCTCTGTCTATCTGTCTTTTCTTTCTTTACAGTGACTAGTTTTACTATTACAATATACTGGGGATACTTGCTTTCTCCCACAGTGCTTAAGGTAAATTCTGAAAGCAGGACTTTTAGACTTCAGCTGTTTTATAGATGTCTGTTTCCTTTCAAGATTAACAGCCCATGAAGCAAAAGCCTCAAAAAGATGTCCTCTAAGGTGAATGTTCCTTGTATTTTTCTGCCAGATATTCTGACTGAAGTCAGTCACTTTCACTGGTGCTGCCTCCCTGAAATCTAATTTCATGCTGCTCTCACCATGCACCATCCTCTGGTTACGCTACAGATCTAATATTTCAGCCGTTAGATTGATTTACATTGCTACAGCTTCTATTTGAGATGCTTCTTTGTTAATATAGCAGTCTTTTAATGTAATAACTGGATTTACAAGCTTTTATAGTAGTGTTGTAGGCATGAGGGTGGACTAGACTACATGCCACGGCACTGCACAAACTAGATTGACCAACACAGAGTCTAAGAATTTTTCAAAAAATATCAGTTTTGAGAAAATCCATGACAGAAAGAAACTGAAACTGGCTGGACAACAGCTTCACATCAGTGAGTCTGTTTGTCTTTGTTGTTTTTTTGTTTGCTTGTTTGTTTCCAGAGAACTCCTCAATAATTGACTTTCAGTGCTTGTGTATGTGTGTGTGTGTGTGTGTGTGTGTATTTTTGTATTCGGTATGATGAACCATTGTGAATAAATATTGTCTAAACAGATGTCATCCATGCCCCGTCACTATTCGTTCAGACTGAATGTGAGGCAAATTTTAGAGGTGGCATGATTGCACACAAATTCATTGGAAAGAGGCGATTAGATGCAGATTTGCCCAGGCGTAGCAAACTGACATGAAGACGTTTTTGTGTGAACTAAAATGTTTTATTTTGAGCTCCTATCCCAGGGGTTTAGGAATCTGATTCATACATTTACGGAGATGAGAGAAAAAAGGGGGCTGGATGGAGAGGAGCTCAACACAACACACAGGTGCACTGCCACACACAGCAGGTGTGAGCATCTGTCGCTAATTCAGTTCGCTGTCTGTCTGAACACATCTTCAGGCTCAACCCTTCTTACTGCACGCCCATATAAAACTAATTTGCAACAGCAATTTACTAAAATGACTAAAAACCATTTAAAATTTTTGAATAAGTATGTGCAGTCAATCAGGAACTGTGCTGTAGTTAAAGGAGAAGTTTAGTTTTTTGCACATTAAGTCTTATGATGATTTTTACGATCATATTCAGTGTTCAACTGCTTTTTATGATAACCAGCGCAGTCCTGTGAACTGGCGCTCATTGCTGACGTCACTGCTAGCTGAAAACAAAGGAAGAGCATGTGCACTCAGACAATCAGTCAAAAAACACAGTAAATGCTCGTTTTAAAAGACTTAAGAAATCACCAAAAATGTTCAGTGGTGTCTTCTCATGTACCGACAGTAAAACACAGATGTATAACCCAAAAGCGTCTCTTTCAGCTGCTTCATGAAGCAAACAAACAGCTCTTTCCGGGTTATATATCTGTGTTTAGCTTCGTGTTTTAGTGTCAGTACATGAGGCTGAGGAACATTGTATATGATCGTAAATATCCTCATCATAAGGCTTCATGTGCAAAAAATTGAAATTTTCCTTTAACAGCTTAACCAGCCAATCATGGACGGCGTCAGTAAGGTTGCCACTTGCTTAACAGTAATGGACTCCCAAAGCAATGAGTGCTAACGTTAACATTAGTAAAGAAAACACAGCAATAAATGCAGTAATTGCAGAAATAGACTTTATAACAGCAGTTAAACAAGTATGTAGTGACAGACTTTTTCAGTGGAAGAGACATTTTTGCAGTTTTTCTGGCTGGATTTGGCAACAGCTTGATTTATCAACTTGCTCGGTGCAAATCCAATCACCACTTGTTGTGCTTATGGAGGATCAGATATTAGAGGCTTCAAAGCTGGGGCTCACAAGATCAGTTAATGCTTCAGACGCACAAGGATGTGGCCAGCTGGTAATCGGCAGTCATTCAAGGTGAGAACTTCCTCCCGGCTCCCGCCAGCTGTAATAGTTTTTAGTTTATGGGAGTCTAGACTGATATGTGGGCTCGGAGGAAGCAGGAAGAGGAAGAAAGGAGGACTTTTGGTTTTAAGTTGAAGAGGAGGAAAAAAACGTAGAAAGCCAGCCTGCAAAAGACCGCTGAGGGCACAAGAGTAGATAAACTGAGTTTTGCGTTGCCCACCACAACAAATTGTAAATACCTTTTTGAACTGAGGAAAACATTGAGATGTTTGGCAGACACATGACGCACGCGGCTCCCGAGGAGAGCTCTTTAAGAATTTAGAATTTAACATTTATACCTCTTTTACAAAACTTGGGAGAGACATTATGTTACAGACTTGCTAGCCTCAGAGTTCGGATTAATTACAAGCCCAGGTTAATATAGCAACCGTACAGATGTGTTGATTTAGTTAACATTTACCAGAAACCATAGTCCTTCCCTTACATGAACAAGGTAACACAATTCAGGTACCAAATTTCCCTGCACAACATATTGGGTTAAGCAAATTAATAAAGTAATTAATAGAGTCATCTCTGTGGGAGACAGGGTTTTTAAGGTGTGTCCCAGTTACTGTTTTCACATTAGGCGCAGCTTGAATTTGACAAAATGTAACCTTAGAAAATCTTAAATGTTGCCTCGCTACCAAAAAAAAAAAACAAGTTAAAGCAGGTTTCATATGTGATATGAAAATTCAAGCTGGAGTCAGTTTTGAAAAAGACTATAACCACAAATGTAAGCCTTGAAAAGAAATACTCTTGCATTTCCTGTTTTATTAACTCAACCAGTACAATGATGTCCAAGAGGTCAGGAGAAACACAAAGCAGCTTCACACAGTGCAGTATCCTATTTTTTTTCCCCCCTTTCACTCCATTAACAACACACCACTTTTCAATTTAGCCCACACTATGCCTGAAATAAAAGCATTTCAGAGGATTGATCGATATCTATTGATTGCTACAAGATATTTAGTTCATCCATCCTCTTAACTCAGGATGAAATAAAAGAAGCACTCTGGACCAAGTTGTTTTTTGTTCTTTCACAGCTCGAGCAGTATAAACAGACCCTAAAAAAATACCCGTTGGTTTGGTGTGAGAACCGCCTAGTGTTTCAGTTCAGCCAAATTGATTTAGCCTGGATTTCTCCGTCAAACACATTAGAGCACTTTGATTTTTTTTTTTTTTGCCCTCTTTCAAACTGAAGACTCTGCAGACCTTTGTGGGTCAGTCCTACCTCTTCCACAAAAAGCTCACCCATTCAGAGTAAATATAGAGGGCAGGGAAAGTTCAAGCCTTATGGTGCCCCCAAACTTTCAGGAATTTTAAGTTTATGAAAAAGAAACATTTTTGAACATTTTCAGGAAGTTTTTCTACAGCTGCGATCAGGGAGAAGCCTCCATCATATGAGCCCAGCCACACAGGGACTAAACTAAGAACTTAGAATAAATTATTTACAGGCAAATAACAGATATATATGAGCTCAATCCTTACTGATGATTAAAGAATTATTAGACTATTAAAATTATAAAGACTTCTACAAATAAATCATGAGGCGTAAACACGAAGTCAAACAGACTGAAAGGTAATTCACTGACTAGTTGGGATGATTGTGAACTTGCTCATATTTATCCTGATACTGCACCTTGCAGTGCTGTTTGGTTTATTGGTTTTGTCTGGTCATCACTAAGAGACAATATATAATAAAACTTCAACTTGACCTCACATATTATAAAGGACAGGTACAAGGACAAATGCAGCATAGTTCAGTTTAAGCTTACCAAACAGGTTATGTGTAAAAGTAACCTAAGGCTACGGTAAATGAGCTGGAAGGTTAGGTTTTTCTCGTCTGGACTCCCCAGTGTGTCCCACACCTTATAGGTCAGCCGAGTGAACGGAGGGTGCTATTCATCATCAGACCGGGTCCTATTAGTCCTGTGTAGACAGCACTGATGTGGTGTTAATATCAAATACCAAGGTCAATATTGGCCAGAGCAGACCAGCAATTGCATTCTTTTCAAACACTGTATCTACAAAAATCTTTTTAAAGACTTGCTAGGATTATTTCACTGTGATTGTATCTTTTATGTTAACACTGAACAAACAAACTTGATTGATTTAACTGGTTGATTAATTACTCACATTAATCATTTGTTTAAAAACTGCAGTGAGAACTGGGGTGATATGGTCAGCAAAGGGGAGTAACCCACATTAGAAACATGTTATTTTTGGCATTTAACCACAAAGTGGAGTCCTGTCCTTTTTATATAGCAGTCTTTTCAGCGAGCAGACACTCTCAGACTGGTGTTCAGCATTCACTGATCTTTGCCTCTTCATAAGTTTTTAAAAGAGCGAGCTAAAAGAAGAAATACTGCACCCATTCACAACCCCCTCACCTACAGAGCATACCTCCTTTAAACAGCCCTCCTACATACTTCCACAAAAAACCCTTTTTATCATGCGGTGATGCTTGTGGATCTACTATGCAACTGCTTATAGCATCAAGGCTTCCTTGGACCGCTGCAGGCACGGCTTGGATCCTGTAGACCCTTCAGTTTCTTCTATGTGTCGCCTGTTTTCCATCTTACTTTGTGTACTGTTTCTGAAGTGACTTGAAACATTACAGAGCAAAAAATCAGCTACTAAGTTTTATATTTTTCACTGATGAGACAAACAGAGTAGCTTATAGTATGAGTTATGATGCTTACCATAGCGTATATGGCCCCCTGATCAGGAATAGTATACATGAACAAACAATACAGTTTTTTTTGTTTTTGTTTTTTACGAAATCAGAGTAAAAAAACCTTTCAACTCATTACTGAGCCTTACTATCAAGACTAAGGGTCCTATTTTGATGATCTATGGCGTATAGTCTTAAGTGCATGAAGCACACAGTCCAAGTCCACTTTGGTATTTAGACAGTGCATAAATTGGGTGCAAAGTATTGGGTGAAACAAGGAATAAACCAATTAATGTTTAATCTCTCATCCCCTTTACAAGCCAGATGCACTTGGGCGCATTGCTATTTAGATGACAGAGGCAATCTATCACAGAAGTGAGTGCTTTAAAGCTGAGGTAACGGATCGCTTCGTGTGCGGGATGAAAGCAAGCTAGCAGATTGTTTATGGGAGCTGCAGTCATGTCAGCACGGGATAAGTTCCATGGTTTCAATGCTTACACTAGAGCATTGATGGGCTATTTGACTTGTTATGAAGAGGCTTGCTGGGCTCTGGCATATGTACATATCAATGTTTGTTAATATGCACTGTCCCTACTTAGAAATGAATAAATAAATAAATAGAAGTGTTTTTATGGGTCAATAGCCAAATGCTTTCTGATGCCTCAGAATAGCAATGTACCAACCATGCAACTGACCACACCTTCTTTTAAGACCAACAATCCCATGAGCGCATAGCTCAGTGCTAGTACATTTGCTATTTAGGGTAAGGTCTCACCGGGCTTAGTAGAGGAAACCAAGAGCAACTGCTGCGTCTCCTCTCACTGCCTCGCCTCTGTCTGGGCCAAAATATTCCTTGTAAACACGCCACACTGACTACACCCGATGGTCTGCTACACGTACATTCTGTGCCAACGTGCCTGCATGAGAGGTCGTAACTCTCCATACCAGCAGGTGGCGGCAATCGCTGAACTCGTGATCAAAAAAGGAGGAAATCGGAAAGCTAGGGGATCTGCGGACAAAACAAAGCGGCTTTTGTTAAGCTACCTACCTTGTCTTCATTCTCCACGCAAGTAAGTAAAATTCATGTTAAAGTGAATAATTTGCTTCTGCCCCCTTTGTACTGATTCGCTAGCTGAACAGCCAATCAGAGCGCTTTCTCTCACTACTGATGCCTTCTGACAGCCGACACCGATTCAACATTCCCAATCAGCTCTGACGAGGTCTGACAAGGCCAACTAGTACCAATGGTGTGGGACACACCGAGCCTACTGGGACCAACTGGGACCACCGACTGGAGCTGACCTGCGTCTGGCAGGACCGTCGGGCCGGTATGTCCTTACCCTTAGACAATATGGGTGCTTGGCGTGAGTATTGTACTAACTGACATTTTGACCCAATGTGGGGTGCTAGATGAAAAGCCTGGGATGACCAAAGTGAATACAGCCACCAAAGTCAGAGGGAAACATCATCTGGGAACCATAAAGGGCTGGACCACATTTTGTGACAAATCATGTTTAGATTAGGTCTTTCACTGCACAAGTGAAAAAAATGACCTGCTGGTGGTGCTTGAGGGAAGTATGAGAACACCAGTGTCATTTATCCCCTGAGCACCATGGAGCTCTGTGTCATATTGTAAGGCCATCTACCACACAGTTCATGTACCAAAATAAGAAACTTCAGTCTTTCTGTATGAATTTGATTATACTTTGGTTTCATCAGTGTCATTTATTTCTCTCAGGCGCTGTAAGGAAATCTTTTTAAATTTCTTTCTGCATGAAATGTTTGACATGTGTTGTGTTGAAGGGATTTACATTGTTTGCCTTTCTTCACCAGATAGACAAAGTACATAAATGAAACCATTCCAAATGCTGATTGTTGTCTCTTAAAAGTTAGGCATTAGAGGTTAAATTCCCTCACTAAACACAACCAGCTTGTCTTCCTCCAGTGTTATCAAAGCGTTACAACCTGATTTGGGAGCAGTGGATCCCCAGGGTCTCTGTGTGCAGAAGCTATTATGTCTGTGACTTTGATTTGCCTTTACAGCAAATATTACCTACAAATCTCAGGTAAATCTCTCTACAGAGGAGTTGATTTCTTTTAATTCTTTTACAAAGGTTCGAGGCAAATTTAATAACGTAAGACTAAACCCCGCAGTTTCCAGTGGGATTTTACCTGCAACGTTTCTTTTCAGCAGAATCAATGCGAGGTAGAATAAAGACGGTATGAAGCACTTTCAAGCTGGTTCAACTTTGAGACACGAGATCCCTCACTGCAAGAACAAAGAATAAAGTTAACATTTTTACCAACAAAAGAAGCAATGTAGAAAAAGTCTGGACTCACGCATCATTCTAGTCATGCTTACTGTTACTCAGAAGCTCATGCTTCAGATTTTTCTGTCCACTTGTGAGTGATCCTATGTCATGTTATTATTTGTTCAGTTCAGAGAATTTATATCTGTCACCTTGCACTGTTACTTACTGTACTATGCACATCTCATCATCGCCGATTCAGTTTAAAACCGGTGGAGAAAGCTGTAGGCAGTTTTGCTGAAGACAATCCAAGTTCAGTGATTTACTTATTATTTGCCAGACGAACTGCCAGAGCTTTCAAGCAAGACTGTTTAACGTGACCTTTAATTTATGGTTAATTCACTATGAGTAGTCATATAATAAAATAAAATATCATTTTTTTTGACAATTTATTCAAAGCAGAGGCACATCAGAAAACAGTCATATGAATGCCTACTGTAATGGCCTAAAACAATGTATTTTGTTGTTTCGACAGGAGGAACTGTGGGTCATCAACTGATCATAATATATATGGAGAGTGGTAAATCCTTCATCTCAGGTAAATTTGTTAATATTTATATTTAATACAATTTCTGGTAAAAAAAAGTGTCTACATTAAATAAAGACAACAATGTCATCTTTAACAGTCACTGAATTATTATTATACAGTGTGAAAGTCTCAACTTTCTTAATATATTATAGAGATTCAGACAGATAAAATGTATTCTGCTATCCTCCTGATGAACATTTTACATAAATTCTAGTTTGACTGGAGAAAATAATTTTCACATAATTCTTCTCTACTGTAATTGGCAGAAATATTAGTGATTCTGTAATTTTTTCACAATATGTGATAATAATTGCAAGGAAGATCTTTAAAGAGCTTAAATACTACTTTATACTTTGAATACATGGGGCCTAATTATATTTTAATTGATCTATTTAGTTTTCTACATCATTGTGTTTTGACTTAATTGATTTAAAATGATGGCATAATCTAAATGGAATTGCAAAGGTTCTTAATTAATAAATGTACAAAATACTTTAAAAATAGTTTTGCATTGAATACATTTTGATTTAGATTCTATACGGGACCTCATTTCTTTCACTTTTCATTACTGAACCAGAGAAACTGTGTCAGCTCAGCAGGGCTTTAGCAGCAGGAAATGCAAATTAAATCTTAAGATTTTATGGTCCAAATGTATGTCTGCAGATTCAAGACAAGACCATTAGTGAACTGTGCAGACATTCTTCATTTCAATATTAAACTGAGAGAGATATGGAAATGTGTGGCCCCCCATCAGCAACACTTGCACTCATCAAAAGAGATGCATAATAAATGGAGAAAAAACCATAGAGAGCCTGCTTAGAAAGAATTAGGAGTCAAACTTGTAAGGAATCATGACCAACAAGGCTGCCCTGTGTAGATGAAAGCACATGTCAAAACAGTAACTGAATACATTACTTACGTCTCTGTTTGTTCATATTTCTGTATTCCTGTAATGTTTCTGAACCCAGATGTGAGAACTCGAAAAGAGGACTCAAACACGAATCCTTTGAAGTTGAAAAAGACATTTACTGGAACGTTAAAACACAATAGATAATCTGGAACAAAGAAAGAAGAGCTTGGAAAAGTGGCTTTTATATTCACTGAGTGACTAATGAAGGGCAGATGTGAGAATCAGGTGACTCGAGTTGGTGGACACACTTCAAGTGCAACCACGAACGGATGAAGAGTGACAAGCTCTGCAGTGACAGGGAAGGTCAGTGACAGAGAGGTGTGAGAAATAGATGGAAAGTGTAAAATAAGTGAATCTGAAGTTGCTTTGTGACACTTTTTGAAATTATACAGACTTTTGGAAACTATTATCATAAAACATTACTTATGATGTTTGGGGTAATTTAAGATATTTTGTAAGGTGTTACTTAGTTGTTTTCTTTTTTATTTCTCTTCATTTAACATATTTTACCCTTTTTGTATTGTTTTTTTTTCTTAGTTTGTTTTTTAAGTTTACTTCTGCCCTCTCAGATAGTGAATCATACTAAGAAGTTATCAATTATTTTTCATTATTTTTAGATTCGCCTGCTGTACCATTATTAATGATTTTTTTTGTTGTTGTTGTGCACCATAAACCAGGATTTGTATTGGAAAACTGCAAATACTTCCATAATTAAAGACCGGAGACAGCAGGATTCTCAAAACATATTATATTTATTATATTCAGACCATGTGTGTATCAATATTCACATCCATATGTCAAACACAGACACTCTAGATGCCAACCGGCTAACTCAAAATATATTATTATTGTATACAACAGTAATTATAACATCACAAAGGAAAGTGGGCACTAGAGGGAGAGGAGCATCAGACAGATGTGTGTGGATGAGAAGAGCTTGTGAAGAGCTGAAAAAAGCCTAAAACAGAAGGAAGGACAAAGCAATTTAAGGAGAAAAAGAGTGGGCTAGATCAATAAATTTGAGGTTTGAGGGGAGATGAAAAACGGTGCAGAGGAACAGCAGATGGATGCAAAGAGGCGCGGAAGAGCAAGAGAAAGACGAAAGAAGAAAGAGCAGATCCCCATACTGTGAGTTTATGTGGAAGTTCTTTAATATGCACCAGTGAAAAGCAGGTGGACCTCTGTTATTGGGTTTATCTATTAGTTTGCTTTCACTTTTGTAACCTCATTTACCGGCAAGTTTTCATTCACATTCTCATCTTAGCATCCTCACTTGCAATTACAGTTGCTTAACCTCCCTTTGAGCAAAATTACCTCATTAAAACTTCTAAATTAAACAACAAACATTGTTCATCCATGCACATGACAGTGTGTTTTCTCATCTGAAACAGCCATTAGCAAGATGCTGTGGTTTGTCTCTACCTAAAAAAATTGTTAGGCTACTCTTATCTCTTCGATGGTATGACTACACTATGGTTAAGTTTTGGTTATGGTTTAGGCGTAAAAACAATGTAGTTAGGTTCAGGGAAAGATCATGGTGTGAGTTAAAATAAAAGATTATTTTAAGCACAGGCAATGATTGTTGTAATGCTTTAAAAAATGTTGTAAACATGTTGGAAACATGAAACAAACAGCAGCCTCCTGTGTTAAAGTTGAAGAACTGGATTGTGACTCAAAGATTTGGCATGTTGATTAGAAAATCATAATACAAAGCAATCTTATTTTGAAGCATTGCTTCCTATCAACAATTTTATAATGGTGGTCTCTGGGGAAATGAATTTTTAAACTGCTCTTTCTTTCTTTCTTTCTGGCTGGCTGGCTGGCTAGTCTTCAGGTGAGGTCAGATGAAGGCAGATGAGTGTCAAGCACAAGACTTGATCTAGTGCAGTGGTATTCAACCTTGCCCGAATCAGGAGCCACTTTGACAAAAAAGTATTTTTGCCGGAGCCACAGTTCAAAAACGCTCTTCCTCATCCCTTTTCTCCCTGAAAGCAATATGCATTTGTGAATAAAGATAATAGGACTATGTTATTAAGGAATTAAAAGCATGAAGTATAGTGCAGTAACTGTAATTTATTATTATAACTGCGACCACAACAGTCATTACTGGCAGTTCTTCAACAGTTCCAGTAAATCAATCATTAGGCCCACTAAATGATTTCCAAGAGCTGATCACAAATTCCTTAACAGTGTAAAATACAACACATTGCTGACCATCACAGTCATTAACAGTGTAACACACAGCACATCGCCCATCATCATGGTCCATAACAACACACAGCAACAATACAATGGTATGAGAGAATGTCCTCAGCGACTCACTCGTTTTCCCGCGCCTCTTTCAGTAAAGCCACGGCGCCGTTTCTCTTAGCTAGCATTGCCGGTGCGCCATCCATTGTTAATTTTGTTATTTTTTTCTGGTCCAATGTTAAACTTTGTCAATGTTTCCAGTACAGCGTTTTTTATTCCCATGCCTGTTGTTCCACTTTGAAGTGGAACAATGTCAAGCAGTTCTTCCGTAGTGTTAAAATGACTGTCGATTGCTCGGATAAAAAGGAGTAATTGTGGTGTGTCATTTATATCCGCGCTTTCATCCACTGCAAGACTGACAAACTTCGCGGATGACAGTTTCTCATTCAGAATATTTGCAATGTTCTCTGAAATGTCTGATGCCAAGTCTTTTCCAGGTCTTTTTTCTTGGGAAACAAGATTGAACAGACGAGCAGTATGCAGTTCTTCACAATTTCTCCATCAGTTTACGGTTTCATCTTTTTCATTAGTGTGTGTGTGATTTTGTAGGATGCCACTGTCACCCTTTCACTAGTGTTAGTATGGAAGAAGTTTTTCTGAGCAGTTTGGTCCTGTTCGAGCCTCACCAATTTTTCAGTCCTTAGCTCTCCACCTTCCGGGAAGTCTGTACTGAAACTTGGATGTTTTATTTCATGATAGCGCTGCAAATTTGACCTTTAAACTGTGAAATGATGTTATCACAAAGCAGACAGGTGCATTTTCCCCTGGACACGGAGTTCTAAGTCCTCTTTGAACGTTTGATACTCCTCTTCATATTCACTTTTTTTCTGGTTTTTAGCCATTTTAGCATCAAACTAAGCCAGTTTTCCCGGTGTGAGGGAGCACTTGTCTCATGCACCAGCAAACAGAGTGCGAGACCTGATTGGTTTTAAAATCTTTTTTTAGATTTTTATTTTTGTTAAGTGGGACTTAAAAGAGCCATAATCAGCCATAACAGAGCCGTGGGTTGAGTATCATGGAACTATTGTATGTTGGGAAATTTTCAACCTTGTGGCAATAAAACCACACATTTTAAGTCAAAACATGACCTTTTTCTGACTCTAAGCAGTTCTTGTGCCCAAACCTAATCAGACCTTAACTGCAGAAATGTGAAAAGATTAATTAAGAGTAGCCCTCCTATAAAAGTCATGTTAGCTCCTGCAAACAACTCAAACTTGACAAATGCAGTGAGATCTCTAGCTAGATAGCTACGCCATCAGCATTTTTAGTTCCACCCACAAAGGTGTGATTGGTTGGTGGAAGCAGTAGTTAAAGCAACAATATTGAACTTGACTGCGACCCATGGCTTCGGAGCAAAACTTAACGATGCATGTTAAAGCGTTGCACAAAACAGCAATTTTAGTAAAACTGGGTCATAGTTTATGGAGAAAATGTCCTTTGGTTTTCCCTCTGATGTCCTACGACTGCTCTGCCTCAACCCTGTGATCGACGGAGGTTCCTGAAAGCAACATGTAGGCTGCCTGCAGACTGAAGCAACAGCTGTAGCACCGGGTCGTTGTTGGGGACAGCTCTGCTAAATAAACCACTGCAGACAAACAGAGCAGTTGTAGGACATCAGAGGGAAAACCAGAGGACATTTTCTCTGTAAAATACAACCTGATTTTACTAAAATTGCTTTTTTGTGCGTCATATTAGCGTGCATCGTTAGGTTTTGTGTTCGAAGCCGCGGGTCACGGTCAAATTACATATTGATGCTTTAAGTCCTTCTCGCACATTGCGAGTCTTTTAACAGTGTTTGTAGGAACCTTCTTACTGAATTTCTCTGTATTCAAATGATGCTTTTAAATATTTAGAAATTATTCATTATTATTCTTTGATATCAGTGTAATTAATTAGGAGTGATTTAATTGACTTAGGCATCTTGCTAACTGTGACTCTGAATGATGCAATGAAGCAATAATATGTGTAGTGCATGCCGTAGGTCTTAGCATGGCACTTTCCCTCCTCTTACATACAGTACAGAAATGCACTCACAGCTTTAAATATCTAAGAATATTTGATGGAGCATATCAACGAGTGTACATCACATTTCTGTGTCATAAATCAAATCAAAGGAACAGCTTTTAGATTCATTCAGAATTTAAAGTACTCAATCTCTTCACCCTCCGTGACACTGACACTTAAAGTGTTTGGGCAGACCTGATGTGTTTATGTTTGTGTTTCATCCCTCCAGGTAATGGAGAAGGACAAACATGGGCCTCTGATAGCAGAGGAAAGGCTCGAGCAAGGTTTCCCTGATAAGGTAACTGACATAATAAAGCAACACTTTCAAATCATCTGCAGCAGAGAGCTTCTGCAAAATCCCCAGCTACACGGCCTAAAATCCAGGCCATGTTCGTGTGGAGCTGCTACCCTGCAGCTGAGCATCCTCTGCTCAGTTTGCTTCCCTCATTGAAGGTGACAGCCAATGGAGAGGTGGGCATTGAGTACCTCGGGGTGAAGGTGACCCACACGCCTGGTGCAGTCAGCTGTGCCACTGCAGATTTCGCCATGGGTCTGCTTCTGGCATCGGCACGGAAGACTGTTGATTGTTGCATGAAATAATGCCCAAATGCCCATAACGAAGGCCTGCTAAAACTTTGTCATGAGAGTGAAAGTAAATCATTACCTTTTCATCAAATTCTTAACAGAAGACTCACAAGATGGATTCATTTTTTTCATAAAAAACATTCACTATGAAATATTAAACTATTTCACTAAATGTTGGAGAAGTAGGTTATGCCAGTGCTTAAATTCAAAGACGGAAAATGAGTAAATATAAAACCATAAAATACAACTTAAATTACTTTTTAAATTTCTTTTTACAATGCATTATAAAAGAAAACTGAACACTGAAAAAGAGAGATGAGTAAAACATAACTGGAACATTAAAATGTAAAGAACTCATCATTTGAAAGACAGTGATAACAAAATAACTTCAAATGGCAGGATTGTCCTTGTAGAAAATTAACTTGAAAAGAAGAAATTGGTAAATAAATTAATTGTTTAATAGATTTATAGGTGAAGGTTTCCATGAAATTAATGAATATCTCCACTAGATTTAAATGTAATTCATTTAGTATAATTTCTCAAAATTTATAGGACTTATCCTCAGGGGACCTTGTATGTTTGTACATAATCCTCAAAATTTGCTGAAATAATTTAGTCTAAACCAAAGCATTTGACTGACCAACTGACCAATACAATAATAGACCAGTATTGCAAATTTTGCCAATATTGCCACCCCTGGAACCAGGGGATGGTTTGTCCTTCAGTCAGTCCACCATTTAAATATTGAAATATGAAATATTTGCGGCTCATTCAGCTTAAAAGTTTTTAGTTAGGGCATTTACACACCGTGTGTGTGTGTGTGTTTTTCAGGCAATTATTTTGCACGTCAATAATATTTTTCAAACTGCTGATTGGTCATTAATACTTTCACACAGAATACAAGATCGAGGTCAATTTTCTGAGATTTTGGACTGTGAACCAATCATTGACCAATCCTGATGGTTGTCTAGAACAGACCTCAGGTCTGTTTGCTAAAACAATACCAACAATGGCCGAATCGAAATCGAAATCACACCACAATATAACAATATCTATGCGATTATTTAACTACTTATGCAAAAGTTGTTGCCACCTGTCAGTCTGTACCGATGCTTCGTGCCAACTCCCACTGGGACTCCTTGGCAACAAGAAGGAAGAAGCTCTGCTGTAGTCACTGGTGCTGGAATGGGGGGACATTGAGTTCTTTTGTCCCCCCGTGTCCCCCCACTTCTGAATGTTTGGTAAATAAAGTGGTAGTAATTTCTCAAATAGACCTTCAGTCACATAGATAATTTCTAAGTTGCATTATATGTGTTTGAACAATCATATGTACACAATGTGTTATTCAAATGAAATCAAAGTGAGCTGACATCCAATTAAGAAAAAATTGTGTAAAAACTGTCAATTAAACTGAGATAAAAAATGAATTATTTCACTCCATATTAGGCTGGGGTGGCAGAAGCACCTTGAAGAGCACTAGAGCGTGTGGTGCCCGTGATAACCAGTTGGGCTGTGAAGACAGAGAGCAGTGATCTTTTCAGCATCTTGTATTTCTTTATGTGCCACATGCAATTCTGGCAAGAAAACTCACTGTCACTATACCACTGTCTACCAACTCCCCAGTTAATGATCTTACCTGCAGCGATCTCATTGCAGCAGAAACGAGCGAGAGTCTCAGTTTGTGCAATTACGCACCAAGAACATGGAGTAGTCCTGATTAATCTGGAGCTCCATCACTGTCTTCACAAGTTAAAGTTTAATTCTGTTTTCTCTGGGAGTTTCCTCTGTCCTCCTGTCAACTTTATATTTACTGTTTTTAGTTTTGCTGCTAAACCTTGCTGTCATATTTGCTGCTATGGCATTACTACACACATGGAAAAGTTTGAAATACTAAAAGCAACCTCTTGGATTATAGAAGTATATGGTTGAAGAAAACACTGTATATAAGTTGGGCTTCATTTGTACTGGATCCTGCCTTCCTGTTGAAGTTAGCCAATTCCAAGACACTTTTTTCTCTGTTCTGGATGACTCTAAAATGATTTTAGAAAGAGGGAATGAGAAGCTGCAGTTTTGTTGACTTTACATTAACTGTCCTGTGAGGATAAATAGGCCTACTCTCTGTAGTCTTAATTAATGTGAATTGATTAAATATTATTATAGTATGCACTGCAAACCATCAACAGCCATTACTGCGCGCCTCCATTGTTGATTTTGAAGACTACGTCATTCAGCCGGGTGTCCCCCGTCTTCAAAACTCTTTCTGGCGCCACTAGCTGTAGCTCCTGCTGCCCCGCTAGTCACTGTGATGATACGATGTGATTTCAAGCAAAAAATGGCTTTTTTCCTCTTTCTATGATGCATGGTGGGTCAGAATCCCAATCACAACACAATTTAACAACTTCTACGAGATTAATTAACAGCTTGTGAAAAAGTAGCTGCCACCTGTCTGTCTGTACAGGTGCTTCATGCCAGCTCCCACAGGGGCAACAGCGTCCATCCAGACAGGAAGCTCTGCTGTAGTGAAGTGAAGTGAGATGAGCTGTCAAACTTTTTCACAATATTCGCATCCCTGCATTTCTGTTGCAAATTTGTTTTGCTGCCAGTGTGAATAGTGTTGGTCCGAAATATTCTCACCCGTACAATTTGCATTTTTGTGTTGTTTATTTGTTATGCACCAGGTGTGTAAAGGACTTAAAGTAGTGGTGAATATTACCTCATGTTAACATTAGAGAACAATGCAGCAGCTTTACACAAACAAACGTAGAAATATATAAACTTATGGTGACATGTACTGCATAAAATTAAAAAATAAAACTTTTTAAAAGTTTTTGTTTATATATTTATTCATTTTTATCCTCAAAAGTCTTCAAAAGCTGGCCACTCAAAACATATATATCCCAAAACCCGATTAGAGTGTAAGACACAAGTTCTCCATCATTGGAATGGGAGAAAGAACAAAACAACAAAAAAGGTTGTTTTGTGTCAGGTACTTTCAAAAAAACAAAAAAACAAAAAACAAAGGATTCTCAGCTGCATCGTGATGCAGACTTGGAAGATTTGGCCTGTTTTTTTTGTTTTTTTTTCTTCTCAGATAACCAGTTATTGTACTGTTTTGCCACTTTCACAATCTTGCCCTCACTGTCCACCCACACCCTCACCTGGTTCTTCCTGCCCTTGCTCTCTTTTTGTCCTCTGTCTCTCCATCCTTTTGTTTCCTGCTTTAACCTCTGAACATCCACCTTTGCTATGGGGCCGATATGGAATACCCAAATTTAAAGGCCTATAATGGAGAAAATATAACCCAGTGGTATGGGTATGAGAGTTAGGGGAGAATCTAGCTATAAAAATAAACTGTATTTAATGAAATATAAAAATTTAAAGCATGTCCATATTGACTTAAATGTATACATTTAAATCAATACGTAAAGTGCCATTTAAGAACCATTTAAAACTCTTACAGCCCATCTACGGGCCATGACAATGGCTACAGGTTAACTGACAATCGCATACAAACATACAGTAACTATGCAGCTAGATGAGGACATATAATCAAATTTTACATAAAACAAATGTGCATAATGAAAATTAATGTGAGAGAAGATTGCTTCAATTCACTGTTCATAAATTAACTGCAAACATAGCATTAGCCCTACCTCTATAATAAGAGGAATCACTGTGACTACTTAACTAATATTACAACAACATAGACATAAAATAATAAATTGCATCTGTTAACTTGTTAGCTGGCAAGTGTGCAATGCAAACTGACTGGCAGGGGGAGCTAACACGATAACCTCTGACTTACTTAGCAAACAAAGTCAGCTAATTTGACTTTCATCAAACTCTATGGAACTCTAACCAGAGACTTTCTAGTCAGCATTTAGTTGTCTTGATGCAAGCAGCTCGTCCCACCTGAAATTTGAAAGATTTTCTTAGTGCATTTGCTTTATTACTGCTAATCAAAATAGCCTTCACTGTGATTGCTGTTTCTGCGCTTTACTGTTGTAGGTGGGTTTTAAACTCCACAGTCCGCAGGTACAGAGTGGAGGAGAGGAGAGACAGGTCAAGTTTTTAGAGTTGGACGTAATTTGTTACTATCTGTGAGTGCAATAAAAACTTCTCAACAAGAGCCATTGGAATTAAAACCAAAGATAGCCAAAAATTCTTGCCAAAATATCAGCAATTTTTTAAAGCCTGGTAACAATATTTTTTGGGGTGGGAGTGAAATGTATTTAGCTTTAATTGAGCAACCCTAAAAATAGACTAAAATCCCCTATGAGGCACAAAGAGCTGTCCCTCTGGACACAAACAGCTGGTCAACATCTGCAGAGGTAAGAACAATATGTCTCCAAGACTGTATTGATTTTGATTCAATATGAACTCGTTCAAGTTAATAATAATTTATTTTCATATCTCAGGATTCTTTAAAGCTCTCCAGTCAGTTCCATATGAACAATTTGTGCAGCAGCATTAGCCCTGACTCATGCTGAAACTTCACCAAGGTCTCATCTGTTGGAAAATACACTTTCAGAAGTTAGAATGATGGAGGTCTGCTACTGTAATGTACTACTACTGATGTAATGCTCTCTGCTCATTCCTTACAGCTCCTCTGCTTCTTCTTGTCCAGGGTTCATCCACATGTGCTGATCGCTCCCACATCGGATTCAGTAACTACAATACAATAAAAGCAGGATTGTGGGGAGATGGGAGAAAATGCCCCAGCTGCAGTCAGAGGCTTACCTGTTCCCAAAGAAATGAACCAGCAGTGATCAAATGTTAAGCACAATCGATGTCAATTCTTTCTGCAGTGCGTGTGCTGAATTACTGTTCTCGTTGTTTTACTTCAGATATCTTAAAAATAAAATGTGAACATAACCTGGAAAACAAGTCAAGTCAAATTTATCTGAAGTGCATTGTCACACCAAATGTCTAAACACCTGTGACTGTAAATAAAGATGGATGATGCTGCCATTCAGCAATGGTGACATCAAATTTCCTTCCATACAGCCCCCCAACTCTATAGCGAGAGAGGGTTAGGCATCAGTCACCCTTTAGGCATAAAACAACTTATTAAAATCAATTGAAAAAAGCAAAAAAAAACAACAACTTGAAAATACAACAACATGGTCAGAACCTTAAATGACAGAAAACATCTTTGAAGAGAATTTAATTAATTGTGTAGTTTAGTTACATAGTTCAGCTGGACACAAGAAGACAATCAAGTGTTGCCATGTTATGGCTTCACTTTTGAGAAGCTCATTTTGTCCATCTTAATACAGTTGTTGTGTAGTACACCATATGATAAAATTAATAACAGTCCATACAGATTTATATCAAAAGAAATGTCTTCAAACAAAGTTAAAATAATCTCGAAAATAACTGTTTTGATTCCATACAGATTAGATTTCAAACTTTTTAATAATAAATGCAGATGTTGTATTTTCTTGCTTTGGAATGATGTTTGTTCCAGATTACATGTGTCGGGTGTCAGTGGGTGGATTACTATTAAATAGGATACTTGATTCAGCTGTGGAGCCGTGGAAAAAAAAAAAAAGCTTAATTATAATAAGTCAAACTGTTTTCGCTACGTGTGAAATATTCACAAAACATTCTTAAAATCTAGCAATTTGTAAAAACTAATTTGAAACCTGTACAAAACAAATCAAGAAATAGTCATTAATGAAGTCTTTGGCTGAGGATGTTCATATACTGAAACGTATTCTTTAAAATCTAATACTCTTCACTCACATTGGGCAACATCAGATGTTCTAAATTGTGAGTTCATAATACCACTTCTGCAACTTCGGAAGATATAGACAAAAGTAGATGATATTGTTTGCACTTTGTAATTGTGATATTTGCCATTGATAACAATGCATAGCAGATTTTGATGTGCCATAAATGATGTTGATTATCCTTCAAATGTTGTGTGGCCTTCGAAGGTGTCCCAGTGTAAAGATTTATTCATTCATGTACAAGGTTGGGAAGTAAAGTAATTTTATTACTTTTCCCAGTAACTACTATGTGTCTACTCTGCCATTGTTTATTTTTTTCATTAGTTATTTACTTCACCAAAAGCTATGTAAGGTGAACAAAATCACCCCTGTCAGTTGTTCCTAATGCCCTGGGATCGACCCTGGCAATGTAGCGTCCAGTTGTCCTGGAAGTTGAGGAAATGTTACCAATTAATGAATGTATGTAAGTGGCTAATGTATTAATTCTGGAAGTATCTGCAAACTTTCACCTGACAGCATATTTTACTGTTTTTTTATCCACAATATCCCTTCAACTAAAGCAACAATTAAAGTATTTATAGTTATTTTTTTGGTTAATGTTTGCGAAGACAATGTGTTTTGGTTATAAGTCTAGAGTGACATGAAGCTTGAGACAGAAAGTGTTCAGTATACAAAGTAAACATAACTGAACTACAGCTACAGCACATTTTACCTTATTCACCAAAGGTTTTTTTTTTTTAACTAAGTTTCTCTCTTGGCATTGATTAAAGTTCTCAAACAGATCTCCTTTCATTCCTTAATTAAAAAATCCTTTCATTCCCTGAAAAGGCTTAGATACAACAACACCTTTGCCTTCATGTAGTCCTTAGCTTAGCCTCTTTCTCCACCTACACCTGCAGCTCGAGCATACCTGCTCTCCTTCCACCCTGCTCATCAAACACACAAACAGCCCTGAAACAAAGCCCTGAAGAATAGCTTCTCCCACTTGCCATATGCTGTGCAGTTGCCTAACTTTATTTTGCTGATGCTATACTAGCAGTTTATGAGGTCGACATCAATATTAGTTTTATGGGAAAATCTGTTTTTGTGTAAAATTTCCTGCACAGTGCTCTGCAAAAAGGCTACTGCAAACCTGAATCTTCTCTGTCTCCGATATTCAAATTCTTTGGTAAAACACAAAGACTCACCATCTCTGCTTTTGCAGCTTTGCATCAGAAAACAAAACACATCTCTGCCATCGCTTCAGAAATATTATAACTGGGTTTAAAAACATGTAGCTACACTTTGCTTCACCTCTGATACTGCTCAAAGAGCACCACCTCAAATTGACAGGATTTGTTCCTCAGGTATTACGTGTATTAAATCTGGCTGTCTGTGCGTGAGATGTCATTGGTGCATTGCAGTTTCAAGGTGGAAATGCTAAGTCATGGGGTTGACTTCTTACTTTGCTTATGATATGTCTTGTAGCATTTAAATGGACATTAACACAGTTCAAAGCTTGATTTCCATTGGAGGGGGTCTTTAACCACACATGGGACATAGGATGAGTGTGCCCAAATCAAATTAGGCCCCTGAGGCCATGTTTCTGAGTTAATGTAGCAATAGGGACAGGCAACAGTAAGGCTGCCACTCGCTCCCTATCTATGATTGTATTTTAAAAAGGGCACGCTGTCTAGAAATGAAGGGCACCCTTTCAGCTTGCGGCCCACACAAGCCTCCCTGAAGCCCACAGAGCGGCTGACTTTGGCTGGTCTTTTCCCTCAAGGCTGCTCCTATAAACTGTGAAGGTGATCCTGATGGTGAGGGCTACATTAGTCCATCACAGATGTGACCTCATTGAGAACAAAAAGTGTCCTTGAGATCTTTTGATTTTCTCACAGCTGCATAGTTTCATTCACTCGACAGGCTTTTCCTCTACTAATACACCAAATGACCTTGCTGATACAGTGATATTTGCAAATGAACATGGGAGATTTTTTAAAATATTCTATTTGAATTTTAGGGAGAGTTAGGACATAATATTCTCTCTCCCTCTGCAGTTTAACTCATTGTTCCGGACGGCATTTTAACGATGTAAATGTGTTCTGTACTAGTTAAGCCGTGATGCCCCTTTTTTCTTTTGATGTATCGGTTTCCAAACAGGCCTAAATGTTTTCGGTTAGTGTGTCCATCAGATTGGAAAAAAGCTTCTTAGATTAGCAAAAGCAGCTTGTCATGCAGAAAAACTCCTCTTTAAAATAAAAGATTTAAGGTCTTGGCTGGATTTAAGTTACAGAAGGACCAGTGTGTTTGATGAATAACACTGGGTAAATAAGGCTGTAATTATTATTACAGTGCTGGGAGTGATAAATTACCCACATATCAGTGCAGATTATTGTTAAAATTATCCAACATCCTCTAGAGAAATAAATCCATTCCAAACAGGGTGAGGAGTTCTTCTAGTCTGAATGTCCCATGCCCTATGACTTGCAGTCTAGTAACTGGTTAATTATTTGGTAATTTTATTTATTACATTATAGCTTTATATTCAATTACAGTCTGACTTAGTCAGAGGATCTAATTTTGGTCCTCTATCTTCCACAAGTTGCTTCTTTCTGCTCTTCTCTCATGATTTTTAATCTTAATGGCAAACTATGATGAACGGTCAACACGACACATTTTATTTTGGTGAAAATTACGTCATTTTTGTCGAGTGATTCTTAACAAATGAGTCAAGTGACAAAGAATAAATTGGCCTTTATAATTCCACCTTCTGTGAAACTCATTCTGTTTGGATTCAACTCCTTCTGCTATTACTCACTTTACTTACCTTAGCAGAACTGACCTGCAAACCTTCTCCTCAGTCAGGAGCTCGTAGCTACCTTCTATGTTCAAACTCAGAGAAATCCATAATTTTATTGATGTGTTTGTTAATGTTTTACTCAAGGTGGGAACAATGCACTCTGCTTTACCTTTCTAAAGAAAAGGTATGAGGATGGAAAGGGAGATTGTTATTCCAGTAACAGCACCAAATCGACTGATTGTTATTGCTGCATCACGCTAATGTAATTGTTTAGAAATCCCTGCCCAAGGCAGATGTTATACATAACATTAGCATCTATTGTGTTATAAAAACTTGAACTCTGTAAAATCTAATTCTAATCATTCTGGCAAGCTAACCACTAACATGTAACAAACTGGCCGGGAACGTGGTAGTGTTTGTCAGCACTGGTGCCAACTTCAGTTCAACAAAAGGGGGAGGCCTGTTTTTTGTTTTATATTTTTTGGGGTCCAGTTTTTTCCCTGGGTTTATTTGCGAGGGTGGGGTCGGTGGTGGACTGTTCCTGGAGGCTTGGGTGTGACATAGTGGAACGGGGGCATGTATTTAAATGTACATACTTTATTTTCTTTTTAAACCAAACCATACCTACCTGCAGCCAGGAGGAGTATCTCATCTCTACCAGCCAAGATCGGTCAAAGCCTGTCTACCTGTGCTGTGGGTGCAGCTGAGTCAGTGCACGGGACAGGGCTTCTCACCTCACATGTTCAGGCTCAGGTTGGATGATGGCAGGCAAGTAGCGACGCATTTTAAAAACGTAGGCCAAAATAGCTTATTCTCAGAAGTTTTTTTACTTTATGATCTACCCTTCTTCCTCAACTTGGGTCGCTGTAAATCACGCCGTCTGCACGTCTGTGTACTGTGTGTTTGCGTGTGAAGCATGGCTAAGCCACGCCCTTGGTAGGAAAGGAGAGAGCAGAGTCAATATTCAGGACAGTAACACGCATACAAGACCTACACACTCTGCTGAATTAAAATTGAGTTGGGCAACATTTGGAAATCAAGGGAGCAAACACCAGTGCAACTCCGCTGCACCCTCCCCTCCCTGTTTTTGCTCCAGCTTGCGAAACAGATACAGGGAAGGCTGCAGCAGATTAAACTGGCCCATCTCAGCTCAGCTAAAGCCGGCTAACAGTGTCGCCTGCAGACACTTTTGTCACTAGGGGCCGGTTTTAAAGTGTAAGGCACAGGACTTGTTTTAACAGCCAATCAGCTCGTAGCAATGTCACCTGTCGCTAAGAAGCACAATGAAGAGCAGCCAATAGGACCGCAGGCTCTCTGAAATTACTGTGATTGGCTGAAAATACCCTGTCCCGGTCTGAATACA
>JAQFJA010000005.1:1742468-1753923 GCA_029874485.1 Naso brachycentron
CCCCCCCCCCCCCCCCGCTTTTTTCAAATCTGTCTCAACAGCTCAACTGATTTTCAGATGGTAGACTATAGCTTTAAAGTAGGTATAAACCCTGAATATACAGTACACAAAACTAATTTGATCTCTGTAAAGGCACTGTAATTGGTACTCCGTTGTTACATACAACACCTTTAAGCCTCAGTCTGGATGAGTCAGTGAGTGAATAAGACATGCGGAGGTGTAGTTCACATTTTGTTGAAACACTTATTGTGGTACTGTCCAGTTGTCCAGATAACTAATGGTAATTTTGGCTATTTATCAGCAGGATGACATAAAGTTGTTTTGACAATCCCCGACGGTTTGGCTGTAATAATATTTGCTGTAATTGTCAGGATGTCAAGAAAGTCATGGCTTGCCTGCTTTAAACTCAAGATGTTCCCCATGAGCAGGTGTCAGGTGTCACTAAGGGACACTGTGTTCAATGAGGCTTCCAGTTATGCTTTGTTTTTATGATGCAAGTGACTGGAAAGCCTCACTTCAAAAAACTCTGACTTCAAGAAGTCAAAAGTCAAGACTGGCTGAGCTGCCCTCTGTGAATACTCACATTCCTTAAAAGGTTGCTTATTTCCTAAAATTGATATGCACTAGTTTTAGCAAACTCCAACAGGAATAAATTGTGCATTTTATGAGGACTATTTCTGTTGTGGATTAATAAACACTTGATGCTCAGGTGAGTATTTACTGCAACATTTTGGTATTTGTAGGCATAAGAGACCGTACGTTATTTATAATGAGGGGTCACTGGAGGATTTTTGAGCGCTCTGAAAATAAAAGGCTATTACAGTCCCTCAACCAAAATATATTTTTTCTTGACCCCCCCCAAGTGATTAGGGAAAAAAGGTTGACCCTCCTCAACCAAATGTTTAATAGCCAATACTTTTCACTGGTGAAAGAGTGTTATAATAATATTTTTTGTTCAGTTTGATCTCTTTTCCTCAATAGTTTTGGGTTGTGCACACATTTTTATAATTGCGATATACAGCAGCTCTGCAAATAATGTCAATAAAATGGAACTTTTCTGTATTATTGCCTTCATAACTCAGTCATCCCTTACACTCATAAATGTGACCCACCGCTGTGTATCTGGATGACAGGTATTGACTTCATCCACTAGATGTCGCCATTTTGCCATCTGTCTATCCAAGTTTGGCTCAAAGCAGCTTTCGTACTGGTACTGAGCTGCAGCAGGGACGCAACGACAACTGTAATGAAGGACAAGCAGGACATCATTCCTAGCTCTGGATTCTGACTTCTGATGTAAATGGAATGCAGCCTTTTTTGCACAAGTCGCCATTGTAATTCCACGTGAGGCTTGGTTGGGTGGGCGCAGTGGGGATGTTTCATAGCAGCAACGGCAGAGGCATCACTTCGTCCACTTGCCACAATTTTAGAATTGACTGGAAAGTGGTAGAATGTCCGACCCTGACAGGATGCCTTCCTCTTGTTAGAATTACACCCAGGGACACGGCAGTAAGATGATATCCATGCAGGTGAAGTGATGCCTCTGTCGTTGTGGCTCTGCTATGAAATGCTTCCGCTGCATACGCCCAACCGAGCCTCGTTTTGGAATTACAATGGCGACCTGTGTGAAAAGGCGAATACCTGTAGAGAGCCACTGATTGGCTAGATATTGCACACGCCCACTATCTGGACATGCCAAGCGTAAAGATCGACAGACAGGGCAGCCAAAGAGAAACAACAACCAGGATCATACCAAACAGTCTGGCCAAGAGGGGAGTCATTGAAGGAACTCACTATACTTTTACGAATTCCGGCGAAAAACTATTCAAAATTTGATTGATTCAAATTTGCATGACCCTCGCCAGGACCCAAATTAAAAACAGTGTACCCTCCCCCCCGGTTCAAATTGAAAAAGCATGACCCTCCCCTATTTGCCTCCAGTGTACCCCTCCCTTAAATATCAAAAGGTCTCTAACTCAAAATAAACTCAAGTCCACATGTTCATTGTAAATAGAAAACATGTCACCCAATGCAGCAATTTGGCTCATTTATTTATTTTGGACTGTTCCAATAACAATGGAGCAGTTAGGCACAGAAGAACAAGATTAAATACAGACAGTATGTGAGTTCCACTTGTTCTAAATTCTGTCTGTAAATATTTCTTATATTTAATCACACAAACTTTGACTATACTTGGGATTCAATAGAAAAACCTACCAGAAACCTTTACCCTGTGTAGCAGTTCCCACACAGCAACGTTAAAGTGTTCTCTCTGCTACATTTTGATTAGTGCAAAATGTCAACACTGCAGAAGGTTATGTTGACCTGGAGGCCTATGTGAACATTTAGCCCAACATTTTGCTCATACTATGTTGCTATAACATTAGGGATTGTTACATAAAGGTGGTGCATTTTAAGTAAAAAATATTTCAGCAGCGAGTAATGGCTTCTCATGTGTATTTAAGTGAATAAGCCAATTTACGTTGCGGAAGGTGAGTGTTCCAGTCCCTATGAGCCCCGAAAGTCTGCAGTGTATTTTCAGCCCTGCCTCTTTCTTAGGTTGTCACATACTCAGTACGTTTACATGATGTTAGAGAAAGTCGATTTATTGTGTTTGTCTGACTGAAATCATACTAAATCGAATTTCTCAAGGTCGAGCTAACACACCCAGAAAATGCAGTTGGGAGTCGAATTACTCCTATATGTATACACCTCAAACAGTCCCTAACTGGCCTAAGCAGCATCTGCAGCATCTCTGCGGCGGTCTTTGACCCAGAACTCAAACAGCATAAATTTGTACAAGGAGGCTGGTATGAAAACAAGAATCCCGTAAGCACGAGGGTAGTGTGCATTGAATTCGTACCAAAAATAAAGCGTAGATACCAAGTGTACAGCACTGTAAAGCTGTTTTCACAGTTCGACATGGAATTCGTTAGCTGTTTGCTAACTTGTTTGTAGCTTGTGTGGCTAACTGGAAGAAGGTCTAATAGCAGCCAGCTGAACGGGGCAAATCGCCTCCTACTGAAGGGGAGTCGGACCACAAGTCGATTCTTCCTTGGTGCTTGTATACTAGGACAAGGACAGTAGTCCAATTAAATGGCTTAATCAAGCCTTAACCGTAGCTCGACTTAACTGTGTATGTACGTACTGACGGATGCTTTATATCGCCCCTAAAGATGCACAAGATATCCTTCAACATCTGTATGAAATGCAGATGTTGAAGGTGATCTTCGCCCAAGCAGACTGGGATTCAAGACCATGTAAACGGTAAACTTTTCCTAAGACAAACCAAATAGTTTTGGTGTCTAAAGCTAACCAAAACTGTGACTATTTAACACCTGTGATTGTTTCACAATGTTAACCATGTGTGAGAAAGATTTGCTGGTGGGAAGTCATTACGTGTCACACATAGGTGGTTGAATATAATGTGATGCGAGACGGTGTTTCAAAGCAGCATTAGAGAGTGTATTTATAGCTATTTCAGCAGAGAAAAAAAGATCAGCAGTCTTTCTGATGCATTTAAACTTTTCAGTGACTAAAAAAAGAATTTCAAAAAAATTTGGCACACTTCATTTGTACGATTTCTCTTCCTTGCTTGTGCTGAGTGTTGACTGAAGGGTACTGTATGTGCAGGAACAATTTTTTAAGTGCCTTAAGTGTTGTGAAAAGGAAAGGAAAAAACACGGAGTGGGTTAGGTATAATTGGATTTTAAATGTAAAAACAAAGGTGGTAAAAGTATATGTCAACACCAAATGGGTTTGTTAAAGTTAATTTAATTTTGTTTTATTTAATGTTTGTATGAAGAGAAATTGCTACATGATATGCAGCTTAATGGATTGTTTTGCTTTGTATAGTTCCCCTGGTGTTAGTCTAGTTTGTTGCAACCATGTCCTACGGATTTAATGCATGTGACACAAAGATAACACTCTGCTTTAAATTCAGGATAAACAAGAGAAAAAGCATAAAGCACAGGAATTCTTGATAAAAACAACAACACATGACACAAAGGCTGACTCACAGAGGACTAATTTCACATGGCCTCACTAAAATATGAGATGCTTTACTGCTGAATTTCTACAATAGATGCAGATTTAAAAAACAAAACAAAACAAAAAAACAAGCTCACAGTATGTCACACAGCCCTCTCTCGCCTTGTTCTCCTTAGCTCCGCATTTTCTTAAAAAACTTGGATCTCCGGGGCAGCCTTGCATTTTTGGTTGAGGGGATAGTCTGAGTTTTATGATGTGGGGTTGCATGAGGGGCTAATCAATATCTAATTTATTAACTACATAAGATGACAGTCAGCACACCCAGAGTTTGGAGAACCAGCAAGAACACTGGCACAGGAATTTGAGCACCACAGTGAAATGTCATGGAGTAAAAGACATGATTCTATGAAGGATTTTAATGCAAAGGCTCAGAAAAACACCAAAAAAACTAATGTAAGTAAACACCATTTGCAAATGACTGCATTCTGTTTTTATTTACATTTTATAGCTAACATTTCTTCCAATCAGAGTTGTAGTTTGGCTAATGGAGAACGGGTCTGACCCTCATCACTACTCCTACCATTCGCATATTGAAGAGTCCTCGATCAAGACGATGAATCTCAAATTCCTTGCAATGGTCAGACCTGTACCTTGCATTGTAGCTTGCTGCCATAGGAGTGTCAGCGTGTGCGTGTGTGTGTTTGAAGGAGTGTATGAAGGGCAAATTTCAAAGCACTTTGGTTAAAAGTGCTCTATAAATGCAGCCATTTACCACTTATTTATTTATGGCTTCACATGGCAGCAAGACCAGAATGGACAAGAGCCATGAAATAATCTCAGCGGAAAACCGCAAAAGTTGTTCAGTGCTGTTTCTCATGCTGCATTTTTATCTTGTTTGCTCTAAAATGTGAGAGCTTAGAGACCTGGGTGTGAGGATGACACTAAGTCAACGGGACTTGTTGTAGCTTGTGAGGGAGGTTTGGGAACACAGATAAGAGCCCTCGAAACAGGGTGCATTCTCCAGCAAAGCACAGGTGTCGATGAGATTTCAAGCTACCACTTTGAACTCAGTATGCAGTAAGCAACTTAGTCACTGAGCTCTTCTTAGTGTACTAAGTAGTTCAAGTAGAATAAATGTCAGATAAAGTAGTGACTTAGTTAAGAACCTTTCTATCTTTGCGCCAAAAAAGTTACTATAGCATCATCAATTAAAATAAGTCCTTTATCCTTCAGCAACCGAAAAGTGTTGAAGAATAAGATACATTTTGTGATGCAGATCCTTGTAAAATCGCAGAGTCAACTATCATAGAGACCTTCATAGAGCACATGGAATTTCACATACTGGTACGAGACAAGTAGGAATGATAAATGAGTACATAAAAAGTACAAAGCACAATAAATCTGCCATAGGGATTATAATTATAGTGTGTAAGTGATTTTCTTTGACTTTGTTTCAGTTCCCATGCGTTTGCAGCCATTCATTTGACAGCCTTTGTCTTTCTGTAATGTGTTTTCATCTTCAGCCCTCATCTGCACTTTGAATTGTTTTCAGCTCTGTAGATGAAAGAACATTGATTGAACTATAACTACCATATGAATATGGATGTAAGTAGCTTGTGTGCCTCTTTCTGGCCTTAGATCATTATGTATTCCCACAGTTATTTAAATAACGATCAAACACTGAAAGTTTTTCTGTACAGGGGGACAATTGTGAGAAAAATTTTCTTGCATTATAATACTGTAGATGGCAAGAATTTAATTGCACAGGGATGTAGAGCCATTTGTGTTTTCTTTTATGGACAGAGAAACTGAAGTTGAACTCATTATTTTATAACAGGGTGGCCCGATGAAGCAATTAAACTGTGTCAGTCTTGATTTCTAAGCTTGCATCCTAATAAACCTGTTGTTTTAATCATTTGATATTTACACTGAACATATATTTTTGTCAAGGAAAGTCAAGGAAAAAAAAACATTTAAAAGCTGCAGAGCTCTGCTGGGAGCGGGAGAAGTTATTTTAATCCTCCATTCTCATCATGGAGCCTTTGTTAAAATTTCCGTCAGTTTGGTAAAAAGTTTGGACAATTTGTCTTACTGCTTTCCCCTAAGGAGCTGTCCCGCTGACAGGAACTGGTTTAGAGGACATTAAATTAGTAAATAAATAACAAAATAAATGTAAGTGTCACTGAGAAAGTAATTAAATTACAGTTAAATGTGGGCGACCACAAAGTAGTCATGACTAAATGTACTTTCTTTGTAAGCCTTACAAAGCCCCTTGTGATTTCTAACATTCATTCTGCTGCTTTGCATCTTTTTGCTGTGCAGGAATGCCGTCTCTTGGGCGCAGTTCAGGACAACACGGGGCAGCAACACTGTTGGAAGAAATCTGAATGCAAAGGGTAGGCGCCTTCATGAGGTCGTTCCCTTAAATTTTAAGCTTTGTCTTTAATTGTTTCTCCTGTTTAAATTTGCACCATTACCAGGGGTGAACGGTAACAAATTACATTTATATAACTGATTAGCTTTTTGTGCACTTGTACTTTTTTGAGTATTTTTTAAAATCAGCAGTTTTACTTTTACTTTAGTACATATCGTTTGAAACAAATGAACTTTACTACATTTTAAATAGATTCCATTAGAAAGTAAAAAACAAAAAGCTGAAACAATAAGTTTCTCCAAGTTTTCTGTGAACTGGTGCTGTGTCTGGGTGCCAGTAACTGTCCATCTGATTGGCTCTGGCTGACTGACTGCAGAGCCAGAAGGTGAACAGCAGTCAGTTGCACACAATCAGACAGCAAAGGGATGTTGGTGCACAGAGGTGGAGACGAATGGAAATGGAGAAATAATGGTACAACCCCCCGCAAACCCCCAAAAAGTAACTGAGTAACTTTTACTCAATGTACATTTTAAATGAGCTACTTTTTCCTTTTACTTGAGTACATTTGCATGTTCAAAATGCATTCACTGCTCTGTTCATACCTCCTTACTTGTAAAACTACCTTTTAAAAAAAAAAAAATATGGCAAACTATTTTTTCATTTCTTATATTTTCCCACTGCCTGTCAGTATTCTTACTGTATAAAATTTACAAGTTCAGTTCTTTAATCTTCACTTGCAGGCAGTGTGTATTGTGTGTATTGAAATGTGCAGATTTATAAAAACCATTTAGACCAGGAAATGTATTAGTAGATTTCATATTCATATTGAATGACTTAACATATTGCTACACCAATTAAAAAGATGGGTTAGGCAGGAAAGCTGAGGTTGTTCATATGCTTTTATATGTGTATGTATATGTATATAGCTCATTATTTTATAGAAAAAGCACTGCAGAAAATTCATCTGCAAACAAACAGCTTTATTTTTTGTTGCAACTTCATTCTTTAAAGATGGACTGATCATTTCAGTCATCAACTGTTTACACCTCCGGTTTAAGTACAAAGTGTGCGCCGCCTGCCTGATCAGCTTGGGGTCCTGCGCTTACAGAGGAGGTAACACCTTAACCTGCAAAAGATGTTGTAAGAATGAATTTTTTTTAAACTCAAACCATGATCTTTCTCTATCTCTAACTACGTGTTATTGTACATAAAATAAGCAGATCTTAAACATATAGTTGTCAAATTATTATCAACATAACAAGGTTGTACCAACTGCACAATAAAGAAACAACACATACAAATATTGCAGTTTCACAAACCAAAGATTACTGTCACACACACGTGTACTTTACACTGGAGAGTGTGTGATGTGTGCTCGCTACACAGACATTACAGAATGTGACTCTGTTATTGTGTTGACAAAAATATGGACATTAAGGTAACAACAAGCTTCATAATTAAGGGCAAGAAAGCATTGGTTGATTAAAAGACAAATCTCAAAACATAACAGCACATTGTTAAGCAAAATAACCGAAGAGAAAACACAACATCACTCTTGACTCTTATCACAAAATGATCTAATGATCTGAAAACAACTGTAGTCAACAACAACTAACCCTAGGGAGGTGTGGGTTATCATCACTCAAGCGAGTCCACTCTGTGTCCTCTACTCCATCGTTGTCGTCTCCAGGGGCTGGTTGCACCAGGTGGACCTCTGGAATTACTTCTGGTCTTGAGCCTTAACTTGCCATTCTAAGTCCAACCTAATGGTTACACTGACTGCCCATCAGCCTGTTGCACCATCAGCTTAAGGTCAGTTTATGCTTCGTCATTCGATACATTTGATAACCCTCGCTTGACAAAAATGACATAATGTTAACAGAAAATGTGGTGCTAAACACTTTGATTTCATGTCTCTTACCTGGAGAGTTTTGTTATTTTGTGGACACAATTATATTTTGTCACGTTATGTGATTGGGTAGTGTTATTGATGCTATGGATATAGTTTTAACTGAACTTCCTTGTTGATACTCTAGCATTAGTGTCAAATATGGTTACCATGGAGACGACTGAACCTTTTGCCAAAGCATAAACTGAAAATGTTGCACTGCTCTTTCATTCCTGTTGAGCAACGGGGGGGATTATGATGGGGGGTTGTTTCCTTTGTATCCTTTGGGCTCTGTGCAGACATTTCACTTCACTGATGTCACTGATTCTGGGACGATTTTAATCACATGCTGCAGAGCCTTCATGTCCTGGGCCATGCATGAACCATGCCAGATTATCATGTTTCCGATCTGGATGTATTCTAATACTCCTCCGTAGAAGAGGAATACAAACAGTAATACAAACTAAACATGGAAAATAAGAAATATGACCACCCCCTTTTTTATTTAAATTTATATACCTCAAGTGATATAGGTTATCAGAGAGTAATGTTATGGGATGATGCACTGCGACTGCACATAAGCACACTCACAAGATTCTGCACAGCAAGATCCGAGTAGAACCAGAGAGGGCCTGTACTATCATTTGTGCAACAGTGGTGTTGCACAACTTCTGTATCACCAAGAGGGTCCCTCTACCGGGGGAGGATCTGGGACCGGTGGCAGAGGAGGTGGACGTTGTCAGAGGACCAGACGCAGAGGAGGATGTGACGGCTTGTCTGGTCTGTCTTCCATTTCTCCAAGGGTGAACAGGCTTTGTGGGTAAATGGTGGTTTTGATTTTGTCTGTTTGTAGTGATGTAATCAGATCAGGAGTTTGCACTGGGTGTTTTATTCCGAAAGTTGACTGGAATCTATTTGCATATCTTGTGTATTACTTCCTGTCTGGTGAAACGCTCTGCAGTGCATTCAATATAATTCAAAGTCTTGATTGGTCACATTCAGCTCCTGCAGCGGCATTGTGACCAGAACACAACAAGACTGTTTATCCTTTGGAATCTGGTAGTAAGCATTTCAGAGGGTGCTGCACCATTGGACAGTTTGAGAAAAATTGAATAGAATAGAAAAGAATAGAATATACTTTATTGTCCCCTAAGGGAAATTTGTCATGGACTCAAGTGCTGGTAGCTGCTTCACACAAATAAATATAAATATAAACAGCTGAGTAAAAACAATCCACATGTGACCAATAGCACACCGATGACCCAAAACAGCAGCGTACATACACAATGGCCACAAGGCACAAATCCAACAGGAATAAAGATTAAACTCCAGCATAAATAAATGATAAAAACAACAACCAAACACCATGAGGTTGTTGCACACTCCCCGCAGCCTGACCCAAACCTCAAGAACTATTTAAAATTTTGATGGAGGTTTGAATGTTTAAAGCGGTTCAGTCTACATCTTGGTATTCTATACCTGCTACCAGGAGGTAAAAGCTTGAACTCCACGTACAGGATGTGCAACGCGTCCGACAAAATCCACTGTGCCTGTCTGAGTACAGACTGCTCGTGGATGGCCTGAAGGGAGAGGTTTTCAGTCCTCTCCATCACCTTCACAGCAGTCTGTACCAGGCGCTGCAGCTTAGATTTTGACTGTGCAGAGAGATTGCCGAACCACGCCGCCATCTCGTACCTCATAATGCTCTCCAGCACTGCCTGATAAAATAAAAACATGATTTTCTGACTAACACCAAACACCCTCATCCTCTGTAAAAAATACAATCTTTGCTGTAAATGAGAGCACAAAAAGTCCACATGATCATTAAAACCGAAGAGGTTATTTAGGTGGATACCCACACACCTGTAGGATGTGACCTGTTTGATCTCTCTGCTGTGTATAGACAGTGCAGTACAGTCCCCCACTGAGCGAGGGTCCAGCACCATCTCCTCGGTTTTATTAGCGGACACAGCCCTGGTGCACCTGTACTGATGGACTTAGATTTGGAGAGCGAGTTGTTAATCCTGACAATTTGGGCTCTATCTATTAAAAAAAGAAGTAAAACCACTTAATAACAAAAGGGTTGACAGTCATCTGAGTCACTTTCTGTCAAAGCAGGTGAGGCTGCGATGAATTACCAGCAGAACTAAAATCAATAAACAGAAGGCGTGCATAGGCCTTAAGGATCCTCCAGGTGCTTCAGAGTAAGATGGCTGATGCTGTTAAGTGCATCGTCTGTACTCCTTTCCTGCCTATAAGCACGCTGGAGTGGATCCAGTTGAGACTTTACCTCAGATTTCAGTATAGATACCATGTACTTTTCAAAGCATTTCATGACCACAGAAGTTAAGGCCACTGGTCTATGATCACTGTTATCTGTTCTGTATTGTTCTGTATTCTGTACCGAACCTCACCCGCAGGCTGACGACACACAACAAAGTGAAAACAAAACGTCACAGGTCCATTTTTTAGCAGTCATAAAGACGTCAAGCGCGAAAGTTTTCATGCAAAATATTAAAAATGCAGCCTGGTGGTTAAACGGGCTCTTCTGTCAACTAGGCTGGTGTCGGGACGAGGACCGTCGGGTTCAAGAGTTTAAGGATAACCGTAAACTCTATAAGCTACAGTATCACTCGTAACACATCATTTAAGTGCGGGAAGTCTTTCACAAGCCGCGACAGAAGTCCCATCGTGTGTGTATGTGTGTGTGTGTGGTCATACTGTGCGCAGTGTGTCACTTAACCTACCCGGCAAGTTGAAAAGCTTTAGATGGCAGAGGGAACCGATAGTTTTAGTCACCAAAAAAAGCATGACGTCAGCAGTGTACGATCATTTCCAGAATGTTGTGGGCAGTGACGGAGGTCCCATCTGCAGAGCGTGAGGACAGGAAGTTACTGCTGAAGGCTCCAACACGCCTCATTCGTCCAAGAAAATCAGTCATCTGTGCAGCCCGAGCCAAGTTAAAAACTGAATCAGCTACATGTGCTGAGCTGGACCTGAACTGTCCCACCGGAGGAGGAGAGGGAGGAGGAGCGGGAGGTGGGGGAGGAGGAGGAGAGGGAGGAGAGGGAGGAAGAGGAGAGGGAGGAGAGGGAGGAGAGGGAGGAGGAGGAGCGGGAGGAGGAGGAGCAGGAGGAGACGGAGGAGGAGGAGAGGGAGGAGAGGGAGCAGGAGGAGAGGGAGGAGAGGGAGGAGAGGGAGGA
>JAQFJA010000005.1:1824536-1837759 GCA_029874485.1 Naso brachycentron
GCTCTGTGGCCTCATCGCAAGAAGGTCCTTGGTTCGACTCCCGGCTGGGTCAGGGCCTTTCTATGTGGAGTTTGCATATTCTGCCCATGTTCGTGTTCGTGTGGGTTTTCTCCAGGTTCTCTGGTTAGGTGTATCTCTACTCAGTACCCTTTGCTCAGAATCTGGAGTGGGTCCCTGGGCGTTGCGCTGTGGCTGACCACGGCTCCTCAGGGATGGGTTAAATGCAGAGAACACATTTCACTGTACACTGTACATGTGACCAATAAAGTACCTTTATCTTTACCCTTCAGGGATTGAGCTTGACACCTTTAGACAGTATATTTTTCTGTCCATATCACTCCAAGAACAAAAACCAGCTAGATTTTGTCAAATAATTAAGGATATTTCTGATGATTATCTACCCTTGCAAGTAGATGTGGTAACAGCGTGTAATTTCACAGAGCATGAATCTTCTTTTTGACACCAAGTAACCCAACTTTAAATGAGATGCCATTTTTAGTGGCAAACTGTGCCACATGATTTAGCCCGAAAGGCTTAAATACATTTTTAAATCCCCTTCAAACAGATTAGTGTCAGGTGGAATTCAAGTTCAAACAGTTATAGAGATTTGCTTTTGTTTAACAATCTAAGAAGTAAAACAGCTTAGCTTCCAACATAGAGAGCATTTTCACTCTGTTAGACTTCTGTTGCTGCTATTGTTTATTTCAAGTTTAATTTAATCAGTTATTATTATTGGCTAATGGAGAACCGGGAAGAGAGCAGACATTTTGAGAGGCACTGACTCCTGACTGTTTCATAGTTCCAATAAAAACTCTTCAAAAAAACTCTCGACTGAGGTTTACGGATTACCCAAAGTGAGGACGCCTTTCGAGTTGGAACTAAGTTTTTTCAAAAGTCTTTGATAAGCACAAACAAATTTCCTTGCATGTCCATTGTATTGGGGTAGTGGCAGGAATATCAGACACAAAACAACAACCAAAATCCCCAGCAGATAAGAGTATCTTCGTGTATATACGACTCAGCGTAACTTGGAAAAAAACGTATGTTGTTTGTTATGAGAGTTAAGTAACTCCTGCAAAGGCGAGCGTAGTAAGAGACCAAACAGCTGCAGCAACCAGATTAACGCACATACAGTACATGACTCCTCTGCTGCTAAATTGGATTAGTAATTGCAACTTTCATTCTGACAGGAAGAGTACATGACAGCACTGAGCTCCTAATAACCTCTGAAAGTGCCCTCAGTGGATTAAGTGGTAAATATGGCAGATGAAACGGGAGCTGACAGGCTCCTTTATTTAATTGGTCGAGGAGAAAATATCACTCATTCATCCTTATGTTACACATAACAGAGCCCTCTTTAGCATAGGCCAATTGCGCATGTCACATTTGGCTTTGTAATTAATTACACTGGTCAAAAAAATGTTTTTTTTAAATTGTTGTTTTTGCACCTTTATCTGCCTGTGTGGCACCGACTCAATAGACTGTGTACCATGTGGCTGTAAAGCTGGGCCTGGTGAAGGCTGCAGGGACGTTAAAACCAAGCTAGTTTCTTCAAGTATCACACCCAAAATTCCCATGCCTTCCATTCAGGGTTACGTCCAAAGCCAACTGCTTCAAAACCACACTAATTTAGTTTTACTTCTTGCACTATACAACTTCTTTATGTTCGTAGCCTTCTCCAGTTTGGTCTCTCTCTTTTTGTTTTGTTTAGCAGTAGATGCTGCTGTGGGTACAGCTGGTAATGGAAAATGTGGCAGCAGTCTCTCTGCCATTATTCCCCCTATGATTAGCTCACTCAGCCGTAGCCTTTTGCCTGCAGTTGCATAAGACTCTGGTCATGTGTAATGACTGCATGGGCAGAGTGTGCAAAGACAGGGCAGACAGGTGGGTGTCTAATGAATTCTTCGGTCCACCTGAATTGATTGGTTGGACGTATTATAGCCTGCAAATAATGGATTTCTTTTTTACATTTTTCTCTAAGAGCATTTGATATTTTGATTGCCATCTGGCTGTTAAGAGGTTTTCTACAAGTGTGACAATAAATGGTTTTTATTATTGGTACATGCTTGAAGTGAATAATTATTTGTATATTAATAAACTATATAGTTAAAAAACACCTTGTGTTATTTTGAACAAATGATGAAAAACATATACAAAAACATGTACTCTAGTGTTAATTAGAAGAGCAAGACTACATTTTGCAAATCAGACAGCATGAAAAAAAAACACAACTCACAATATATCATATGCATTTTCTGCTAAATAAATGATGGAACGTGTTGACTTTTTGTATTAAAATTAAGAGAAATTTGCCCCAGTATAAAATTGATCATTGTTTATTATTGTTTTTTTTTTTACTCTTTATTACACCTGATAAATACAACCTGTGGACATGAAAGAAAGATGACCACATACATTTGTACAACTATTATGAGCTCGTCAGTGGAGTTTTGGGTTTTACAATTAAAATGGTGTTAAAACTAATCATGTGCTGCCAGTCTTGCTATTAGCTCATCAATGCCCCCACGTTGTTATATTCATATTTAGTCATATTTATTTTCTACAGACACTGGGCATGATGTCCTAATATGAAGTGCACATGAATCTGTGACTGACAGTTGTTAAGCCTAGTTACTGTAGTTTGTAAAAGTTCAAAGGACATCTCGTCAATGTCTGTTTAGCACTGAACTTAGCAAGTTCATAACAAGTTCACGAAATTTATTCACACTGAGGGAGGAAAAAACACATTAGCGTGCAGTGTAGATTTCTGCAAAACAAACAGTGCTGGTTAACAAAATTTGCTGCAGGAGGTCACTGAGTGGCTCTGATGATGGCGCACAGCAACAGGTGTGTTTTCCCAAATTAATTAGATTTGCCACAATTGTAATTGGACTTTGTTGTTTAAACATAAGGAGGATTGATTGAAAGTGTGTAACAACATTTATTGAGGTTAGAAACAGAGAAAGGCAATTAGACTCCATTGATGTGAAGCGTCTTCATTAAACTTAGACCTGCATTAACACAGAAGTTAGGACAGGATCCCTGACGTGGTGGTGATGGGAGAAGCCGGATGAAAAAGAGGGGAGGCATTTAGGTTTTATTTAATAAACGAGGGAGGGGAAATTATTTTATTTACATATAGGAAGGAGGGCTTTTTTTTCTTTCTTTCTTCTTGTTTTTTTTTTGCATTTGTTTGCATTGTGTTTCGCTATGTTTATACCCCCTACCCTCACAAATGGTTTCTTCCTTTCAGAGAACGTTAGGTCACAACATGGTGTTCAAATGAAGTACTTTTTGCCAGGATAGTACCGTTGACGAAAACTTCTGAGTGCCAACTTCCTCTCCCAGTGAAACACTTGATAGATTTGAATTAGAGATACGAACATCCAAAAAATGAACATCATAGAAACAAGCTTTGGTTCCTGACTCGCCTTTCAGTACCTACAGGTAGCAATGCGGGATCATTGTGAGGATTCGCTAAGTTCAATTTCAGGTTTGAAACATTTTTTTTTTTTTAGAACATATTCCCTAAGAGTATCATTCAGAGATGACCTGCTGGACAAAGAAGACGGGATTCCTGTATTAATCTACACCCAAACATCAGGACAGAAAATGATCATTTTAAAAAAAGATGTTTGCTTGCAGAGTTTAGTGCTGCAGTTCAACAAGCAGGACGAAGTACTGACGGCAACAGAACAACACACAGTCACTCCTGGCCACGTTCATCAGGCACTGGACTCCACGATCAACGAATACGACTGGTGGGTGGCTAAAATGTTACTATGTTTGAACAAGAGTAGTGCTCAGTGTGAAGCCAGAGAGAGCCTCAAATATTGCAAGCCACGGAGGAGTGCATTGAGGCCTGGGAAGAGATCAAAAGTGAAGCACAAGAGGCTGTGAAAAACAAGCTCTCTGAGAGATCTGATCAGCTCCAAACAAGAGTGAGGAAGATGGAGGAAAAACTATCCACAGTCGGAGGGAAATGGGCCCCTGAGTGGGTGGGAGTCTTGGAAGATGTGAAGAACCAATTGGAGGACTGTCTCTAAAGAGTAAACAAACTGCAGGTATATATGCTATGAAACACACACACACCTTTGATGACAACACAACAGTTTATATATTGAAACATTATTGATTGTTGATTCAGTTTTATATCATTTCTTATTTGTCCATCCATATTATCTGTTTACATGAATAGGCACCAGATACAGGATTCTACAGAAGACACTTCAAGGCAGCTGTAGAGTGGAAAGCCACAGAGCTGGCTGAGGACAGACGGGTCAGAAAAAGTGCACGAGATGCAGGGCCCAGGTCCATGATGAATGAGGAGAATGAGCAGTGGCTGGCAAAGTGTATCAGTAGGTGACCTGTTCTTTTCTCAACACTTTACTATAAACCTACATTGTAATGTAAAAGTTCTATGCAGTTGCAGTATTTATTGCTCTGTATGCAGTATACACAAATTATTTGTTTCAAGAGCACTATGTATGTGTTCCTATTTTACTTGTGTTATAAGTGCAGCAGGGCTGTCTCTCTGCTTCCATTTTTGTGAGAAACACCCAATCATATTCTTTGGTAAAAATGTCATTACACCCTGTCAGCTATTTCTACTATTAAATTACTTCGCAATGCTTGAAATCAAATGTTGAAAGCATAGGCCCATATTTATCAAGCATTTTCAGAAAAAGAGAGTTACAAGGTCACAAGGTATTGCCGTTAAATGTATCACATCATACTCAAGAGGCTTACCCTCATTGATTTATGAGAGTGTTTGTAGGGTTACGGTTATGTGGTTATGTGATTGGTCTGTTGCTGGTATATCTATTTCTGACCAGATTATGGACATATTGCACCCCATGTGTGATTACCTGTGATATTTGGGAATCAGGAACCAAGTTCCTCTTTTCTTATGTTCCGATTCTCTCTCTTGACCTCCCTTCTCTTGTTCTAATCATTTAATCTATAACTCGTTAATAACATGGATATCCAGGTGTATTGATTACATGTTTTGTCTGCTGTGCATTGTTATTGCAAAGCCTACCTTGATTATTCTACAATCAATTGCAGTTATTTTAAGAGAGCATGGGTTACTTCCTCTGTACTCCAGCACCACAATTGATGCCTTATTTCATAAGATGCCTTTGTAAACGACTGTCTGTCTTGTTGAATGGGTTATAAAGTTTGACTGTTCTGCCCTGGTCATATCTTTGTTTATCACAGAAGGGACTAAGTCCATGAAAACGCCACCAAAAACAGAGGAGCGCCACAGTGAGTGTACACACAATCAACAAAAGTATGTTACTCTTGGGAAAGAACACCTATATGGGGAACAAGCCAAAATTTGAAGGAGATTTGCTATTGCTATCAGCATGGATGACAAAGCCTACCTCTGTCCTGGTACTTCAGGTTGGTATTTATAACTGTTTGTGTGTTCAGTGGTTTTGTTTACTTAGAAAACTGTACTGTTGTTGACTGGATGGCTTTTGCTTTTCACTCCTTTACAGAAGGTTTCAATGGCACCAAGAAGCAGTCTCCTCATCAGCCGATTAATCTAACAAGAAGAGGAAAACTACCGGTTCATGATTTCCCTGAGTCTTCTACGTATATCACATCCTCTGCCTTCCGCAGAAAAAGCTGGTTGATGTGAATGACAAAACAACCCTAATTTTGAGACAAAAGGCATTACATGGGCATCAAACCTTATGCGACTTAGACGTGAATGCACTGATGTGTTTGAAGTCACACAAGATCCTGATGTCACAACGCCCAGTTCAGCTTTAAATAAGCTTTGTTGCCAGATCAAAGACATCACTTTTTACTTTTTGGACACTTTAGAGAAAAGTGATGTTATGAACATAACAAAGATGAAAAACCATCTTTTTGTGAAATATGCTTTTTTCAGACCAATTTGTTAACACAAGCATTCCAACGAGCCCCCAGGAAATGGTCTGAGGTTAAAGAAGGGCTCAGTGGCAGCGGAAAACCAACAGGAAGTGAGGTGACTGACAAACTTATGATTGTGTCCAGAGCAATTAAAGATGTGGAAAAGGGTTAGTCCTGTCTGCAAAGAGACTTTGGAGCCTTTACACAAAACTTCACACCACTCCCTGCAATTTGGTCAAACATCTTGGCCTGGTGAAAATTAGGGCACTAATTAAAAAAAAGTTAAAAAAAAGCCTTTATTAGTACGACTAATGCACAGTTAAAATTAAAACATACCCACCAATGCATTGCATCATACACAGGCCTTCATCAGAGTGACTAACCAAAAGTGAAGTACAAAGAAGAAATATATGGAACAAAGACAAGAAATGACATCACACTCAAAACATAGCAAAAAGAAAATGAATGAAAAAAACATCTTTTAACAATATATGAAACAGAATTAAGTCCCAAAGCAATTAAAATGAGTGGAAAAAAATGGTTAGAAAAAATATCTATGAAACTAACAGGCTGGCCATGGCAGCCTCCATTCCCTCAGAGCCATGGCCATTAACGTGATCTCAGTTTGTTAGAGCGGGGGGCAACTGTCTCAAACGCCTCTGACAGAGGGAAACTTTTTGGATTTTCCAATAAAAGCCATGGTGTATACAGAACTAAATGAGGACATTGATGACTCTCCTTTCTTGTGATGTGCTTTTTGCCTCTTGTTGAGAAGGCTAAGTATGAGTTCATGTAGCCTATAGGTATTTTCTTTTAATTGGCAGTGGTTCTATCCAACTCATGGTTTGACAGAGGAGGAAATTGCTACAATGACCCCATCAGTCTTGGAGGAAAATGCCCAAAAGATGTTGGAGAACTGTTGGGCTGTGGCTGAAGACATCAGATGTAAAATTCATCTGTCACCTGCGCTGTCAGGTTTTGCAGAGGCATTTATTGTGGAGCAGCAAGGTATTTTGTTACAATAATCTTAGTCTCTATAAATAGACTCTGCATTCATTGAATGTAGAGTCTGTGGGCAAGGTAGGGAGTCTTGGTACCGGTTGTAGTCTTTTGTAGTCGACGTAATTAATGATGGACTGTTAACTGTTAACAGCGTGTAAACTGGCTACTTGTGAAGAGATCTGCTGCTAGATGTGTCTTCTCAACTCCAACTCCATTCTCCAGTAAACAGCGAGCGGCACACGGAGAAGGAAGTTGGAAATGGAAATTCATTCCCTCCAGCGGTAGCCAAAGAATAATGGGGCTTGCCCCCAGAGGCTGTATAGCTGTCTACCGTAAGTCAGACAGCGAATGCAGCCGATGGGTTCCGAGATTGCAGTAATCTTGAAAGAAATTAAGTGTTTCATTACATTACAGTAAAATTGGTTGTGAAATTCATATGATTTTTTGATTCTTATTTGTTTTGGCGACTTCCAGTCTCATGCCCAGCTCAAGGTTGCAGTTACTAGTGTTACAGTTTGCCTCTCAAATGCCCATTCCATTACTGAATTTTCCCAGTGCTTTGTTGTTTTGGAGACTAATATAAGGCTGTATGTGGAACACACAGAGAACCTCCAGCAGATGCGAGAAAAGAGTTCTGCACCAGAAGAGGAGGATAAATAACAGTCTGCAAGGAAAACATATGAAGATTATCACTGGATGGACTTTATATACAGGTCTGTACTTCTGAAACTCTGTGTGTCAGAGCTGGAGAAATATTTATGAAAGCAGCAAAAGGGAACAGGTGACAGCCTATTCTGGAAAAACTGTGTACTCTGAGACAATGAAGGGCTTGGACACTGTCCAGTCAGGTGAAGCTGATTCAGGAGAAGAAACAACCACTGACGCTGAATGGGAGTAAGTGACAAGCACTGGCAGTGAGAGAGAGGAGGTTGAGTTGGGAAGTCAGCAAGAAAGACATAAAGAAAGGACACAAAGAGAAGGACATGGACTTAAAGTTTGGCAGACTGAGACCAAAGACAGTAAAACTAGATTTTCTTTTCTTATTAGCACTATGGGTATATCCTCCTGTTTACCAATGATACACATTGTTGGAAAGCTGCTTTGCAAAAACCAGATTCATTATTGATGAACAGACGAGAAGCAGTCTCAGTTCTGAAACAGACAAAACAAACAATTGTACCTACGAATTCTGAGATATAATTATTTGATAAACATTTACTATCATCATGTGGAAAACCACCATAATAAGGCCTGTGAACTGTAGAATAAAGCTTAGATGTAAAAAGAAAACATTTTCAGTTATCACAAACTATAGAATAAAAGACAGACACCGCTTGACAGACAAGTGTTTTTTTTCCACTTCAATCCACTTAAACCGAATTTCAACAATTCTTATTAAAACACAGACCACTTGTTTAAAGACCTCTAAGTAGTTTTGTGGTACAAAAACTACATTATAATAGACAAATGTGCAAATATGTCTGGCTGAACTCAACATTTCTCAGGACACAGGACCCTATCTAAAATGGAAAACTTATTTGTCTGAGGTACTCAACTGTCTACATTTCTCAGCAACCATTTCTTCTGCTTCTGTCCCAAAGCAACCATCTTTAGGACAGCAAGCTCCACAGCTAAGCTGCAGTCCTGTACAGTTAGCAGATCAAGACCCGCAGCTGCTAGTTGTGGCAAGCCTGTTTGGTATGGTCCATACATTGACTTGTATATCTCCACACCCAGTCTTTGTAAAAGACAGGCCACTCTCTCTTCAAAGGAGCATGTTTCCTCCTGACAGTGTCCCTCACAAAGTTTGTGGTCTTCCATCCCGGCAGCCTCTAGACCTCCTTTAGTCTTGTTGCTGAGGAAGGCTTTGAATTTTTTCTTTGGTTTCATCTGCACTTTGTCTCCCTGAATTATTTTGTGGGTATGGGACCCTTGTCTATAGGTCAACAGTGCCACATTTTCTGCCTGGATCAGTGGTGCATCAACTGGACCATCCAGATGGACCTCAGGCCTCAAGATTGTAGCAGTCATCTTTCGTGCACTTGTTGCTCTTTTTTTGTCTTTCTTCTGTCTGTGCTATCTTTCCATCCTAACCTTTCTTTTCTGTCCTGGTTGATATTCTGGGAAGAATTGTTTCAGTTGTTGCAGGACTGCCTCCAAGTTGAGGATGGTGGACCTTACAGCAATCTCCAGACCGTCAATTTCTTGGATCTTCTCCTCATCAAATTTGTGCATGGATGCATGGATGTGACGTCCATTCTGTTTGAAAAGTGTGGCATCATGCTCAGATATGTTGTTTCTTTCACAGATATTTCACCGATATTCTGCTGACATGTCTCTCTATCATGTTGGCCTCTCAATTTTGAAGTTTTCTTTGAGGAAATGTCACTTGCAGGATTATCCCCCTGGACAAAGGACAGGATGTGGGATGCTTTCTCCTCTGACACTTTCCTGCATAAAGTGCTTCCGGAAAGGCTTCTCATCTGAATAGATGGGGAAGAACTCCTTGTAGAACTAAAGGAGGATACCATTCGAGAATGTTGTTTTTTGCTGCTTTATATTACTGCAGCCACTCCAGCTTCACCTTCTTTTCCTCTGACAGCTAAAAAACAACAGACCATACATAAGAATTTTATTTTTAAAGTGCCTCTTTGATTTACAGTTCAGTCAACACATCATCACATTTGTGATATGGGTAATACGTTAGGACCCTTTTTTTTTTTTTCTTTTAACATTAGGACACATTTGTGGGGTAGAATTTCAGCACCATCCGCTGGATGTTGAACTGCACGTAGGCATGTTGGCAGCCAACGCTGAGATTCCACGCACAGATATGTGGAACGCAAAGTGTGCCCACTCAACACTAGTTTAATATTTCAACTTATTTCACTCCTGGGTCCACTGTGAATAGCTACCGAGTTAGCAATTAAAGCTATTGCTAGCAAGCCTTTGTGTCAATATTGCCTATACAAACACTGAAAATGATGGTGAAAATTTGTAAGTTCTGCTGTATCAACAAATGCATGGCTTACCTTATCAAATTCCAGGGTGGTGCTAAAGTTAGCTGAAGATGTGTTGTTGCTGGCAGATGTGCTGCAGGCTACGTAAGCACCTGGAGGGCAGCCACAATATCCACATGGATTTTTATTTCTGTCAGCTTCTGTCTCATATTCATTGCATTCACATTTTTGGGTGTGGATGGGGGTAAGGCAGAGAGAAAATAGTGTTAATCATCAAGGAGGGCAGATGATTTTTGAAAAATTATATGTCGCTATTGCTCCACCCCCAGCCCCCACCCCATATACCTTAAAGAATAAGTATATGCCATGTACAGTGATGCCAGAATTGTGAATGAAGGGAGTTTTACAGTGTGGAAAAGTGGAGACGATGGAGAAAATTAGAGCATGAGGAAATTCATTCACCCATTAAAGAATTTCCTTATTAAACACTCACCAAAGCTTCGTATGACTGCTACAGCTGCAGGTGTAGGTGTTAAACACCTCGTTGGCATCTTTAAATGAACATTCTTCTTCCCATTGCCTCAAATACACACAGAGAAATGCACACCTTTTTTGCCTTTAATGTGGTTGTTGAATTTTCTTTGTGCATGTACTGCATTGGGCGGTTCAATTCCTCAAGTGTATTGATATTCCATCAGCTTCCAGCTGAGCAAACACTGCATTTCCATTTGTTTTCCTGCTAGGTTAAACTGGGTAAAGCTGCTCTGTACTATTTTTAGTTCAGGTTGTTAAAAGCTCACACATAAAGTTCATGGCAGTGATGAGTCCACAGCTACTTTACACTGAGCCATGCCTCACATATTGCTCTTTGCTATCGGCCACAAAATTCTTCATTAATTGGTAATCAAGATTTAAATGTAGGGCTCTTTTACAACAAAGCAAACAAGAGGGATATAAATTAATCTAAAAAAAATATATATATATATATGAATAAATAAGGATTTATCAAGCTCAAGGCAGGCAGATGGAGAAATAGCAGATCGTTTCCCAGTAATTCCACTTTCAATAATGGTGGAGAGCCAGACACACAGACTGGGATTTAATGCCTCATCTATTCTGTGATGAATCCATCACCCATTTCCTGGCTCTGTGCTGTCATCTGAATTTATAAAAAGACAACATTAGCATAAATGTGAGAAAAGAACTTTAAAGTGCTTTGACAGAATGGTCCACCTTCCTGTGCTGAAAAAAATCCCGCAGCATTTCTCCACAGTGATCTTCAGAAATCTCAAATATCAACTGATTCTCCATCAAAAAACATACAGAGCATGGACACAGTGATATTTTTGTTGCGTTTCAGTAAATGAGCTGTTAATAATTCCTTTTCATGCTTTATATGAAGCCAACTTGATAGCAAGACATCCATAGGCTCTATCAGCGGGCACAATGCGTGAGCATTAGCAACACTGGTGCTGGATGTCTCTTGGTTCAGGTTTTTTTTTTTTTTTTTTTGCATTTGTGATGAGGTCTCCCACTGCTTCTCTTTAAAGCTGCATTTCCCAGCCATGAAGTCGCTCTCAGTTGGAAAAATCTTTTCCAAGCCCACAGTAGAGCTCAGTAAAGATTTGAAGGATGGTCATTTCATGTCCTTTATCGTCAGCTTTCAGGCTGCTGATACTCAGACAGTGAAGATTGTTTACCATTTGACGCTGTGAAACATGTTATCTGGCAGCCTAATGGAGCATTCACAGAATTTATGCAATTACTCAATGTCCCAGTGCACTCGTCTTCTAGTTTTCTAAAAGCAAGACGCTTGAAAAGTTGTGTGAGAGCCCAGTGCTGCCTCCTGAGCTGCAGCAATGCTGATCAGGTTTCTATAATGGGACAGAGAGGCTGAAGCCAGCATCGCTTTGTTATCTCTGAGCATAAGGACATTGTCCTCTGAGAGGATGTGGCTGCTGTTATCTTTGTCACCTGACACACACAAACCAGCTGCGATACATCACACTGCTTTTATCATTGTGCCTCTCAAACATAGTGGCCAAATCTGGCCCATCGCAGCTGTGAACAACACATTATTGTTTTCACAACCAAACAGAATCAGATAGCAGAAGCCGCCAGTTAGTGATTCATTACAAAAACATGGAAGCTTATCACCAAAAGCAAAAACATAGAAGCTTATCATAGACAACAAAGAAAATTGGAAAAGAGAAAATGTATCAGTGAAAATATATCGTTGTTTACATGCATCCATTGACCTGATCTCCATCTGAGCATTTATCTGATTGCAGAAAACATAGATTTTTTTTTTTTAGATGTGACACATGTGAAAGCAGCTGTATGGAACAAAAAAAAAAAAAAGAGTCCATTTCTGTCCAGGAGCTGTTTCTGTGGAGGTTACAGTGTGTCCGTGAGATGATGGGTCATTAACGGCTGCTTGTTTGATGCAGGCTGATGGCAGCTTCCACCTTCACAAGCAGGAAAACAACAGCGTCCTTCACCATGGCCTCCACCCTCCAAAGCTCTGAGACAATGTTTCTGACTTTCACAGTGAGAGGAGGGGACAAAGTATTTCATCGTCTTTACAAATGACACAAAGCTCAAATTAAAAGCAACAGCATTATTCCAGTTCAAACTGGTGCCACGATTTGTAATGTAAACTGTCTCCCCATGCAGAGTGTGGTCCACAGTTTTCAGTAATCCTGCAATAATCCTGTGAATTTAGCCAGTGCATGTTTGTTTATTGTTCCTGTTACTCTATAGGATTTAACAATTACACCATGTTTTGTAGCAGATCAGAAGTTTTCACACCTTAGGTTTGAAAGAACAGGAGGAAGGAGACAAACACCTGCAGCATGACGCTTGTAAAACACACCTCTAGGCTGATGATGATCTTTCACAGCATGGCTGTGAAGATTAGTCAGAAACAAATAAAACAATTCCTGCAATTAAATTTTATAAAGGATCAGCTAATGAATAAAAGATTGAGGAAACACTAATTACAATAATTATTTACCCCTCCTCTCACAGAGTCTGTATAATGTTACACACCACTGACATCAGTTAAGGTACTCATTCATTGCTTTCTTATGTTTGTCAGTCTTTCAATGGTGATTCACGTCACTTAATCCTATTCCCAATGGAGAAATCAGCGCGACAAACTTCTCGTCGAGCATGAGGAAAAGGCAACTGCTTTTCTTCTTTTATCGTGTTTTCTTCTGGCAGTCGGAAAGTTAGAAGTGCTCTTTTGAAGTCGCTTGACGCACTTGGTGTAGCCAGGCTAGCACCCACTGGTGGTCAGCTTAATTATCTTAAGTTACCACATAGTCAGGGAACTCTCAATACACTTTGGTTTTCTCCGGCCTAAAATCGTGCGGG
>JAQFJA010000005.1:1889313-1901777 GCA_029874485.1 Naso brachycentron
TTGTGTAGTTCTCACTTTTAGCATACGTATATGGTAAAGAAAGGTAAGAAATAAATGTTAAAATATATATTTTTTTTAAATTCTCAGAACCAAAAATGTTTGCTCTCCATTTTATTTAATCACCTTCATCGACAGGACACAGTAAACACAGGGTTTTTTAAAATTCTTTTTGATTCTGTCAAAAACTGACGTTTTTTTATTTTCTGTTTGCCACACTAAATTGAACGAGGGAATGACTGGTTGATACACACACTTTTGACGTGCCTCTGCAGTTTTCTTCTTATTAACAAAGTTTCTCTTTCACATAACATTTGCAAAGCTTTTTTTTTATTTTTTTGAAAACACATTGTTTACTGTTTTGCTAGCAGCCTTCTCCTTATCTTTCCTTTTTGGCCAACTGCTGCAAATTCATTAGAAGTAAGGTGAATCTATCCTTGTTATTTTTGTTTTCCTGTTTAATCTGCACCGCAGCTGTTTTCTCTCATCAAACTCATACGCGTCTTTGCAGGTACATTTTCTCAGATAATAACACCCAAGCTCCCACAGCAAAACACAGAACACCGCAGCATAGTTAGTGAAATCATTGACTGTTTTGGTGAGTAAATGTGTCGTACTGAAATCGACTTTGCTCCATAAAGAGTTGCTTAATAACACCTAATAATGTTACTGGGGTTTTTCGTTTGTTTGTTTGTTTTTTCTGTAGTTTAGCTTCTCAGTTTGCTGTAGTGATACCCAAGAGGTGCAAGAAACATTCCTACAGATTCTGGGTGTGGCTACAGACGCAATAAAGCACATCTCACACCACAACCAACCACACACATCTGGTACAACAGGGTTGAAAGTTTTAACCAAAGAAGAGCAATTAAAGTATTTTTCTGCCAAGTGAAAATTACCCTTTAGGTTTTTTCTTCTCTTGTGCTGATTGCTCAACCATCAGTTTCATTTCCATTCGAGCACTGGAAACAACCCAACTACTTCAACCGTGGGAGTTCTTGAACCCTGCTTACCAGGAATAATGTCCCATCCTTTATTACTTTATTGGACACAGCTGTCTAACAAAGTATGAATTTGGAAAAGTTCCCAAACTTCTGATAGGATTTCCACTTATTGAAGGTCAGTTTCAAGTTTGGAGCAGATGTTGTAAATGTCATACTTGAGGTAGTATTATTTTCCCCCTTGGCACATGTTGATTTCTCTTCATTTAAAAGACCATTTGCTATCCAGCGCTGACAAAGTGATGCTGGCTGTTTTCCACTGGACTTGATGTGGTAGTGATTATCGCATAAAACCACTGCTGTGTTCCTGTGCCTTTGATTAATTGTTTTCTCTTCTACAATTGTATGTCCTTTGTTGCAACTGGGATAACATACAACTTATTATTGCACTGTGAGTAGTCAGAGGCCTCATTTATAAAACAGCATTAAGAATCCATGTTAAAACACAAAAGCCACAAAAAAAAGCATCTGATGCACACCAAGCCCCCAGGAAGTGTGTGAGGCTTTAAGCCAATTATACACACTGGCAGAATTTGGTAATTACATGTCACAAGATGCACCGAGCCTTAAAAGACTTTTTCCCATGAGCTTAAATTATGAAAAAAGCAGCCATAAAATGTAGCAAATACCTTTTTTTGTGCCACAATGACCACAAAATGATTCGTTTTACCAACATATTTTGAATCATTTTTACGCAGCTACATGGTGTTAATGAACTTAGCCTAACGTTTACTAACTGGCTCAAAAATGGGCTAATATTAGCTCTCTGAGCTATAATCTGTCTTGTACACTTGCCAGCTATCAAGCTTGCTTATTTTACTAAAACTTGACTTGAATATATATTTACTTTACATTTATGGTTAGTGAATTGAAACATATCTTTCCCTGTTTTGTTCTGGCTAAGACACTGGCCAGGCTAACACCTTTTTTTTTTTAAATTCATGCCCCATAGAAATTCTTCCACAGATGGAAACTGTGCAAGGTTTAGGTGGGAGAGAAAGGTCAAAATGATGTTGCCTGACTGCGCTGCCCACAGGAACTAATTACTAAATTAGTATCATTTTAGAAATTTATATGGATTCCCACCAATCTTCAGAGATAAATAGAAAGAGAGGTAGTGAGACAGAAAGAGAGAACCAGGCAAGACAGTGGACAGGTAGTCAAGACCACATACTTGCAATGGCCGATAGGCTGCTGTGAGCCCTCATTTATTGCAGTCGACTCCACAATGATTTCACATTAGACAGTATATTGATACACAGGCACAGCTGTCAAATTTTGATTTTCCCCAAACGCCTCTTACATTTATTAACATCATATACTTTGTTTGCTTTATTTACGATCACATATGTCACTTCCTTGCTGCATACAATAGTGTGTGTGTGTGTGTGTGTGTGTGTGTGTGTGTGACTGTCAGTGTAAAGCTGGAGAAAGAAGGATGGTGAGGAAGAGGACAGAAAGAGAGCGAGAGCAGGAAATCCAGGTGAAAAATTGGACAGACAGTAAGTTCAAGCCTGTTATAGTTGCACATCAGTTACTGTTCAGCAGAGGCAAAATAGCTTTCCGATCACAATAGAAGTTCACGTTTCGAGGCTGATCTCCTGTTAAGGTCCTAGATCCTGGATCATGCTGCTGTTTTTTTGTTTGTTTGTTTGTTTTTAATCTAGGCCAGCGACAGCACAGCTTAACATGACATGACATCTGTTTCCTCAGTACACTAAAACATAAAATATATCTAAGACCAGTACCTAAAAGTTACTGATGAGCATTTAAAAATCCAGTAATTCAAATTATAAACTCTCACAAACCACTTACAAATTCGCCACCCGTTAACCATCCACAGCCCAGCCATCCGCGAAGTCTTGTTTATAGTGAGTCAGGGTAACAACAGAGAGGAGGACCAAGGAAATGAATCGTTCTGACAGAGAAAACGAGATGGTTGGCTGAGGTCAAGGTTGGAAAGTATATATTGTTTGGTGGCCACAACAGTGAGGTCACAAAGGAAAGAAAATGTAGCCAGTGGCAATGTACTGCTGCTGCAAGTAATGTAGAGAGTTCATCAAACAGGACAGAACCTCAAATTAGAAAAAGTGGTCAAATCTAAAAGAGGAGGCCGATAAAAAGTAATGCATCCTACTGTCAAAACATGTCTGCTTGAGGGCAAGCGCACACCTGAGCTGTCATCGCTGTTAGCCAGAATTGCCTCTTCTCTTGGGAAAAACAAGTATGCTCAGCATAGTTAGAGCGAGAGAGACACTGAAACAGCAGAGACCACGGATGAAGCCCTGTGAAGCTCTGTTTTACGTTTCTTTTATTGCATTGGTTATGTTAACACTGACACATGGTGACATGTCAAAACACACAAGTGAGCTAATGCGTTGTTGTGTCATCCCAGAGTCTACGGGAGCGGTAGGTGGTGAGGAGGCTCCCAGGGAAGATATTTCCTGTGAAGAGATTCCCGGAGAGAGGTCTGAAGCTGTGGAGTATCTGACTGTGGGAGACTCTGGAAGTGGCCGGGTCCTGACTGACACCATCTTACAATGGAAAAGAAACACACAGTAGTGAGACACTTATCTCTGAATGAAGACTTGATAAAAGAAAAAAACGTCACATGGGTCAGAGTATGCAACACTTCTAATCTTTTTTATAACAACTTTTTACAGGCACCACCAAGAGACACCACCAGTTCAATTAACATCATAGCAGACAATCTAAAAAAAAGCTGGGTTGTGTGAAATTTTAACAACATTAGACGATCTTGTTAAAAAATAAACCTGCTCTCCAGTCACAGATCCTTCCTAGCTGCTAGGCTTCCTGTCAGGCAGGAGGCTGTGGGTCCTCTTGCTGGGGGGATGGGAGGCCACTGGGGAGAAAGAGGCCAATCCTCTGTGCAATACTGTGCACAACAGCACACACACTGATTATCTGCCAGACACATTTTGGGTGGTATTAAAGTGGTATTAATGATCAGTCTACAACTATCCATAGCATCAACTTGTGGTTTTGACAGTTGCACACGAGTATGGCCATCGTAATAGAGTGCTTCCTCTGCGCTCTCCACAGAGTGGATTAAATGAGGAGAACATTTTGGCTTTGCAACCCTTTGTGGATACCCCTGATAAAGTTATGGATTTTATAATGTTACTTTGTTAAGGATACCCTGATCCTATCTACATATAGACAACAGTATTAACTGTGCTCTTGCTTGGTTACAACTAAAACACTGCATAAAACCAAAAACCTTTATGAGGGATATTCGCACGGTCGGTCTGATTTTAGCAAATCTCAAAAGTCAAAACTTTTTCTTCGCCTTTCTCATCACTAGGAAAGCAGCAGAATAAAAGTTTGATCTTATTTTCTTTTTTAAAGAAAAATAAACTCATTTCCATTTAAGCAACATAAAAACCGCACTGCGACATATTGAAATGAAAGCGCTTGGACCTGGATGTGGTATTTTGAATGGGTTTTAGGTCAAACTTAAAGACCGGAGAGAAGTGAGTGCAGTCAAAAGTGCTAATTACATTGTATAAACCGGGATATACCTTTTGATGTTGGCTGTTCTACCACAATTTAAGGCAACTTAATGTATCAGCTATTTTATTTAAATGAAACAATCTAAGGTGGCAGGTATTTTAAACTCAGAGACAGCTGCAATTTCTCAGAACTGAATAGAATTTAGTTACTCCCGACAGAGTGGTAAGTTTTGTATTTGTACCAGGATTGTATGATTCCATTAGGCTGGTCAGTCTAAAGCTATACCAATCCAACATATGGATTCAACAGCACGGTTCAGGGGAATAAAGTCGTCTTATTAGACAGTCATCATCACAGGCCAGGAAATCTTTGTGGTCCCTGAACACTCATTTCCTCCTAATTCTTCTATTCATGCAGTCCTATAGCAGCATCAGTACATCCATCATGCAACATTACACACGAGTGTCCCTGCAGTATTTACATGTTTACAGCAATCAGAGTGATTGCTTCATGCCTTGCCAAATTGATCATGACAGTCACTGGTTTTTTCCCACGTGGGATATCATTTGAAGATGGAAGTTTGATAAGTGAACACAGTTTATTTTTTGAGGTTTTGTCATTGTGAACCAGGCCTGCATTATGATTAGGACTCACTATGAGCATATGGAGTGTGAGTGTAATGTCAGTGTATTCAGACATGTCACAGACTTCATGTTCAGATCATGCCAATTGATAAGGTGACTGGGGAAGGAAGAGTGCATGTGCAGCCACCATGCTGCCTCCAGTGCACTTTGTGTACCTGACAGCGCAGTCGTCTTCAGTCTGGCAGTTTTACATACATAAAACGATACTTTTTCCACAATGTGGCTCATATAAATTATGGTGCTGTCAGTCGATTGAAATATTTAATCACAATTAATTGCATGATTCCCATAATTAACTTGTGATTTCATCGAAAATCACACTTTTTCCACTTCTAAATGCACCTTGAAGGGATATTTTCAAGTTTTTAATACTCTTAGCAACATGACAGTGGACAAATCGGTGTTCGGTGCTCCATTATGTTTAGTCTGTTGTGATCAGGGCTCAATTGCTAATGTCTCTGGCAACAACAGCTCCTTCAGTCTCCATGTTTTACTGACTGTTGGTCAGAAGTGTGATACTGAACACTCGCCCTACAATCAGGAGCACCCTATAATAGTGTCCCAGTATAATACAGACTACAGTTTGGTGTCAAAAAACTCAGTTACAGAGTGATTTGAGCAAGGTACAGTGTGCTAACAGAGCTACTCTGGATGCTAACAGCTGACTGCAACCAACCGGAGGAACATGAAGAATGCCGCTGCATCTGCTAATACTCACTGGTAACCTTATAATAGTGTCCCAGTATAATGCAGACCACAACAAATACTGTCCAGAATCTGTAGCCCAACTACTTACTACTCCACTTAAGCTTTTTTATCTTAAGTTGTGTTTCCTGTATGAATGTCTATTGTGGTGGCTGCATTAGATCCTGTTTTTCCAAGTACCAGGTGGGCCACGGGTCAGGATGTACACGCGTTAATCACGCATTTAAAAATAGCAGCTCTAAATGACCGTGTGTTAAAGCATTATTAGCCTGTTAACTTTGACAGCCCTAATTAATTAATATATATTTATTTAAAAATAGGGAAATTGCACATTAACGAACACTAAGATGTAAATATGCCAAATTAGAGCCAATGATTTGTTTCCATCTGTATAAAAATGTGCATAGGCCCTCACAACACAAATGTACATAGAACCTCACAGCACATAGCAGATGAAGACATGCATGTAACAGAAGAAAAAAGCGGCTTTGCTATATTGCTAAATACAAACCAGGATTTAAGTGACCGTCAGAGTTTAAGTGCTTAAAGTGCAGCAGGTAAAGTGCCCAAGAGCTAAAGCGCTAAAGAGCTGGTGTATTGCACAAAACCTGCAATACAGATGAGTGTATGGATATATTATTGCACAGAGTTAACATACATAAATGTGTTAATGCACGCATTATAGACTTGGACTTACGTGCATAGATGTATGTATTTATGCACAATGGTTGTTACACATTGTCAAATATCCAGTTAGTCCTGAGCCACACTGTCAGATGACCTTCGAAGGTTTCAGAGCTGGAGCATTCCCTGAGTCGTGGTTCTGATGGTGGTACAGTATGCTGCCTCTGAACGACAAAACATTTTGACTAAAGGCAGTTTGTCTAAGTGGCACTTCACAGTCACCTCTAACGGTGGCTCTAGTGGTTCAAATTGTGGAGTCACTGTCCCCTGTTTGGTGTAATCATTTAGTGGAGGTGGTGCCAGTACATGTAGGGCTTTGTACATCATTCAGGCAATTTTAAAATTTTTCAAGTTGTCAAAACTTAACAGCTTGTACTTTAAAAGAATGCTACAGTGGTGATACAAGAACGGTTTCTTGTCTACTGTTTTCAACGTTTTATATATATATGTTTATTTTGAGAGAGAGAGAGAGAGACTCAACAGGTTTTATCATGCCTAGGGAGTGCATCCTGGAGAGGTCACTAGTTCATCACAGGGCTAAGAGGCAAACAACCATTCGGCTCACATTCACACCAACGTGAACTTTAGAGTTGCACATTAACCTAACCTGCATGTCTGTGGACTTGAGAAAACCCACACATACATGGGCAGAACTCGCAAAGACCACACAGAAAGGCCTGAGCAGGCCAGAGGGAGTTCAAACTCAGAGCTCTCCTGCTGTGAGGTGAATAATTACTGCCCCACTGTGCCAGCAGGCATGACAATCCGACTTTAATTCACCACCTCTCCATGATTCACCATTCCCTCTGTCTCCAAATTGGTCATTCACATGGGTCAGCAGTTACATACAGGTGCAAACACACAGGGAATTTAGGCCCTGTATTGTGCGCATGGAACTGTTACAAATGAGTCCCCTGGTCTTTTGATTTGTCTTATTGTATTTTAATTCATATTATGTCTCTATTTCATTTTCATTTCATTTTATTTTATCAAAGTTTAGAACCTCATTTCACTCTGTCTTAATTGATCTCATTCTTTTTAATTCTTACTTTTATCGAATGTCATTCTGATGCTTTTCTTTGAGCACCTTGAGTTGCCTCTGTGTTCTGACTGTGCTAAATAAATAAAGCGGCCTTTCCTTGTCTTGCCTGATGTCAAAGGGCTGAGAAAAATAGAATAAGGTCAGCTTCCCTGTGAGAGACAACGGGCTGCAAGTGCTGACTCCAGAGAGCACACAGAGCACAGAAAGTCAAGAAATTAGCTCTAACAGATGCAACAGTGGGAGAAGTTCAGCAACCTTTCTTAAAAGTATGTACTAGAAAGGCCATGGGTTAAAATACAAAGCTGTCCACATTTTTTTTCATAAAGTAGCAAAAAAATACTTAAGTAAAGCACAAGTACCTCGAGTTGAACTTACAGTAAGCATACTTGAGATCCTCTCTCCACGACTGGTCATGAATGGCTGATCAATTCACACATGTGCAGGTGCAGCTAGGCTGAGAACTTCTCTTCAAGGGCAACCGCCATGAGCCTCAGGAACTTTACACTGAACTGAAATGAAAAATAAAATATCTAAGCAAACAGAAATATCAGTGAAATTGACTGATGTCATTTCCAATTAAATCACAATGTCAGTTGAGGCAACAAATAAGGTTTTTGATTTCATGGAGTCATAGGGTGCTGATCTCATTAAATGTAGGAGGGGACCACTGCCATGATCAAGAGCAAGTAAGCTAGCTAGCTCGCTAACTCTAAATACGGACATGGATGGGAAAGGAGTCACTTCTTGTAAACACACTCTGGTTACACTTTTTTAATCCTTTATTCTGTTAGTGGGCAGATTTTGTCAAGGTTTTAAAAAACAAACTGACCAACCACGATGTGAGAGATGTCATCTGATTGATCAGTGTGTACACAAATATACAAGATTCAGTATAAAGTCATTTATTATTTTAAAACAGAAGCTTGGTTGAACAAATATAAGTTTTAGTTCAGTGGTTCTCAACTGGTGGGTAGCGACCCAAATGTGGGTCGTGAGGTAATTTTGAGTGGGTCACGGATGTGTGCGTGAATAATAAAAGTCAAACACTTATTTAAAGTCTACAGAATTTCTGATATGCTTTTATTTTGATAAATTTGTACATTTGTGAAGGGACTAAGTTATCTTTTGTATTTGGCTGAGGTATTTTGCTACCAGAAATTTCATTGTATATGTGCAGTGACAGGAAAGATTTATCTATCTTATCCAACCCACTGAAGAACACACATTTTCCCATGATGCAGCACACATGCAGTAGTTGTTTGTTGCCTGCCCTTGTTGTCAAAACAGTGTATTTGTAAATATGGTGACGTTATGAATTTGCAACAGTTAATTCACAAGAAGTCTGCATTTTTATTTTACATGTAATTCAAGAGTCTGTTGTTGCGCTTTTTGTTTATTTCATGTGTCTAACAGTATATTACTGTCCTGTGTATTACTGCAGTATTTTTGGTGAAATAAATGGGATTGGTTATGTCAAAAGGTTGGGTCTCAACCTAATGACTGAGGAGAAATTTGGGTCCTGGGGCTAAACCAGTTGAGAAACACTGTTCCGGTGCATTCATACCATTACTTAAATAGAGGGTTTTATAAATTATTTTGGTGCAAAAGATGAGTTGAGAAATCTCACAGCTTGAGGATAAAAGCTGTCCTTTAGTCTGGTGGTGCAGCAGCAGATAATTCACAATTTCTAGCCATACGGCAGCAGGGTGAACAGGCTGTGGATGGGGTGGATATTGTCTTTTAATATCCTTTGGGCTCTGCGCAAGCATCTCATCTCACCGATGCTCTGTAAATGGGTACCAGCGATGTTCAGGGAGGTTTTTATCACAAGCTGCAGAGCCTTCCTGTCCTGTGCACTTCCCATGCCAGTTTGTGATGTTTCGAGTTAGAATGCTTTCTATCCTTTCTTTGTAAAAGTTCACAGGTACTTGGTACAAGAATTTTTCCTTCTTAAGTTTCTATGAGAAATAAAGTCATTTCTGTGCTTTTTTTCAGGGTGAGGTTTGATATCCATGACAGGTTCTCTATGAGGTTCATTCCCAGAAACTAAGACTTGCTCCCCCTCACCTTCACTGATGTAGACAGGTTGTGTGTCTTTTCCTCCTTTTTCTGAAATCAAAATTGCAGCTTCTTGGTTTTGCTGACATTGAGTAGGAGGTTGTTCTCCGTGCACCTCTCTGCGAGATTTTGAAATTCTGCCCAATATGAACACTCATCTTTTGAAATCTAGCTGATGACAGTGCTGTCATCCGCAAACGTCACATTGGAGTTCTCTCCATGTCTGGGATTGCAGTCATTGGAAAAAAGAGTGATGCACTGGAAGAAGTTTTTCAAAGCGCTTGAGTGCCTCAGGACGGCAGTCATTAGACTACACTACAGACTTTTTATGTGCATGTACAATGCTGATGATGGTCTTAAAGCAGGTAAGAACATTCTCCCTGTGACAGTGATAAGTAAAAACTTCAGTCACAGGTTCAAACATTCTTGTGCCTAACACAGACTTTTTTGTTTTAGCTGCTCACATTTCTGATCAGTAACAGCACTAACATTAATGCGAGCAAACAGAAAGTTAGAGCTACTGTAGTTAATGATGTCTGCTGTCGCAGGGACAAAAAGATCCAGCACAAATCTCCCAAGTAGAGACAAACTTAGTCACGACGCTTCATGATGTTAATTTGTATCCACACAACATGGACTGCAAGCAATCCAAACAAATGATTTGACTTCAGTGGCTGTGACTGGCAGAGGATGATAATGTTGTTAGCTAACATTAGCTGTTTTCTAAACACTCAGCATATTTCAGGAGGGAGTGATTTATTTTTCCCATCCTTGCTGTCTAACTGTGAAAGATGTCATTTGCATCAGGCAAGGATGGATAACAACAAAAATTATAATCATCATCATCATAATCATAAGGACATATAATATGCTGTAGCTTGCACCTTGATTACAGTGTGAAGTCTTTTAGTTGTTGTTGTGTATAATGATTAAAATATAGGACAGTAAAATATACAAAATGGAGTTTATATATTGTAATTTTTGAGAAGAGCACTCGACAATGACTTGCAAACGGCTTCTGTTTCTATTCTTTCTCTTTTTGCTCTGATTATCTATATTCAGTAAAATTTTAGCATGAGTGATTTAATCACAGTGGAAAAAAGTGATTTAAATTTAGGCTGTTAGATATAGACGGGCCGGTAAAACTCTGAGCAAATGTTAAGTGGCTAATGTTACAGTGGACACTGGTATGACTAGATCAAATATGTCAATAAGACTATTGTGTCAAATAAAGTAAATTCAACATGTACTTGATTAAATGTTTTCAGCAATGGAAGTAGTGGCCTGTTATTTAGACTGAATTTCTATTTCTTTTCAATTGCTTGTGATTTGTTGATTCATTGAATTATTTATTATATGAATACCTGCAAACATCTGATGCAGGCAGAGATACAGAGATCCAGAACCCAACTATCCAGTTTATCCCACCACTGCAACATCATACTGTATTTATATTTCAGACCACTCTCCTCACCATTCCACAGCACCATGGACTGCACCTTTTGTGTGAAGCCAGCAATCACCATGTGGTAACATTCCCAGCATGATCACGGTTTGACACTCAATTTCCATGGTGAAAGTAACATGGATCTGATCACAATGCAGACAGAGAGAATGTAATTACCGGGACTAAATGCAGTAGAGTAGCTGTAATGGTCATTATGATAGATGAGTAGTAGATTATAGGATAGATGACAAGTACCAAGTCATTTTAAAGGCTTCATTTGAAAAATGTCATATTGAAAAGACAGAACAAAGACAATGTGTCAGCTCCTAGTTTAGTCATGAGTTATTTTAAGTTATTCGGGTTTAATTGTGTTTGTGTATGAGGCAATGATCTAAAGCACAAGTGCTATTTGCATTCATAGCAAAGGGGTCAAAATGCAAAACACAGGCTGTCAGCATTAGCATATTTACAAGGCTGCATATTTTGGAAAACATTACATGAAAATGCGACAAAAGCATTCAGTGGAGTTCAGGACAATAACAGAGTAATAGAATAAATAATAGATTACTCAAAGCTGACTTTTAAACTGGGCTAACCATTCAAAGCATACAGAGCAGACAATGCTGACAGGTTTGCATTATTCATGGTCCACACACACATGCTGCCGCAAAGCCTCAGAAACAGAGATGAAGAGAGGCTGGGTTGGGTGTTTTCTGTTATTCGTGAAGACAAGAAGTGGAAATGTTTTAAGAATGATTTATGTGAATGAGAAGCAGCTAGCATGTCACTAATTTTGTCACTTCAGTGCCATGTCTTCGTGTCTTTTGGAGAGCATTTCCGAAGAGTTGAATTCAAATAACTGTTTTCATAAAATAAATAACATAAATATTATAATAGCTAATGTTGACAGCATCAGTCGTAGGAGTAGAATAACATTCGTTGAACTGCTTGATGTCTATGCACTGTTGTTACTTTTCTAGGTTCAGGTCAATACCAAACAAGAAAATCTAATGCCACATTAAGCAGCTAAACAAATGCACTGAACTCAGAGAGTAACTCTCCTAATTTGGCACAACTAAGTAAAGGAAAAGGAGCTTGGCATGGCAATCTCTAAGGCTCAGCAACCACAGGACCTGCAACAAAGTGTTTGTAGTGAGCTTACAACGTGATGCAAATAATAACATCAATCAGTTAAAGTCCTGGTCAGCAAGATTCCTGCCTTTAGGTGGGAATGTCAGGAACTTCCAGTGCAGTCCCAGATTCAGCACCATGGACAGCAGACCCAACAATCTCAGACAGTGTTTTAAGAATGACATAAAGACTGACCGTAATTAGATAAACCAGAACAAACTATAATAATAATAATAATAATAATAATAATTATTATTATTATTATTATTATTATTGTTGTTTTT
>JAQFJA010000005.1:2052697-2063409 GCA_029874485.1 Naso brachycentron
CAGAACTGTTTGTGTGGAATAATGCTAAATCTCACCTTGATCATCTCTTCATAGCAGATGTTCAGTACGCGTTCCTTATCCTCAGCATTCAGCCAACCCTTCACATGATCAAACCATGAGCCAAATAGCACTAAAATAGAGACAACGGCATGAATATTAAATGATTACGAGTCAATTCTAATGTTTTTAATTGATGGCTTATTATTTGCATTAGATTTCCTGGTCTTTAAACATAACCCATGTTAAAGTGAAGTTAAAAAAGCAAAAAACAAACAATGGAAATTTTATAACATGCAGCTCAGATGAGATTTTCTCTCCCTTTCTGTCATGATTATTGTATCATAAATACTGCACATGGAACAATGAGAACAACCTTTTCCATCAAGGAACTTTTGGAGGAACTCGTTTTGTGGGCCTGGATTTACCAGACCTCTTGCCATCTCATGAAAGTAATAGGTTGAGGTAAAAACATCTTTGGGGTTCCTCATGACATTGACGACCTGCAGTGATGACATGACATCCGTTAATCATTCATGGAGCTTTGAACATCGAACTTCTTTATTTTGCTACATAGATTCTTTATGATATTTTTTGTTGACCTTTCCATGTCTGACTTTATTAAGTGTTAAGGCAGCCGCTCTGTCCTGTCATTGCACGACAGACACATGATCATCGAATAATGAGTCAGTTCTAATAAATAATGGCATCTGTATGTGCTTCTTACTTTATATCAACAAAGCTGCCATCAGTTGCTGAATGACTCTTTAGTGATTACATGTTGCTACGTGTTGATCACAAAGCTAACACTTCAGAGAAAATAGGCCACAACATAGTAGAGAACTGAGTATTTATACTATATAATTTAGGGAATGTCATAGATACAAGACAAACTTGACAGAAACGTGAAACTGAGACAAAAAGAGCAAATGACCCTTAGCTAAGCCTTGAAGAAATTGTGTAATTTTTTTGTGATTTTTGCAAAAACTGTTTTATAAATCATTAACAAAAGTCATAGCACACCATTTCCAATAATTCTGCATGTTTTGAATTATGTTTATGTACATGCCCTCAAAGCTGCAGTGCTACTTGCACGTCGACATCTGGTGAAAGAAAAATAATAGTAGGATATGTGGAATTGTAATCGTGTTCCTGAGTGCTTTGTACATCAGGCACATTGATTAGATTTCTAAATTTCCGGACACATAACCAGTAGTGGACCCGGGGATGTAACATTATGCTAAGTTAAAACAAAAACTTATTTTTTATTAATCCAGCGCAACATGTTTGGAACAGAGAAATATTGTAAAATACCTGTAACCTGTGAAATGTAATTCCTTGTAGTTATAGTTAGGGATGGGAATCGGGAACTGGTTCCAGTTGAAAACCGATAACAAATTGGAATCGGAATCATATGTATATGTATGTATCATATGCCTCTAAGCTTGTCAGTCCCTCTTATCAATGCCCAGGAATGTGATGCTGAAATGAAAAAGGCAGAACTCAACTGCAAGGGCAGTACAGCTTGTGAACAGCCTGCAGCAAGCTCGTTGATAAACAGCGGTGACAATAAAACAGTTGCGATGTGGATACTGAGAACCTGTGTCGCCCCATGTTTTTCCACACAGAAACCTGTTTAGGAATCAATAAAGGAATCAATAAAGAATCAGACCGATAAGCAGAATCAATAATGGCATTGGTATCAATAAAATCTTATCAATTCCCATCCCTAGTTATAGCACTTCTTTTTAAGACTTCCAAAAGTAGCACAAAAGTGAGACATTGACTACTGTTTGAATCCTGCTGTGATATTGAGGGGATGTATCTCACAAGCCAGATGAGGCCTCTACTGCAGGATGTTTACTGTCCAGTTCAGTTCTTTCCCCTGGCAGAGAGACTCCTGAACTGATCTTCTGCACTCCTCCATAAGTAAGAGTTCATTATCATGATTTATTTATTCAGCAAATAACAATTTACTTGTTTTGTGAGTAGAACAAAGAGATTAAAATTGCCCTGTAAGATGATTCTTGGACTTTGTACGTTGAGAAACAATTTGCAAAATTATGTAACCAGGTAAACTTTTTTATCTACGAAGGTGTTTTTTTTCTTCTTCTTCAAACGTATCACAGTAATTTAAATTTTTATATAGCTATGAATGACTTTATGATTCATTATGATCCAGGACACAACCTTTTCTCAGATTTACCTTTGGCTTGATTTTAAAGAAGGATGGTGGCATCATGTTGTAGTGCATGTGTGTAGTCAACAGGCGGGGAGATGGCCTCTGTTCAACATTAAACGGGATTGTGTCAGCCAGCTCTATCCAGGGAACACGATGTTGGTTCTCAAGTGTCTCAACAGAAGCTGGATCTCCTCCACTCACGATCAGAGGCAAAATTTCCTGTGTCCAAATTGTACCTAGACAAGGGAAACACAAGATTTTCTCAAATCTGCAGTTCCCTCTGATTCACGGATGGCTGTTTGTGCTCACCTCTGCCTCTGTGTAGGGTTTGCTGGTGCAATGAAAAATATCACACACAACAACTGAGAGAAACACCTATTTGATTTAGATTATTACAAATGAATCCTAGGCCTAACATATGTGTGTATATATATATATATATATATATATACGTGTGTGTGTGTGTGTGTGTGTGTGTGTGTCAGCCCTGAAGGGTCAACCCTCCAGAAAAATGCCCATTCTGCAAGATGGAGCTGCAGCTCTGTTCATGTTGCAAGACTCACACATTTGTACAAGCTGCCTCTGTAAACATTGAAAATGAACTGTGCCTCCTGTGATGACAAAGTGAGGAGAGAAGGTCTTCACCTGTTACAGGTGTCCTCACATCCCAAAAATAGAGCCTGAATAAAGGTGTTAAGTTGGGATTTCATTTTCAGCATCAAGGTTCTGGAAGTAAAAGTTTAAATCATTTTCTGCAGAGACAGTGGTAAGTGCCTTACAATCAGAACACTCCCAAGGCTGGAGTGAACAAAAAACTTATCAGAACAAAAGATAGAGACAAAGTTAGAAAACTCAAGTTCTATCATAAGAAGTCAAAAGGTTTATAAGCCTGTGGACATCAAATTACTAAGGAAAGGATGCTACTAGTATTGTCTATATATCTTATTCCACTGTGCCAAGGATCCCACTGTTTTTCTATTAAATTAAAGCACATGAATAAGGATGACATGTTCTTTTTCAACAATGAACAGTGCCAAGTACACCACCCTGCTCCTTACTAGTGTTATAAAAACAATGTGACACTAATTTCTTTTGATTCATTTTTTAAGGGATACACATCTTCAGTGGAATGGGCTTATGTTTGAGAACCACAGATGGAGCAGGGAAGTTGGACAGCATCGCTACATGATTACTTTTTTATAGTCTTTTCATGGGATTTATTGACAAATAAGTAAAGGGAAAAACACCAGCCCCAACTAGCAAGTTAACTCCCAAAAGCATTTCAGTAAGAAAGAGAAAGCAGGAAAATCACCCGTTTTAAGGTTCAGTTGTTCTAACAGCAAGTTAAAGCTTAGACTTAGAATCCAGATACATTTAGTGGTTTTAAAAAAAATTAAGTTTCAGATACTGGTCTGCAACCATGGTGCAGTGATTTGTTACCGACTGAACAAAAAACATTCTGAATTCCCCACATCTGATTTCACCATGACTGGCTGCTTTTCTTTTGTAATAATAAAGCTGAAATGCTTTAGACTAGATACATACTGTACCTACTGATAATTATCCAACAGATCTCTTTTTTGTTTTTATCCATCCATCCATCTATCCAATTTTAAACCTTCTTAACTTGTGTTTCTATGCTGGTGAGTATTGAGGATATCAGTAAAAGAAACATTTCCAGTGGGAATATGCAGTTGGAAGAGTATTTCAGTAGCCAGTAGTTCCTCTCACTTCACAAGTTTAGGCACCTACAGCCAAAGTGAGGAGAGGAAGGTGTTTACACAGATTTCACAAAATAACTCAAGTATCTAGGTTCTGTCAAAACAATACCCTCTCCTAGACACTGTCTTCTGACGGCATGTATACAGATAGCAACACTGCCATCTGCTGCCTCCACATGAAAGCCCAATGGATTATTATCAGGCCAGCTTCCCTTTTGAAGTCCTTCACAGGCACCCCGAACAAAACATGAAGAAATTATTTTTAATAGGCAGTTAGTCGAGGTGCATAATGAATGGTAATAAGCTGCGTTGATTACAGTGACATCCTCGTCTTTTATGCTCGTGCTCTGGTTTTCTGTTCCAGGCTCTGGGGGTCCCATGAAACAGAGCAGAAGCCACAACTCGGTGCAGCTGACAAATCAACCCCAGCACCAATAATATTCCCTCAGCTCCATCACCGAGTGATTGCAAGGCTCCCATAGGCATTTCTATGGAGCAAAATTTGCTTTTTTGGTGCAACGTGCTCAGTATCAGTCTGCTGGATAGCGTTAAATTAGTTTTAATCCTGGAAGCTGTGACTTTTAAATGAAAGTTTAAAGTTGGCTTTTAGTGAAGTGCTCCGCAGGGATGTCAATTTACCAAATCCCCAACAAATGACAAAGCTCCTGTGTTCATCATTTTCCTGCCAGAAAAGCCAGAAAGCCATTCAGTTTCTTGGTACCAACTCTGGCCACTGATTAATGACAAGATTTCCTAAATCTCGGTCTTCATTTATATTTAACTGCATATTCTGAATCTCTTGGGCCAAGGCAGGAGGAACAAGATGAAATACAATGTATTCAATACATGTCGAAAAACGATAAATGAATATTGTAAATTTGGTATTATTCATTCAAAGGGAAATGACTCAAAAAGAAAAAAATATATAATTAGACTGGTGTTATGGTTTTAACTAAAATAACTACATTCTATCAAGTAAGAAATCACTTACACTTCACTAAATGGACCAGGGACCCTCAAAGATAAAAATAAGCAGCTAATAGGGGCTAGTGTGAAAGTAATTTGGAATGGGTCTTACATTTTTAAATAATAGAATTCATTTAAATTAAAGCATTTGAATAAAAAAGTTAAATCACCTTTTGGTCATCAAAATCGTGTCAGAAAACACACACACAGAAACACACACACACCCTGATGTGCAGTGCACATAGGCTATTATTTGCAATATTTATCTGTTTAAATTTATTTAATTTATCAATTTATTCAGCAAACAAACCGAGTGTGCAGATTTTTAGGGAATAGTGTGCTTTTCTCAGCGATTCATCCACATCTTCGCACAGGTCTCTCTGTTTGACCTAGCTGTCCCTGTAAAAGATTTTTCCCTCTGTCTTGTCTCTGTGTGTGTGTGTCTCTGACCCATCTCTTATTTTTTTAAAAATCTCATCAAAACAACATACGCAGTACTTGTTACAGTATCTGTATATGCACAAAACATTAAGCACACACAAAATTTCTTGAGAAGTGTTCTAATTAGCATTCTGTTTCATTGCTCTAATAGTCCCTATGAGTATGAGTATGAGCACACAGGCAAAAAATACTTCAAAGTGTGTGGATGATCTGGACAAGTGGACTCTGACTTTACTATGATGTTTTTGTTTTTCTCTTGTTTTTTTTTTAAATTATTTTTATTGAAGAGAAAAAATGCATAAAAGTTTTCCATTAGAATGATCGGGCAATCGACGTTAAAAGAGCGTAAACTGTGTTTCTGTGCTTAAGCGTACAAAAGGTGATAAAAGCTAGCATGGTTCTCATTGAATCACAGTTTACATTTCTGGCAATTCTGAGTCTGTCTTGGACTTTACAATATGCCTGTAAGGTTCTCATGGGACTGAGGCTCCATGAGCTAGAGTGGATAACATTATTGCTGGAGTGGATAAGAAGCTGTAAAAATAAATCTATTTAACTGGCTCTCTATTCCACAAATAAATGACTTTTCAAATAGAATTTCTACATCAGGTTGTGCTGCTGGTTAATCTGGATAGTTTTAACTGTGATGTTGCCCTTCAAAACTGGTAGATTTTTTTTAAGTCAGCTGGACTGGCGTTTTAATGCTGTCCCTGACCTCCCACCTTTTGTATTGGGTATTTATCTAGAAACCATTTTGCACTTTTGCACAGGAGCTCAACATCAGGCACCCCTTGCTGAGCCATACAGCACCTCCACCCAGACTGAAATCGAGATCCAGCTTCCCACAGACAGTCTTGCCTCTCCAGACATCCAAACAAGCAACAAGGGCCAACATCTGGAGGTTGAATGGTACAAACACAACACCTGAGCTCTTGAATGGATGGAGAGAGGAATCACACCCACGGAATGCCTCGCAAGCGGTCGTGACTTTCCATGGCCAACCTGGAAGACCCTCAGTAGACTTTGTGTGGAGCAGGGGAGGTGTAAAGCTCTGATGAAAGCCTGGAACTATCAAACATAAGACACATGCAGCTGTGGATCAGAACAGACCATGTCCCACCTGATGGAATGTGCCGATGCCCCCCAGTGTGGCCCACAGGACCTGGCCGAACCCACTCCTCCAGCTGTGGCCCGCACCGATTTTTGCAAAACAACATTTGAGATGGCTGTGGACTCAAAGAAGAAGACTTTAGGATTTTTTTGTGGTTTTAAGTGGCCTTAAAGTCGTGTGGCCTCTTAATTGAGATATCTTACCCTATAGGGTGCTGGCTGCCTGTCCCTGTTATGCCCTCTTATAACCTTGTAAAGTGATATGCTGCATTTACTTGCTCCTAAGTCTCTGGGATTTAGTACCATTAAGTTGTTTCTGCTTCCAGGTCAGTGCCACTTCTTAAATGTCTATACAGCAACAATTCCATTCTACAAAAATATCCACCTTTCCTTTGCCTGATAAGACCTCTGCGTTACATTATACCAGAGGGGACACTGTGCCAACTTCCGTTCTTCAGTGTTCATATTTTCCATCCTCCATTAGCTCAATGTGACTGCACAAGTCTGCTGCACTGTCAATTATTCACACTCCTTTTGTCTGAGTAGCTCTGATGCTCTGGCACTAGGAGTGCAAGTCGACAGCCTCCTTTCAGCTCCTGGCAGGCATCTGGCCTTCGCTGTCTGCTGACTGTCCAAGCCAACCAAAGGTAGATTTCTTACTTTGTTACACTTAGAGTGACCTGTTAAGTGTTATTTTCTGTTTTGTATGTACCTAACTCACAACTTTTTTTTGTTGATATGATAATCTGTGGCATGGGCTGTATAGTAATATAAGTCTTTAGATATATTACATTTTCTGAAATCAAGTATTAGGTGTTATGTTGACTGAACAGAGATGTTCACTAGACATCAGCCAAGTCTAAAATCCTTGGTCTCTAGTCTCTTGTGGTTGTTATGAGCTTTAAATTATCTGTGGCAAGCCACCAGAACACTAAGGAATTTAAACAGTCTACTGCAATGCAAAATGAAAAGAAATTCCTAAATTATTAATGTATTTTACCTCATAACATTAACATACAGCTAAAGCTAAACCAGGTCCTAAAGGAAGAAATTGGCTCACTTGTTTGTTGCTGTATTATGATATGACTAACACTATTTTTGTGAAGCAAAACATATCTGGAACCGCAGGTTTCTGAGGGAAGAGCTGGTGATGTCAGGAATACCAATATTTTTTTTTTATTAAGGTAGAGTTGGCTTAAATAATGGATACAGTTTAACCATAATCAGAGTAACCAACAAGAAAGAATTACTTACATTAGATTACTAAACATGCTATAGTAATTGTGACCTATTTTTCAATAACAGAGTATATAACAGTACTATACAATTACTGTACAATTAACCTGCATCTCTAAGTATGGACAGTTTCTAATCAAGGCTACAGTACATTACCACATTGCTCTAGCCTCTGAAACCCTATGTAACAGTAACCAAGTAAGCCTGTTGTTAATTGGTCAACAACAAGCCTGAGACCTGCCTGTAGCTGACGTCAGTATCTAACACGGTCTTTAAGTTAAATGTTGTGCAACAGACAGTGGCTGTGGAACGTGGATAACTTTGGGGTAAACTTCAATGCTTCAATGTCATAATATCCATAGACAGCTATTAGAAAGTGACATGGTCTGAGACTGCAAGATCTCTGTTTTCCCATGCCCCTGTATTCAGGATTGTTAAACACCCCATTGGTCCCATCCTGTTCGCCAAATCAGCAATGCTCTCTGTGCTCTCTGTCCTAATTGGCTAGTCCACGCCGCGTTTCTTAGCGACAGGTGACGTCAATATGATCTGATTAGCTATTTGTGCCTTAGGCCTACGCGGTGACTCGCCTCTGCTGACAGCAGTGTCTGCAAGGGACACCATCGGGCTCAAGCTAGACAGATCAGTTTACTCCGCTGCTACCTTCCCTGCAAGCACTTCATCTCATTTCAAACTGGACTGAACAGAGAGAGCAACAACAAAGGAAATAAAATGCAAGCCAGAGGCAACTGCTGCAACGGAGTTGCTTCCCAACGAGTCTCCTGTGACAGGTAACATTAGCTTGTTGGCTCATTAGCAGATGTTACCAACTGCAACTTTAAGTTACCATTTTTATACCAGGGCAAAGCCAGCACTTTATGCGAACAAGTAGGTAATGCCAACAAACAATCCAGATGGTCCTGGAATGATCCCCTAACAAACTAAGTAAAGCCCGGTATACGCTGTGCAATTTTGCAAAAGATGACCAAACGTCTCGATTTCAAAACAGTGAACGAAGCAAATCACATTAACCTCTCTTGGCTGCAAAGTTAGAACCAAACTAATGTTGATGAGCTAAAGCTGTGCTAAATATGTTTGCTAACTGTCAATAAGCGCTATGGTGTTACATTTCACATGACAGAGAATCACATTTCCAAATGCGTGGGCAGGCACCTAGTAGGGTTTGATGTGGTCAATCCATCATTAATCTCGATAAGGCAGACTTGAATTTGGCGATTATTTGTTAGATCTTTGTGTGAAGCTACTACAGCAGAAGGTTTTTTGACCAATTGCACAAGTGTATTTGGCATGCATACATGTTGTTCCTGCTCCCTGTCATCTGTGCCTACGTCCACCAGATGGACAAGGCAATGCACGATGCATTTATAGATATTTATTTAATGTAAATGTGTAAAAAATCTAAATAAATTAAATTAAATTAAATGAAGATTCCCAAATTTAGATGCAGTCGAGTCACAAGTCTTTTGTGGACGTGTCTCACATCAGGTCTCAAGTCAATCTGTTTGTGGCTCAATTCCAATTCATATATTTGAGTCCCTTGTCTGTAACTGAAATCATAACAGATTGTAAACAACCACCTTTAGTTCTTTCTTCTTCCTTTGGGTTACATTTCACTGTCATTTTTTGCCTCTTCAGTTCCTTGTGCAGTTGAAGCTTGTTATAAGGGTTTTAACGGTCTCCCAGACTTGAACTATAGCAACTGCTCAGCCAGAAATTTCTTAACTGCTCTCAGCGACTTCCTGTTCGACATAGAGAATCTGGATGTGCCCAGGGAACATCTGACAGAGTCCCCTTTGGGCTCCTTTGGGGCATTTTGTAGTCTGAAGTGTTGGGGAGAGAATAATTTCTGTGGAAAGTAGAACTTTCATCAACCTCCAGAGTTTGCAGGGGTAGAAACATATCTCTGTCCCTGGGGAGTAGACGTCCTCACTGAACTTGTCCTGGCTCAAAATTACTCTACCTTGCTGTTCTAACAAGCAGAACTTTGAGAACCTGAACCGCGATATATGTCACTCAGTATGTCAAGTCTGAGCATACTGTGATAATTAGGAGCTGGTCATTTATATGACAGGGTGACAAAAGGGTTGCTAATCACCACGTCTTCTTTTCAAAGTCTATTACTGCTCTTTGGTATTTTAGACCTATTATTTCAAATAGCAGGTGCCTATTTTTTCTGTTTAAGACTTTCGTAATGTGATAATAAATTTCAGTTTTAATTCGCTGCAAGTAAAAGAATTTTCTTTCATTCTTCAATCAGAACATCGCATTAATTATATGGACATTATATGTCCATATAATTAACAACAAATACAGTAAAGCAGTCACTGTGGACTAACTGACCGACCTATAGCTGCTGGTCACAGCTAAAAACACTTGTACTTGGAGCCTTCACATACTTAACCATTAAGCTGACTGTGATGATGGAGAGATCACTGACAGGGGAGTAAATCAATGTCTCTGGTTAGGACTCAGGCCCATCATTACACAGGTACCTTCTATGTGGTTTTAATCAATCATTTACCTGGCAGGTAATTTACTGAGCACATTTAATACTCATTAATAAAAGCGGTATGCTAATTGCCTCCACAGCAGCACAAGAAAAACTAAACTAAACTCAAAGTCTTGTTATTTTCTTTATGTGACTCAGCATGTGCTCAGGGGTTTTTATGCCTTGATAGGCAGCCTTTCAGGGTTAGGGTTAAAGTCAAAATAATTTACTACCATGTGGCGATTTAAGCCAAAGCCAAGCAAGGCGTCGAAATTCAGCATGCAGCTCACAGGTCAGTTAAACTTGGTGAGTTAAAAGGAGAGCAAATGTAAAATTCCTCATGTTTAATTCAACATCACATTTCACATCTAGTGAAAAAGACTGATCCTGTGTATTCAAGGGTATTATTGGATTTTAATGCTTAAACTTTTCTCGGATTTTGCTTCTCCTTCATCCTCAGGGCTCCAGAGATTGTTTGGTGTCTCCAGCTCTTCAAGGCCACTGATATTTGGAGACTTTGATGTGTTTAAAACTGTTGACTGTCTGCTGG
>JAQFJA010000005.1:2311185-2327127 GCA_029874485.1 Naso brachycentron
GTTTTCACTTATAAATGCCCTATTAAAAGTACTCGAGCAACAACACAATTTAAAAGTATAATTTTTACTTATGTAAAAACACAAAAGTCTTAGTGTCAAAATACAGGCTATGCAAAGTACAAAAAATGAAGCACTCATGCAGAATGGCTCACATAATTATACAATAATTCATGCTTTGTATGTGCATCAATTTTATACTGCAGCTGGTGAAGTTAAGCTTATTTTAATTACCATATAAAATGCAAAGTAGCTTGTTAACCCATCTCAATTTATTCGTTAATTGTTTTTGTATTGATAATCTAAATCTACAAAGTAACTAATGAGCAACTACAATTATCAAATAAATGTAGTGAAGTAAAAAGTACAATAATTCCTTCTCAAATGTAGTGCCAAATATTAAGCAGCAAGACATGAAAATGCTGAATGAAATACCTAAAAACTGTGCCTACGCGCACTGCACTGATAAATACATACATCTCTCCAAGTCACAAAACAGAATGGTTTTAATGTTTTGCTCAGCAGTGCACTTGACAGTAAGGAGACTGTGTGGACAGCTGCAGCCACGTGTCCCCTCCAGTCAGATATCTGTTGTCGCAGTCACAACCTTAGATCTTTTCTCCAGGGAGTTATCTTCATGCTGATTGTTTTGATGTTGATTCAGTCCCAATCCCACAATGCATCTGTCATATCTTGGTGAGCCATGAAGCACCATGGTGGCTCCACGCTGTTGAATGCTAGTTTGTGCTGTATCCTGATAGTGTCCATGCTGAGCTTTGTTCATAGAGAAACGTTATGCTGACGGCTTCATGTTGCTGTGTGTAGCAGCACACTTCTGTATAGGCTTCCTCTTCTTACTTCATACAACCTGCTGGTTTGTTACTCTTTACTAATAAAGAACCTGCTTGTTTGTATTTGTGTCCCATTGCTGTCTCATTCTGTTACAGCACTGTGAACGGGGCATTTTGTGTGTGTACCATATAATTTTAGACTCTAGTTAAATGTCAAAAGATGTGACGATAATAAAAATAATTTTTGATTGATTGATTCATTCGTAGTTAAAGTAAACTGTGTGAATCATAGAGGATTCAGTGGTTAATCTTTTGATAACTTTAGCCAGTTTACCGATTCAGATTATAGAGAAGCTAAATACATTTACATGTCCTGAACATTTTAAAGCCAGAATTAAAGGTCTATTGTGTAGTATTTAGTGCCATCTAGTGGTGAAGTTGCAGACTACACCTTCCCTTACAAGCATGAAGCAGTACCTACCTTGGCCAAGAAACTTGTGGGAAATGTGTACTGAAGCTTTAAAGCCTCTAGTTTTACATTGTTCTAAGTTGTTTAGTCAATAGTGAAATATAAAACCCAAAATGGTAAAGAGGTGAGTGTGCTTTTTTTTAGGTGCCCCATTATTTAAAGCTACAAAGGCCTGACATGAAGCAGCACTGCAGGTATGTGAAGGAGAATCAAACCATAAAAAACAGGACAGCAGTCGTGTTAAATAATAATAAAAAAAAGTTTTGACTTAAAACTATCTTAGACAGGATTACAAATCTGTACTCTCTACAAATAATTATAGATGGCAGTTAAGAACTTCAAAACACAATAGTACCACAGCATGAAGCCATATCCAGGGCAAAATCAATTAAAAATAACATTATTACATAAAATTAGTATATTAGACATGTTTTTCTGAAGACAAGTCTAGCACTTTTTAAAAGGCTTTTTATATATTTATCTAGCTAAAATATCAGTATTTACACTTATCCCATCTGCATTAAGGCCTTCATCATTTGTATTTAAGCCATCAAAATTCACATTTTTGTCACAATCTTTTTATTTTATTTTAGTCCATTTACTACATTATTAGGTCAAAAATGCATTTCTAAAAGGCCCTTTTTGTTACTGCTGATCGTGCAGCATTTTCTTATTTTCAGAAGGTCATTGACTTGGATTTTCCACAAGGGAAGAGGGGCTGGCCCTCCCTTTCAGCATAGACGCTCATTGGTTATTGTGTGGACAGAAAACAAAAAATCAAAAGAAGTGAAATCTCAATTCAAAGCTTCAGTCACCATCTTAGGATCACATTACAGCTAAGGAGTGAGATAGTAATATGGAGAAATGGAAAAAAATCATTAGAATTGTAATATGTTTTGGCCTTAATGTTGAATTTTATTGTGAACTTGAACTTATACTAAAACAGTCAAAAATAGTAATTTCAATTTATTGAAACTATACAATAAGACTTTGAAGCCTCATGTTATCTTTTCAAACAATTCTCACACCCATGTGTTTTTATCTAAAGTGCTCTCTCTCTCTTTCTGTCTGTCTGTCCGTCTCTCTCATTCTGCACGAGCACACACACACACACACACACACACAAACACAAACTGCCCTGGTAACAGGTCAATGCAAAATGCTGATCGCAGCTACTTTAAACTCAAAGCTCAGAACAAAACAGAAATGTGTGTGTGACTGTGGAGTCACTCTGACTGCTTTAAAACCCGCTGCAGCAGGTTTAACTTTCAGGCACACATACGGCTCCAGTTAACTGAACATTTTTCAAATAACTATGATGTATATGTCTGTAGTTGTTCTCCTGCTGAAGAAATGAATTTTACATCACAATAAACTGGAGGTGAATCAGATGGAGGACGTCACTGTAAAGAGCACAAGAGGACAAAAAAGAGGAGTTGTAAATGTTGAGGTAAATCCATTTCTGATTTCTAACAAATTTGTTTGTAAGTTTAATTTAGATTTTATGATAGGTACACTATCATAGGTATTCAGCTTCGAAAATTTGATAACAAAACAAAAAAATTCTCAGAATCACTGAGCTCTTTGTGAAATTATGGGAAAAAAAGTCTTCTCAAAGGAGTATCGAGTGTTATTACCAATTTTACTCATCTAAGATATTTGCAGGTCTTAGGGAGTGCTACTGCATACTGAAAAAAAGCCCTTTGTAGCACCAGAGCTGTGTATAGTCTGATAAACACCATCATTTTGGGCTAATGACTATGAAAATCCTTTTGTAAATTTTTAAATCAGTCAGCGTTATCAAAGCTAAATGCTAAATTGATGGAGTATTGTTTTAAGATTTAATATATCCTATGACACTGAGGAAGGATCTACAAACTGTCTTGGCCGACAAATTAAACTTGACATGAGAAAAGATAAGAGATAAAAAAATTACTAGACTGTTTTTGTTGCACATGACAGAGTGCTGCAGAGTAATGTGCAAGTAGCAGATACAAGCAAAAACATTCATGATTACAAGTTGCATCATTTGCAGGGAGCCAGATCCAGTGATTAGGGGGACTGGGTTCTTGTGTGTTCTTCTGTGTTCTTGTGGACAAAATACTCATGTCTCTCCAATGTCGAGTGCTAAGCATGCAACAATTCAGTTTGTTCGAATGTTTCCCCTCAGTCACAGTAGTACTTATTGTGGGTGTAGACACAGTTCTCGTTACCCGAGATGATCTTCAACATGACGTCATGCTAGGCCTGTTGATGGAAATGCTTGCACACTCTGATACGGTGCTTCCGAGGGGTTACAAAAATTGCAAAAAATTACATGTAACTCAGGTGCACATTCATTAAGGTTATTGCTACCTGCACATTACTATGCAGTGCAGCAGTTTGTGCACATCAGGAACTGTCTGAGGAATCTTTGATTGCACCATGCCTTCATAGCATAGGCCTTATCCAAGTACTGTGAAATAACTGTTTTTGCTCGTGTCTCCCCAGTATCCTGTATGTAGTATGTTAGGATGGCTCTGCATGGATTTCCGCAGTGAGCTCTGTATACTCTCCATAGGAAGTTCAAATTTGTTAACCCTTGACCTTTGTGGTTGCAACCAATTGCTCTTGACCACTGCTTGGACATTTTCATGGTGGCTAAGGAGACATTGTTTAGTTAATCACAACTGGCAGTTCTGCAGTGTTAAATACTGTACCAGTCAACAGAAAATGCGTTGTTTCCTCTGCTGTGAGGTGAATATGCCTTTAAGTCTGATAAATGCTTCTGTGTTGAACCAATGGCATACCTATGGTGGTGCCACGTTTCAGATGCTGGACGCCGTGCCCTACGTTGTAGCCTGATGTGAAGCTCCACAGAAACGTAACTGCAGTCGTAGTAATGCACACCACAACAGCTGTGATTAGTCACCATAGTTACTATGCACTTCCTGCTACGAATTTCCATTTTCTTCCTGAACGTAAGTTGAACAACATGGAACAGAACGAGGAGAGGTTGACTGAAGAAGTCCATAAATATGTCCATTTGTACAACTCTTCACCTCATCACAAAGACTGCCAGATGGTGGCATATTCCTGCAAAGAAATTTACACAAACATCAGAGTGGGCGATGTTGAATTTATTTCTTCCTTTTCTGGCTCGCACCACACTTAAAACACCAGGACATCAAGTGCAACTACAAAGACAACAAGGTAAATAAAACATGTTCTCTGTGTCAGAAACCTCTATGCTATAAGTGTTAAGTAAAGCTAGCAAGGTAGTGATACTGTTGAGCTGTAAACAAAACATACTGATTGTGCAATCTTACATGAAACAAAAATGCAATATGTCATTGGTTGTAACTGACTTGCTTATAATGACTTACTGTCCCCTGGGAATACCCGATTGGAAAGGCCAATGAGTGCAAAAGGGTGAAATCTGCAGAGCTGGTGATGGAGCGCAGGAGCAATGGCTGGAAAGCCTGTGGTGAACCAGTCAAAGTTGGGTGCTGGGGGATTCGCTGGCCAGTCACTGCACCAAACCCTCAAACTCTTTGGAGTAAAAGGACGACTGTACAAAGGAGAAATTAAAAACATCTTGGAGGGTGCTGGAAAGGCCTCATGATGGATGTAGATCGGGAGGGGGGATCTGTGGGATCCGTGGAGAAGCAGGCCACTTGGATACAAGACAGGGACTGATCATTACTGGCTGGGTCGCCCTGGTGAGGTTGTCTGATGATCAGACTTGAAACACCCTATGATCCCGGGTTCATCACAGAGGATGTGTCCAAGTAGCACTAGAAGGTGTATTCTATAACCATCGTATCTCACTCAGCCAGTGACCTCCGGGAAGGACTGGATGACATAAATGAAGAGAATGGCGATGTCTGGAGAGACAGCTGACAGCATGGAAAGACAGCAACCAGTGCAGCAAGGGCCAGTAACCCGAACTGCAGCTCCTGTGAAGGAGCACCCAAGCATGCTACGAAGAACCCCTCTGAATCATATCATCAGGGATTCTCGAGAGGAGAAGGGAATGAAAATCCCAAATGGATGGACCCTCAGGCAATGACCCAAGCAAATGGACCACTGACTATGAGCACAGTGAATTTGTGGAAAGGAGTGCAGAAACCCAGCAGGTCTGAAGATCCGCCAGACCATGATGGCGTGCTTGATGGGTGAAAGAGTGTAGCAACACACAGGTGCAGTAGCCAGTACAATAGGTCCTGGAGTGCCGGTAGCAGAAACTGGTTGGATGGAGGAGGAGCTAGGCCTGGAGTCACCCCACAGCACATGTCCCTCCACACAGCGGTAGGTCAGAACAGTGTTGGGTGAAGTGACTGGCCACTCACAAGAAGGAGTGGCTCCAGTTTGGGAGGACATAGATAAGGTCCTGGAGGCAATATGAAAGAGAGATGCTGATCAGAAACTCCTGACTGTGTGCACCTTAGTCATGAGCATAGGTGCAGAACGGTTTGCTGTCACTGAAAATTGTGGCACAAGTATTCCAGCAAGGCCAAACCAGCAAGAATTGTTAATCAGCCAGCTGAGACAAGAACTGAAATCCCTTGAGCATCAGTTTGAGGAGGCAAAAGAGGAGGAGAAAACTGCCTTGTCTGAAGCCAGAGAGATCATAAAGAGGAGGCTCATAACACTCAGGCAGGCTGAGTGACACTGAAGGAGGGGCAAGGAAAGAGTGCAAAAGCGTAGTGCATTCATTTCCATTCCCTTTGGCTTCACCAACGAACTACTGGGCCAGAAGAAAAGCGACAACCTCAAGTGTTCTGTAGAGGAGGTCAACCATCATCCCACCATCACCTTCAGTGACACCTCAAGGGAGCAAGGCCTTAATCCATGCGAGGTACTCGTAAGACCTCCAGAGCTGGCGACTCAATTAAACACCACTGGGCCCACCCTGAAAGAGATGAAAGAAGCAGTCATGACTGCAAGAACAAGTTCCACCCCTGGCCCCAGCAGAGCACCCTATAGGGTCTACAAGCAGTGCCCAAGGCTACTTGTGTGACTTTGGAAGATCTTAAAGGTAATTTGGCGGAGAGTAAAGGTTCAAGGTCTTCTTAAGGAATGGGTACATAGACACCTCAGTACAAAAGAGGGGAGTCCCAGGAATACCTGGATGCTCAGGAACACACGGGGTGGTCTCCCAGCTAATCTGGGAGTCAAAGAAAAGCAGAGGAGACCTTGCAGCACTCTGGTTAAACCTAATCAACACCTGTGGATCCATTCCACACAAGCTCCTGAAACAGCACTGACAAGACGTCATATGCCAGAGATGATCCGAAATCTCATTTTGGATTATAACAACAACTTCAAATTGAGTCTCATCAGTATCTAACTCTAACCCTAACTGCATCCAGGCCATGACTCCAACTCCTCTTTCCTCCCAACTCAAGAATAAGGAAAAGTAAGAGGAATAGATGAGACAGAGATGACTACAGAAATAAGTTTTCCAGTTGGAGGAGCGCAAGGTGGAATTGGAGCAGAGATGTAGTGTAATCAATAACTTATTATTCTACAAAGAAATATTTTAGGGTAATTTATTACTTTTCAAATGAAAGTAATAAGTAGTGAAGTCTTATATATTATATTTTGAAAGTAACTTGCCCAACATAGTAGACAATGGACCAAGCCATCAAATCTAACTGCTGACATCCGAAAATATCTGAAATGCATTTCCTTGTCCGTGTCTCTCAGTCAGCGATTCACACAATCCAATAATAAACACAATCTTCTCCACCATCTTTTTCTTTTCTGCATTGCCATTGTTACAAGAACAGTAATACAGAAAAAGCTCACCACCGTTAGCCTGGGCCCAGACCACAGACTCCACCCACTCCACTGAGTGGACTTGATTCCCTTGGTTAGGCATTGCTTCCACTTTGAGCGATTCTCAGAGGGATAGGATTAGATTCCCTTAACCCTTCCTCATTGGTTGTTGCCTTTTCAATTTTATAATCTGTGCCAACAGTCAATACGTTGCCAGGGGGTGTTTTGCCTACTGTGGACTGTGTGTGGAAAGAAGTCTGGCTTAGCGAGACAACTGAAATCAAGATATGTCTCATGATGTTAAAAAATCACATGCTGTAGATGTTTCAATATTGGGTTATGATTGAGGTTATAACCACCATGCATCATGAAAAGAGACAAACATTTTTTGTTTAAAATCACATCACAGTATAACCACTTGTAGACAGTGGGGCCTACAGTGGTACTGTCTGCCTCTTGTGACAGACCAGGACAGACGCTGTCTCCCTATGGCAAGAGCTGGCACGAAGGATCATCGGTTTAAAGAGACAAGTCACAGCTACTATTCCACATATAAATTCAGCATTTTTTAAAACTCATATTAAAGACATCACATACAAACACATTACTGTTTTTCGTTTTGTAACATGGCCATTTATGTTGAAATGTCAGATATATCCTCAGGTTAAAACTCTGCTGTTCATTTACATCTAAAGGAGAGGGGACCTTCCTTCAAGGACAGCAATATACAAATTGTGGTCAGTGAAGACAACCTAACACCTATTCACATCTGGACCCACCAAACCTTAGCAAGCCATATGATGTCTAGGTCCAGGACTCACATGTGATTCTAACGACTGAAACTGTGAGCAGAGGAACAAATGGAGCACAACTGACAACATCCATAGGCTGACAGAAGAAATTCAAGGTTTTAACAAGAAAAAAGTAACAACTGCTGTATTCTTTGATGCTGAAAAGGCATTTGATGAAATGTGGCATGAGGTAATTATCTACAGATTGCTGGACTGCAATTAGCCCCTCCCAAAATTAAAAGAAGTGCTCTTAAATAGTTTTCTAACCCAAAGAGAAACTGCAGTGAGAGTGGGAGCATCACCTTCCAGCTGATTTACACCAAAAACTGGCAAGCCACAAGGCTCAGCTCTCAGCTTACTGCTGTTTTCAATCTACATTAGTGACATTTAGTCACTGATCGGTCCAGTATTGAACTTTCTACAATTTTCTTACGAGCTCTTGCTGCGCTAAAATGGACATACATTGGGCAATCATAAAAGCGTTGGAAAAACAACAATAAATGTATTTTTCGGGAAAGCTATATCACCATGAGTAGATGCGAGGGCTTCAGCAGCTCTGGAGAAAGAGCCTGTTGCCCAGGCCAGAGCTGGCAAAAAACCAGTAAAGACAGACGAGTTGCAGCAACTTTTCCACAAGTTGTTACCACTCTGATGGAGTTCCTTTAACTGTGTAGGAACTGCAGGCATTTCTATACAAGATCTCCCTATTTTCAGAGGCTCTGAACTAATTGGACATATTAACATAATTGTAAACTGGAGTGTCCCCGTACACCTGCTTGTTGTTTCACACTTTAGTTAATATGACGCCATAGATGTGCATGTGAGTATGTACTTCCACTTACTCAGCAGAAGTCAGCTGAGTAGACAGACCTTCAGTGTGGCCCAGGACCTATTGCTGTTCTCACTGCTAAAATAATGAGGCCACACATGTAGCCCAGACCACCTCTGAATGTGGTTTAAGCGATCTGTGGTCAAGAGTGGTCAGTTTCCTTAACGTGTTTTGGGTGTTTCCACCTGTACTTAAGGTGGTCCACTTGTGTTTGGATCACTCAGGACGGATGATTATACCAGGTGGGAACAGGGTCAAAGTTACTTAAAACCAGGCTATTAAAATAAGTGGCCACCAGCAATAAATGCACCCACAAATTCTCCGGCATGATGATACCACAAGAAGAATTACTGATTTGGACAAAAATATCTTCTAAGATCTGAAACAAACCCATCCCTGCAACTGGCCATAGGGGAGGTAAAAACTGCACAGGATATCTCTGCAGCACTCACTGTCTGTCTTACTGAAATATAACATTGAGGGAAAAAAGAATAAAAGAAAAGTGATTAACAAGGCCTACAGCACCATATCACTTTCAAAGAATTTAAAAAATATATGAGTTTTTTGCCCTTTTTTAGCATTTAACTCACTCTTAGCTTTTTAACAATGGGGCGTACAACAAACTAATGCATACATACTTCTGTATTTCAAAAACAACAACAACCACAAAATTCACCCTGCTGAGTGAGGTGAGCGATGATGGTGATTGGTGAATTGATGACTTGTAAACTGGTGACATGTGGCCTCCTTTTCCCACTCTTCCCCCCAGACCCATTTGTTAAAAATCATTGCAGTCATTTGTGTGTGTTGAAGTGTGTAAAGTGTTGTGCACCGAGACAAAGAGACCACTCAGCTTAGTACCAGTCAGTATGTAATCAAAATGATTTTTAAGCTTTATTTCAAGGTGAAATGGTTACATAATGTTTTTCTTTATGTGGAATAACATTGCACTTGTTGGCCAATGGAGGAAAAGAGACTACTTTAATATGACTATTCTCCAGAAGAACAATAGCATCAACTGTTTCAGCTACTTTGCAAACATAATGTTGCCATAAAAAAGCCATAGATAGTATGACTTTGTTTTTTAGAGCAACGGAGGAAGTCCAGAGATGTTGTTACAGTGTTACCAACTCTGCAGAGGGAGGAGGTTATTTACTTTTAACCATAGTCATGTCCAGATTGTTTTCTAACCGTAATCATGTGGGCATTATGACAACATTGGGTCCTAACGAAGCCCTAACCAAGATGTTTTTCTTTGTCATTATTTTTAATCAAACCATAATCTTTCTTAAACCCCAACCCTAAGTCATTTTTGTATCTAAACCAATTAAACATTATGTTGTTAAGTCATTTTTTTTCCAAGAGTGATTTGTCGTATTTTAGCAGTCACTAAGAAATGATGTCACCCTGCTGACAGAAGCGTCAGATAAGAAAACATTGTGATGTTCCAAGTGCATAATCGACCAACCCATTTTGTCATTTAATTTGAAGATCTTGCTGGGTTTGACTGCAGTTGTCACCAACCATAATTGCAGTGGTTGTTCTTATGCCACAGGGTATTGAACTTGTAGTGACTTTTCTTGTGGCTGCTCCCTGTTGCTTTAGGGGTTGCCACAGTGAATTATCTGCTGCCAAAAAAAGGCTCCACCTAAACTGTCATAGAGATCTGCAAACAACAAAATAAAAGATAACATTCAAGATAATAGCCCATAATATTGCCATACGTTCCTGAGAAAAACATGCATTCCTTGATGGAGGTCAAGTTCAAATCTGATCAGTAGAATTGGAGATTTTATGAGTGATGGCTGAAACTAATAATCACTGTTCTCTTCTTTTGGCTTTCTCTCTCTCTTCATGCAGATCCAACACTCCTCTTCTCCGTCCTCCCCCCCCTTGCCATCTGTCTGGCAAGGCTTAGGGAGAAAGGTGAGATTGTTACTGCCATACGTCTGGCCCAAAGGCACAACAGTGTTACAGGGACTCGTGTTGCTGTGTGTTGGTCTGCTGGCAGCAGAGCGACTGGTTAATGTACTGGTGCCTGTTTACTCCAAGAACATTGGTAAGCACCTTAAAACAGCAAAGATTTTATAAAAGAATATGAGATCCTGATCTTTTTTAACCACATGTGTAATTTAAAACATTGCTATCTCACTATAAACATTAGAGTAAATTCTATTATGTGGCCACCCAAGAAACTTTACTATCAAACTATGACTAATAGGTTCTCTGGAAACCATTAATCACTGAGATCTTTCTGTATACAACAGCTTGTTTTGTTTTGTGTAACATTTTATGTAAGTAGGAAAGAACAAAACTTCAACTGAGTTGTCAGGCCCACTGGCTGCACTTCACTCTCCAAACTGTAGATGGCAGTGTGCCCTACCTATTTCCCCTATGTCCTAACTGATTGTGTCCTTATTTTCTTTGATGTGAAGGGACTCTCTGTGTGTATGGGTTTCTAGGTTGTCGTATTATTAAATGGCAGCAGCTTGACTAGAGCTCAAAGGAAATTTGTCTTTTAACCATTTTTATTTTGGTTTAATTTCTTACATTTTGACCTTTTGCCATTTTGGTAATACTTTACTTAAATTTTTTTTTTCATTTTTGATAACCTTTTTGATTTCATATTGAGTATTTTCCCCATCTTTTAAAAATGAATACAAAATGAAAGGGCAAAAACATGTTAGTCACAGTAAAGGATATGACATGTCTTCTACCACAACTATCATTCCAAACATTGTACACTCTCTGTACTATAACATGCCAGGAAAAAACAAAGGATAACAAGTGAAAAAGCAACATTAAGTCCTGTCAGGAGTTAATTAGTAATTAATCCTTACATGTGCAAGAGTCCACAAGAGCAAAATTAAAAAGAATAAAATGAAGAGCAGTGTGCCCTCCAACAGAAATGTAACAGTCACTTAGAATGCTGTATAAATGACACATTAGCATCAGAAGGCTTGTATAAGCTGGTCAACTAGAAAACTGATCACAGACTAATTTAGTACCTAATATTTTAAACAACAGGTGCAAAAGCTGTTTAAAAATAACATTTCTAGAAATTACTATAAAACAGTCAGCTCAAATTATGCAATGTGAGTAGTTAGCTGTGATGTAATAAAAAGTTTATGACAACAATAAAGTCTAATTTCTTCGCACAATTTGTTATCACTCAGGAGCTTGTGATGGCCAGAATTAATTTAACCTTTAAATATATTGAGCAATCACTTCATACAATAATTACAGAGATAACCATAAACTGCAAAAGATCATTTTGGCTGGTTAAGTCATTTGTTTTAAAAAGCAGCTCGGCTCAGCTTCTGTGGAATGAGATCTTAGTATTGGTAAAGTATCTTAGTACTGGCATTGTTCAAGGGGCATCATCATTTGCCAAGGTCTTTTCAAACCTATTTTGTATACAGAACTGCATCTACCACAAGGCAACAACCCAGAAGTCTCCACTTCAGAGGAAGTCAGGATTCAGTTTGTCTTCAACTACTTTACCCTTTAGAAAACTGGCCATTTGGCTTTTGGAGCAACATGAAAGTATAAGCCAATGCTGCGAGAATGAAGCCAAGCACTGCTTTGTGTGATGAGGAAGGCGTGGAAGGGGTGTCAGAGGGGGGTTGTTGTTAGTGTGTATGTGTGTGTGTGCGCAAAGAGATTTCTCGGAGGTCACCCCTCCTGCCAGTCATGCTTAGCCGGCATTACCGGCCCTTTTCGTGGAGTTAACACACCGGTACAACGGACGTTTTGTTTCTGGGTGCGACCCTGTCTCCCACCCTCCGACTCCAGGACCCGATGCCAAAGAGTTTAAAGTACCCCCTGCTGAAAACACATACTAGAAAGTTTAAAAAAAATGTATACTACAAACATTTCTTTACTTTCTCTTCATCTTTTTAAAATCTTATTTTCTTCCTTCTTCTTCTTCTCACACCATATCTATTTCTCTGGATCTTCTTCTCCTCTTCCTCCTCCTCCCTCATGTCTGTTGTTTTTTTCATTTCATCCTGATTCCCAGCACTTGTACAAAAAGGGTAATGAATGTGAATGAGAGTGTGTTTGTGTGGCAAAAAGGGGTGTGTGAATGTGTTTATGATTGTATGAGTTTGTCACTGGTGGAAGGTCAGAATAATGTAGATTTTACTATTGGATTATAATTACTTGATGCATTCATGTGTTCATCACTTGTTCATGCTGGTAAAGCTGGAACTCATTGTGTGTGTGTGTGTGTGTGTGTGTGTTTGCTGCATGTTTGTGTACAGTGAATGAGCTGTCTGCAGGAGGCAGCTGGACTTCGCTCATTGCCACTGTGTGCATCTACACGCTGCTCAAGTTCCTACAAGGAGGAGGGGCAGGTGCATGAGTTTGTGTTCATATCTAAAGGAATGTGTGTATAACTATGTGTTTTAGAGTGAATATGGTCATGACATTCTGTAGTTTCCTTTTTTTATGTTCTTTTTCTTTTCCTTGTAGGTACTTCTGGTTTCATCAGCAACCTTCGTCAGTTTATGTGGATCAAAGTTCAGCAGTTTACTAGCAGAGGTGTTCAGGTACCACACCTTACTTTTAATAATTTTTTAATGATTTTTCTGTCCGTTTCCTGAGTCTTTTCATTCTGCTGTCTTTTGCTCATCTTTGCTTTATAATGCGTGGCTCTCTGTCTTGTCTTTGTCACCATTTTACTTTGTACAGTAAACCATATTCAAGGATAACTCTGGCTTATTACAACTTAATTTTGGCATTTTGTTCATCATTTCTATCTGTACTAGTAACAATGTTCTCATCAAAGTAACTGCCTGAGAAGGATGGAAAAATCTCTACATAAGGTTTCATAGGGCAAGAAACTAAATTCAGATTGCAAACTATGCAACAGCTAAAGGAGAAGTTTGTTTTTTTGCCTTATAATAAGGATATTCATGATTATATACAATGTTCTACAGGATTTTTTATGACGAACGGTCTTGAGAATGAGAGCTCACTGCTCACGTCACTGCTGGCTGAAAACAATGCAGGTGCAGGGGCATTTTAATATACACAGTAAATGCTTGTTTCAAAAGATGTTCAGTGGTGTCCGCTCATGTACCGACACTAAAACACGATGTTAAACAACGGCAACTCGGAAATGGCTGTTTGTTTGCTTCCTGTAGCAGCTGAAAGAGCTGTTTCTAATCTTCTAAAATGAGCGTTTATTGTGTTTTTTGACAGTTGTCGAAGCACTTAAAATGCCCCTGCACCTCCGTTGTTTTCAGCCAGCTGTGATGTCGGCAATTAGCTTGTGTTCTCAAGACTGCACCATTCATCATAATAATACTACAGAACATTGTATATGATCGTAAATATCCTTATTATAAGGCTTAAGATGCAGTGGAGCTCACCTGAAATATGTTGATATTGACAGGTCAGCTCTTTTAAATACACTTAACCAAACAGGGTATTGGACCTCTCAACCATGTTGCCCTGTTCTGTGAGCAGATCAATATTATCATAACCCAAAACCAAAACAACAGCCCAAACTACGTAAATAAGATCCAAATGTACCAAGCTGGAATTATTTTCTAATTTTGAAATTTTCAACAGGATATGAAGACAGATACAAAATGTATCCTCTTGATTTCACATGTGGAAACCAGACTGCTGGTGTTGCTGTAATGTGCTTTCTGAAACCACAGAAGTGTCTTCCTTTGCTCTGTAATTGGAAAAGCAGTGTGATCCACTTGCTTTATGTGACACATACCCATTTGGTAACAAGCGCCTCTCTTAGGTCATTCTGTAAATGTCACTATTTGCATGTGAAAACAATTTGGGAAAACACTAGCTTTGGAATATCTGTTCTTCTTTGTCCCCTTTGGGTTGACAAAGCAACAAAATATGCTCTACAGCTGACCTCATCAAATTGAATAGATACACCTTCTTCTTCATCGTCTTCTTTACTGAGTCCCAGCAGGTTTGATTTTTTTTTTTTAATGAGACACTATTTCCACTTTTAAATCTTCCATATGTACGGGCAAGGATCCCCCTGTGGTCAAGATATGTGGATACTTATGTAAGACTTGCTGGCTCGTCCTGTCACACCTTACGGCTCTGCCCATAGAACACCTGTCCTCAGACTAGTGGCCTAAAGCTGGACAGATAATCTCTGTAACCAGATGTTCTTCTGCTTTCCATGACCTAATGATTTGGTTCAGGATACGATAAGTAAATAAGTAATGGTCTCAGTGAGATTTTGGGCTGTGCCTACAGTCACACAAGCTGACGTCTCTCACCTTCTCTATCTCTCTACACTTTAGGTGTGTTTGTTCTCCCACCTGCATGGTTTGTCTCTGCGCTGGCACCTGGAGAGACGCACCGGGGACGTGCTGAGGAGCATCGACAGAGGCACTTCTTCAATCAACAACCTGCTGAGGTATGCAGGAGGCATTTAGCCTCACATTAACTGGGTTCAATTACCAAAACATGACAAGTTTTATTCTTGTGCTGAGGTTCAGGTTACTACCCATAGGTAGATTTGGTGTTGAATGGGAATATAAAGCCATGGTAAACAAAACACATGAATGGGTGACTACTAAACTGTGACTGTTTTTGTCTCAAGCTACATCCTGTTTAGTATCCTTCCCACCATCTGTGACATCATCATTGCCATCATCTACTTCGTGTCCTACTTTAGCGCCTGGTTTGGACTAATTGTATTCACCTGCATGGTCCTCTACCTCAGTGAGTGTGTGTGTGTTTCATTTCCATTTACGTTTTCCAACAATTTCTATAATCACTTTAAGTCATTAAAGCAACACCATTTCCTTTTGACTGCGACCACTGCTTCGAGAAACGAAACTTAACAATGCACATTGATACATTGCACAAAACAGCAATTTAAAAAAATCTGGTCATATGTACAGAGAACATGCCCGCTGGTTTTTCTTCTGATGTTTGACGACTGCTCTGTCTGTCAGCAGCCTTTTCATTTTAACGGAGCTGTCACCAGCAATGACCTGGTGCTGCAACTGACCTTTTGCTAAGCTCCACCTTCTAACGGGAACAGGCTAATCAGAGCGTAGCATTTGCCAACTCTGCCCGACAACTTCAGGGCTCTGCTCCACTGAATCTCTGAATCACTGAATTAAATCTTTTAAGATTTTTTAAAATCATTTTCAGGTTGGTTCTGTGGATTTCAAGCTTGTCATGGTTAAATATTGAGTCTGGCGTTCTTTTAAAAGTGATGCTTGTTTTTCGAGCATCACTTTTCAAAGGAGACATGTTCTTTACCTTTCCAAAATCAAACACTGAAAAGTTTAACGTTATGCT
>JAQFJA010000005.1:2458425-2473517 GCA_029874485.1 Naso brachycentron
GCTGTTGGTTCGTCTGTATTTCTGCAGAGTGTATCCAACTGCTGAAGGACTGCATCTGCACTTCTTGGCTATCTGGCGGCAGCTGTACCCTTCCTGGCTGAGAATCTGTATCTTCAGGCGTGTTTCCTGCGTTAGGTTCCTTGTTTTAGCCATTTTTGTCTCTGAAGAACTTTCAAACATGCTGGCTTTATATAGACACGAAGCACGGCAACAAAAATTGTGTCTTTTAATAAAAAGCATGACCTTCATTAGTAGATCACTGGTACCAAAATGACACAATACTCAAAATTTCTTATGTATTTTTATGGAACCAATCAATTTTTAGTTTTTAATGGCTTTTTTGGGATTTGTTTAGTATTTTGGCTGTGACTGTACTAAAAGAAATTGCACTTGTAGACCTAAGAGTGATTCTTAATGCAATATTTCACAAATGCATGGGGTGTCCGAAAACTTTTTTTCACCACTGTATAATATTCCTAAATTTGTAGGATAAGAAACTAAGATGAGCTGTAAAAGAAACTGAAAACAGATTAACATGAGTCTCCAAGCTGGTTCCTTCCCCACAGTTGGACATGTGTGGAGAGGACAAAGACATCTTCCAGAAGAAACAGATTATCCTTCTTCTTGGATCCCTGTGAGATCTCTTCTCTTTTCTAATTGTTCCTGGTATACCAGTAGTGAGCAATCACATTTTTGTTGGACTTTTTGTTTTTTATGCTCTCACTGTAATAAATGTTTCTGTAGTCTGTAAATTTTTAAATAATGTACTTAGTAAAAAATACTTAATTGTGCCCTTCATTCTGTGGCAATATTGAAGTAAATATTAAATAGAAATGTTTGGCTTGAAATCCATTTAAATTTAAAAAAGATTCCTCTTAGGTCATTCCAAATAAAGAGAATATTGCGTAAATTAAAGCAAATGTAACCAGACAGTTTTTAATTAAAACTTAGGCACACTTACTCACTTGGGCACACGTTTTTGAATTCAGCAAGGATTTTTGGAATGTGTGTTTGGAGCATTCCAGCATGCCTCGGGCATTGTTTCAGGGACTGTATAATAATCCTTATCATCCACAAATGTGAAGACTGCCCTTAGGCTTCACAGAGTGGTAAAAAACAAATCTAATAAATCACAATAAATACAATAATAAATAACACATCGTACACAGGACAGACAGCAATAATGAGCATGGTTCCAATGAATGACGATTATGAATTCAACACAGTTACTGCATTACCAAATGCAATAAGAAGAATAGGAAAGACTGTTCTTGCTTGCTGCAGCAGCTCTGCAGCCTCTACCTGAAGGCAGTTTTATAAATTCATCAAAAAGGGGTTGAGCAGGATCAGACGCAATTCTCTGCGCTTTCCATCTAACCCATTTTATAAATATATCTCAGTTGTTTCTGTTCTTTCCCTGTAAATTTTTATTTTTACGTGTTTGTAATTTTCAACGGTCTGGTTTTGTTCTTAGTGTCTAGGTGACCATACCATGTACACGTTTTACAAGTCAAAACACTTTCAACAAAGACCTCTGCAGACCATCTCCAAAATGTTCTTACTGAGATCAAATGAATCACAAGCACTGCATTGCCTACATATGTACATCCAGATTTCTTGTGAAGGTGATATCTCAAGAACGCTTTGAAGGATTTTCTTCAAGCACAAATATTTGCACAAATGCACAAATGTTCACTGTGACTCAAGGATGAACTGATTAGATTTTGGGGGTCATAGGTCAAATGTCAAGGTCACAGCAGCCTCATGTTGATGTTATGCTCAAGAACACTTCGAGGGATTTTCTTTAAACTTCACACAAGTTTTCACTGTGACTCAAGGAAAAACTGATTAGATTTTGGAGGTCAAAGGTCACTATGACGTCACATTTGGCTGGGCCATGTTCGAGAACATAATATCTCATAAAACACCTTGAGGTAGATTCTTCAAATTTGGTAAAAAGGTCCACTTGGACTCAAGGATGACCTATATGACAGCAGTCTTCACCACCTCCATTTGACCATTTGCCTCCAACACCAGCCACCCTGTCTTCCAGACCACACTACTGACTGTCCACCAACTGCATGTTGCACGGAGGCGTATGACCACCAGGTGGTAGTTCTAGTTAAAAATATATTCTGTTTAGGCTGTAAAACTTAAAGTGCCATCAAAAAAGATTCCCAAATATTTAAACTCTTGTACTGCTTTGACAGGCTGATAATCACAGCAGGTGGAAAGTTTTACAGGCATTCTGGTTACTCACACTAACCAGCTCTTCAATTTTACCTTCATTAATGAAAAGAGTAGAGTGCTTACACCAACTAGTAAGCTCACCACGGTGGTGAAAATGTCTGGCGACTGATTGCCTCTATAAGACCCACACTCTAAAAGGTAATAGCTATGCTTACTTAAATCATAATAGTGTGCTTTACTTATCTGTCCCTCTCCTGTTGATTTAACTCATGGAATGTAAGTACATACTCATTTTTACTTATGGAGGTTTAAAACTAAATTCATCTGCGTAAACTGGACTTGTAACATTCTGTTCCCAGAGTGAACGGGTCTCTTGGTAAGTTATTCCAAATCTTTCAACTGTCAGAGAATTTCATTACTTACAAATGAAATTTTGGCAAGACATTTTTTAATGAACATGATGTTAGTCATTACCGTACACATCTCGAGTCGGGAGCCTATATTAGCTGTTAGCTGTTAGCTGTTTTAGTGCCGCCATTATCGTGTCACTCAAACGGAGCCTCGCCCTAAACGACCTTTTTCTTATTCGTTTTGGAAAAAAATCTCCGTAAACACGGCGTCGTTTCCAGAAATATCAAGGAGCCACTGAAAATGAGTCAAAACGCTGTAGTACATACTCCAGGCCTGTGTGGAGCGTGTATGCCGCTGTGGCGCTGACACACAAAAACACCAACAACACAGAAGAAGAGGAAAGTTCAAAACGTTATTGTAAGTGGATTAAATGTTAACTGGGGGAGTCGTGTCACGGGCGCGATTCAGCCAGAGACAGTAGCCGACTGTTGTTGTTGTTGTTGTTGTTATTACGTTAGCGGTGTGGCTCAGGTTACAGGTAAGAGCTGTGGTGGTAATGTTAATGACATCGTTTCAGAAAATATAATATATAGAAAATATAACCAACCTTGCAACATCAGTGTAGGACTCGGTTGCCGCCAAGGTGTCCCAGCTCTGCGACATCACTACACAAGCGAGCTCAGTAACCCGCAATATTTTGTTTATGACAGTTAAGACGACACACGTGGTAACATCGTATATGTTATATAAGACTACCGCTCCTTGTATTGATTTTTCTCTGGCTTTATTGTAAACAAATGCACGTGCAGGCAAGTGGTAGCAAAATAGAGGAAAGACGACCAGACTTGCATAGTTTGCTTTTAAAAAATTAGAATGCAACTTAAACATGTTGATGCTGCAAATCATAATTGGCCACCCCTGACATAACTCTTTAATTTTGTTATTCTGCTTCAAAATAGCATTTACAAATTTGATAAATGAATTTGGGAAGAGCATGCAGGGCAGAATGACCACAGCCAGAACCAACTGAGCAACAACCTGTCTTACATGTGTATTGCTCAGAGCTGTTTAGCTGTGGTCATTCAGGATCTTAGAATAAGCAAAAATGCCCTGCTTGCTCTGCCAAAATTCATTGACCTCAAGTGTCTTCACTTAAAGTAGTTGCTGCCATTTTTGTGACTTTGTTTATTTATTTTTTACAGCTTGAAGACAGACAACCAACACTGATGCAGTGGACATGTAAGTTTTGCAACTTCACATGTGACAAGAGAGGGCAACTACTAAAACATTATAGACTGAAACATGGTGGTTACACAAGAACATCACCATTACCATGTGTTCATAAAGAGTGCCCCTGCACATTCAAGTCCTTTAATGCTCTTAAGGTACATATATCAAGAGCACACTCCCAGATTGATGATCATTGTGATCCCACGAAATATGTGTTCCGATGTCAGCTTTGTGACTTCAATGAGCCATGTGTAGAAAAAGATTTTTTTTCACACTTACGGACACATATCCGGATGCACCAGAAAGTACAGTGCCCTTACAAGGATTGTAATTTTGAAACCTGTGTCTACACTACGTTTAATGCCCACAAAAGCAGGAACCATGATGGCAGACAGATACATAGCCATTTGCAGTTCAAACCAGATATTTTAACATGTACAGAAACTTTGGGTGAAAATGTCCAAACTGAAAATGAAAGTGACACTGAAGAGACAACTGATTTTCAAGAAGAGGATTTGACAGCAGATAATACTGATGACTTGGAGAGGCAGCTTGAGCATAATTTGGCAGCCCTTTTCCTTAGAATGCAGACCATACTCAGGATATCTGAAACTGCTGTGCAAGATTTAATACAGCAAATAAGGCAGATAATGGACCTGTCAAAACCTTTGCATTTTTCTGCTATTCAGAGAGTACTCTTGAACTACTATCCTGATGCAGACATGTCTATTGCAAGAGAAATAGTAAGTGCAATATCAGAGAGCGATGTCATTCTGAAACACGCTCAGAAAGGAGGTTCCCTATCCACCTCCTGCAAAAGAGCCTCTTACATGGTAAAAGAGTTTAAAATTGTGGAACCTGTTGAGTTTTTTACAGGTGAACACAAGCACTCAGTCGTCTACATACCTTTCCTTAAAATGCTCCAGACTTTGTTAAACAAAGATGAAATCTTGGACAAAGCTCTCACGGTTAGCAATGGTGATAAGCAAGGATACAGTACCTTCAGGGACGGTTCACGTTTCAAAGAAAATACATTACTAGTGGAGGAAAATTTTCAGATTGCCTTGGCACTTTACATTGATGACTTTGAGGTTGCAAACCCTCTGGGGACCTCTAAAAATAAACACAAAATCTGTGCAGTATATTGGACTCTGCTAAATCTTGCTCCTAAATTCCGTTCCTCTCTCAGCTCAATACAGTTGGCTCTTCTTTGTAAGACAAACACTGTCAAAGAATGTGGGTACTCTGAAATCCTTCATCCACTCCTTCAGGATCTAGTGCTCCTTGAGAGCCATGGTGTGTATGTGGAAAAATTAGGCTCAAGTGTCAGAGAAACTGTTTTGTATATTGCAGCAGATAATTTGGGAGCTCATTCCTTGGCAGGTTTCCATGAAAGTTTTGTCTCTGATAAGATGTGCCGCTTTTGCATGGCTACACGGCAAGAAATACAAGATCATGAAGTTAGGTCTGGTCACTTCTGCTTGAGAACAAAACAAGATCATGACCGGCACGTACAGGAAGTCGAGCAGGATGCCCAGATGGCAAAGCAATATGGTGTGAAAGGGAGTTGTCCTTTAAGTATTCAGTTGAAGCACTTTCATGTTGTCGATGGCTTCCCCCCAGATATCCTCCATGATTTGTTTGAAGGCATTATTCCTTCTGAGTTGTGTCTTTGCATTCAGGACTTCATGAAAAAGAAATTCTTCACACTTGAGATGATGAATTGTGCCATAAAATTATTTCCCTACACACATTCAGACAAAACAAACCAGCCTCAGACGATTTCTAAAACATTCCATGCCAAAGGGACCATTGGAGGTAATGGTCACGAAAATTGGGGCCTTATCAGACTCCTCCCCCTGTTGATTGGCCATTATATCCCTGAAGGAGATGAAGCATGGGAGGTTTTACTGTGCTTAAAAGATGTGGTTGAGTTGGCCATGTCTACAAGGTTTAGTGAGGAGTCACTTCACTATCTGGATTTCAAGTTGTCAGAGCATAGAACATTACTTCAAAAGGCATTCCCTCATTACAGACTCCGCCTAAAACACCATTACTTGGAGCATTATCCCCATCTAATTTGAGTATTTGGACCACTTGTAGATGTGTGGATGATGAGATTTTAGGGGAAACACAAATTCTTTAAACAAGTAATTCGTGGAGCTCACAACTTCAGAAATGTTCCTCTGACTTTGGCTGATAGACATCAGAAGATGATGGCTTACAATTTAGATTCTGCTTCATTTTTTAAACCAGCATTGGAATTGGACAAAGTAAGGAGTGTCATGATTTCTTCCTGCCCAGACAATGTGCAGCAGCATTTGTTGGCAACACATGCACCTCAAAACACAGTCCTTACAGCAACATCTGTTAGCATAGATGATATTAAGTATGCAGCTGACATGGTGGTGTCTGTTGGTGCATGCGCAGGCCTTCCAGAATTTAGGCAGATTCAGCAGGTTCTGGTTGTGGATACCAATGTTTTGTTCATTTGTAGACAATTGTCTGCATGGTACCACGAACACCTGAGGGCTTACGAAGTCTGCAAAAGCAGCTCCAGCTTGCTTGTAACCCAGTTGAAAGACTTAAATGATGTCTTTCCCCTCTCTGCCTACAGAGTGAAAGGCCAGTTGTTTGTGACCCTAAAGCGTTACATTTTGTGCTGATGTCATTTTTTTTTTCCTTTCAGAACCATGGACCAGTCCTGGCCAATGAGGGTAGTGGTTGCTGAAAATGACATTCGAAAAATAACTTTCCACGAAAGACCGAATACTTTGGAAGAGCTGATAAGTGAGTTGAAAAAACGACTTAATCAGCAGTATGACTTCATGCTTCACTACGAAGACCCAGAGTTCAACTATGCTTTTTGCAACCTCATGGATATAACTGAGCTGCCTGATAGACCAACACTGAAGATTGTCTCTCTGGAAAATGTAGTTGTAGTATCATATCCTGCAGCCAGTCCATCATCTTCAGCCAGCGCATTGTCTTCAGCACTGACTCTGTCTTCACCTGGGTCGTCTGACACAGAAATACTGCCTTGCACTGAAGAGACCTCGCGTGACCCATGGCCTTCTACATTTGAGGTGCCATATTTCTCTGTAAATATTGAATATAGACTGAGACAGGGAAACTTAATTTATATGAGAGATGGCACACGCATGTCAGTTTCACGAGACATGAAGCATGACATTCTGCAGAAACTAGCTGAGGAGATGTACAAGTTCTCGGCTTACCCTCAAGATGAACACGTCAGCACTGTTGCTGCAGCACTGATTGCTAAGCACCCGTGCCTTGCTGAGCCAGGGTCAGCCACAGGTTGCTATGGATGGAAGAATAGTTTAAAATTCAAAATGGGTAATCTCCGTTCCAAACTTCGCCGATGTGGAATTGCAGATTTGTCGGTTAACAGCAATAAGAGAACGCAGCAGAATCCAGAGGGGGAGCCACCTGGAAAAAGCCTGAAGAGACCCAGAAGAAGTGAGACAAACTTCCTTCCAGATTTCCCACAGGGTCAAGATGCATCAACACTTGAATGCTCTAGACAGCTGCTTGAAAATGAAATGAAGAAAAAGTTCCCAAATGCAGTTCAAGTTAATCAGCTGATGAACCAGACCTTCTCATTAAGACGCAAAGAAATTGTGGAAGAGCAGCCCTCTGTGAAACAGATGTTGGAACGATGGCCAGCTCTTTTCAGAAAACAACAGGTAAGCAAGCAAGTATGCTAAATAAACACAGCATGTTGCATGCTAGGGGGAATAAGGAAAAAAGTAAATAATTTAACTACACACATTGCCCAAACATAAAAACACAAAGGTTGTACATGATGCAAAACTGTCTGTCTCATTCACAGTTAATATACAATAATATTGTGGTCAACTCTTAACTTGGTACAAAATGTTTTGTTTGTGTTTTGTTTTGTCCTTGAAGGTCTTTGCAGAATTCACAAGAGTGGCAAGTAAAGATCTTGAGCGAGACTTCTTTGAGTCCTTGGACCGCCATACCCCACGTTTCCTTGAGATCTTCAAATCTAAAACCGGAATAATTGGAAGGACACTTAAGGACATCCTTTCCCAGGTTGAAACAAAGGTAAACATTCCTTCTCATTTTATACAGGTGCAGGAAATTGTGCTAGTTCTTCCTTTCTGACAATGTTCTAGTTTACACACACACACACACACACACACACACACACACACACACACACACTTTTACACACCTTGGGGGCAGCGAAGAAGCAAAAGAGAGAAAAAGACACCAGCGGCATTAATCTCAATGCTTAGAATCAATGCTGATGATACTGTAAAAATGATTTAATGAGCATAAAGTACCGATACAGTTAAACTACAAACAACAACATAAGCTGAAACGGTCTCTAACATAATTAGACTTCATTCCAGACTTTATTCTATTAGCCACGGAGAGAGATGCTGTAAATGAGTTACACTGCAATTTTATTAGCACATACAGAGGCTGCAGCACTTCTCTGAGGACACACACACACACACACACACTATGCTGCTCTTTCATGACACTACAGGGCTCTAACAGGAGCAGTCCGACGATCACGCAGGTTGTAAAGATGCCACCAAGTTTATCCAAATTATGCAAATTACGCAAAGTTTTTACCTTCAGGAGAAACTCAAAATCGCGTGCCAGCAAGTACTTTACATTGGCACATGTTAAACTCAAAGTTTAACCAGTAAGATGATGGGCAGAATTTGACGGATTTGAAAAAAAATCTCAGTGTCTGCCTCTGTTTTCTTCACCTAATGATTCTATTGTTTCAATGAAGGAAGATGTTAACACAATTAATGCAGCCCACGATGATATTTTAAAAAAACAGTGTGATTCCAGCAGTTTCCCTGAAAAGCATATTGAGATTAGATATGAGGTGGGAAACAATCACACATGTAATACTGTTCCAGTGTGGACTAGGGCCTGACAGATAAATCGGTTTGATGATATTATCGGCTGATATCGGCCTCTTGCTGATATATCGGCACATATGTATCAATTTATCAATTTACATTTCTGTGATATAACTACTTTAATCAGTAAACAGTAAACTGTCCCTCTTGTGTGATTTGTATCAATCTAAAATTATTTTTCAAAGCAAAAATCGATTGTATGCATAATACGAATTAGTGCCTTGCGTTTAGCACGTCAAATGTTATGCGGATGTATTTTTCGCACTCCGTTATTTCAGTTCATTCTCTGTCGTTGTGCGTATTCTGTCAGCAGCGTCTCTTCAGATAACGGCAGATGGTGGAAGGGAAGCACCAGGAGGACGAGAGATTGTCAGTTTGCGCTCCACACAGATTGAACAGAAGCTCTAGACTGAATGTTTGCGTTGTTCAGTGCATCGTGCATAGAAACAGGCATTTTCTTTCCCTCTAGTTTTGGCAAAAAGAGAAAAAAAAACACGTTGTTATATCGATTTCTATTCACTGAATAGTATCTTATTGTTCTATCGCCGACCATGTATAGCAAAGTAATATGTGCCACGATTTAGACTGCTGGAAAAAATGACTGGATTTAAAATGGTGTAACTGATGTTTGATGTCTGATGTTATGTCACATACTTGAATTTTCAAGCCCCCTATCTGTCGGCATTGTCACGAAAATGGCCCACATACTTTTGCTCATGTGGTTTTTGGGAAATAAAGGACAACACTATAAAATGACGGCCGAGTCGTCCGTATTAGACTCCAGTCTAATGTTCCAACAGACTAATGCTAACTTACAATGCATCAAAATTCTGACCAAAACCTCGCAAGCGTCTTTGTTTGTGATCATTTCTTTAGCTTGAAAATTCACAAAAAACCCAAAGAGATAATTTATTTCTTTTTTAAACTAGACGCTGCATCTGCTTCATTGAAATTCCAGACAGTCTCAGCTGAACTCCGCCACAAAGCGTTCGCAGTTCCATTCAAATGAGTCGAATTTTGTTGCAAAGCCATAAACGCTGGTGTGACCAGCCACTAAAGCTGATAAGACAGGTGTATTTAGTTGGAGCCTCCTTACGTCTCCGGGCTCTCTCTCAGGCCTTTCAATAGGAGAGAAGGTGGAGAGAAGAAAGAAGAGAGGAAGTTGGGGAATGACTGTAAATGAAGAATGAAAGGAGATGAGATTAGAGTGGGATAGCATATAAAAGAGAAGAAAAAAAAGCATGAGGAAGAGGGGGATAAGAAAGAAAAGATTAGCTGAGGAGGGAGGATAGATGAATGGATGGATGCATGCATGGATGGGGGGAGTCGGGGACAGGGAGGAGTGACCAGCCTGGACTCGCCTGTAGTTTCACCAGTAGGAGCAGCTTGTGTGGCAGCAGGACGACTGTCACCGCTGCCTGCCAACCGCGGCCTCACTGGCGTCGGGAAGCATCCACCTGTCACTCAAAGCCCTGTTTAAGTCGCCTGCAGGCTCGATTGTTATCGCCACTTGAGAAAGTGGGTGGAGATCTGCCTGTGTAGCTCTCATAAATGAGGAAAAAAAACCCAAAGCTGTTAAATTTGTATTGTGCAGACTGTGCTATCCTGTGCAATTACACAATTTTGCATCCAGTATCTAAGATACCACTGACTGAGTTTAGTATCTGCAGTTGCAGATCTGTGTTGGGATTGCAAGTTCATTTTTCAGTCTTTTTCTATGCGTATTTGCAATAAATTAACATATGTTCTGCATTGATGATAGGCTACCACAAGAAAAGTACATGATACATTCTGACATCCAGTGTTGTATCTACCTGCAGAACAACAAACGAACCAGAGAACGACGTCTTCCAACAGCCTCAACACGAGTCACAGTAATTAGTCTGTCGGAGAGCCGAGTGGGAGTTGAGCCTGCCTGGCTGTTAGCACACAAAGCAACAGTCAACAGCTCCGTGCGTGTGCGAATGTGTGCGAGCAGCGAGGGGTACCATTCCCACAGCCTGTTCTGACCGCCCCGCCATCTGCGGGCATGCGGGGAGCCCGCCTGTTGGCCCTCCTATGCCAGGCACTTTGACGTGGTTGCGTGGTAACAGGTCTGAGAGGGCGGCTTGAAGCTGGTCTGGCCAAATGGCTTCAGCAAAACCCTGTTTAGGTGCAGATGGGGTCTGAGACTGTGGGGGCTGTAGGTAATAAAAAGACATTTGTTTCCAGGCTTTGTGCATTACATCTGATGCGGGAAGGAGTGACCACATGAAACTGGCATTAATTTGACATTTGGTGCCTTTGTGGCCCAAAGCTCATCAATTAGCCAAATGTTAAATAGCTAACTGGCTTGACTTGAGCTTGGAGGTACTGACTGCAAATCTGTGGCTCTGCTTTTTTACAAACGAAACATCAAGCATTGACACTTTGCACTGAGCAAGGAAATATTTGAAAGAGAGCAGTTCAGCTCTGTGTTTCAAAACTGATTTTTATGGTCAGACAAAATGCTTGGACTGGTGATTTAAAATAGCGTAATTGCACAGTTTGTCCAGCAGAGGGTGGTGCGTTATTCAATAACAAATGAGTGAAGTGTTTACTGTTCAGTGCACTGATGTTTGGAATAAAGTTTGTTAAAATATAAGACATCCTGCCTCCATTACACATCTTAGTCTCTTTATCAATTCCGTCATTCTGACAGATTGTAATTCACCCCCCTGTCCACTTGGTGGCGGGTGTGTCAAATTAATCAGCTAAAGACTAGAGATCCCAGTGTCGAGTGTAGCAGCAGAACGCGGCGTCAGCCTCCAGAACAAAATTAAAACGGCGAAGAGAAGTCGTCTGTCCGAGAGAAAAACACAAAACCTGATGACGATCAACTCTGCAACAATCACGCTTGATGTTTTTGATTCCACGCAAGCGAGCGCGCAGTTTAAATCCACACGAGATGATTTAAACGTAATAATTAATTCTGTAAAACTGGATCGTTCATTTGCCTGTTTATACACAAGGGCACAATGTTTTTGGTGGCCTCCGCTGTTACTTTGTGCGAAAAATCAGTCATCTGCTTAGCGTGCTGTTTTATTGAGATCCTACAGCAAGTTCAAGTCTAAAACAATGGGTCGCATTTAACACAGTGCGAATGTGTGTCTACATGAAAAGTGAGCGCGCGCTCGTGGTCAGCTGTTCAACCTTTCTCTTCACGTGATGACTTAAATGCTTCATCTGTAGGTCGGTCTGTTTATTTTATCGAAATAAAAACGAACAAAAGGAAACTATTACTTCTTATCATTTGAAAAAATAACGTCACAACGACGGATAGTAATTGATTTTGACAGATTTTTTTCGTCCCTGTCCGTCAAAATGAAGGACAAGCAGAGAGTCTAATGCAACCTCTGGGACAAACACACATGGCCATTATATCAGGTATCGGAACTGTCTTGCCTCATGTCGTTATTGGCATCTGCCATTAGAGTCCCATATTGATCGGTGAAGATTGGTGCAACAATAAAAAATCATCGGAACAGTTTTCAGTCCTTCCATTCACATGCATGCACTGTAAACTGTTTCCGATGATTTTTCATTGCTGCACCAATCTTCTTTATAACAATGTTTTGCATGCAAGATGCTGTTATTTTGGTTTTATCTGAAACCCATTCTCCTTTGATTACATTAAACTAGTATCATTTTACTCCATTTCTTCATATCACTTCATTTTAAGAATATCAGAGTGAATCGAGCTTTTACAGAGACTCCACATCCCTGCAATGCATACGGATTTGTAATTCACTGCAGACTAAATCAGACGTGAACGGTATTAGCTCAGAAGAGATAAGGCGAAAACCAGCCTTGTGCAGTGAACAAGCAAGAACACAATTTCTTTTTCTGCTCGCAAACAAAATGAGACTCCTCTTTAAAAAAAAAAAAAAATCTCTCCCCCTCGCTGCTCCTCGCTCGCACACCTGCACACACACACACACACTCGAACACATATGCACGCAGGCAGCTGCCTAAAAATAAGATAGCGAAACAGTGGCTCCATCATCCGTGACTCCATTTTACTCAGCGGCGCCACAGGAAAATTAATTGCACTAATTGAGTAACAGAGTTCATCAAACTGGTATTCTCATTTTCCACATTCATTAGGCACTCTCTTTGTGAGAGCATCCCCGAGGTGACGCTGTGTGTACAGCAGCTGAAGAGAGAGGAAAGGCGACAACACTGCCGGTGGGACCACACATCCACTGCTAAAACACTCACAGCTCCACATTCTTCACAGCCCATTAAAAGCTGTTTTAGTTTGAAAAATTATCTAGTAGCAAGGAGAGTCACTTCTTTTTCTCCCATTTAAAAATGATCTACAGCCGTGCACACACAAATAAACATACTGTACGCCAACGTCATTATTTCTAAGTGGTTCAAGTTTAAGCCTGCCGTCAGTTCTCTCACCAAGGATTTCCTTTGCGCTGAATTTCACAGAATTGCAGCGTGTTTGTGTTTGTGTGTGTGACTGTGCAAGCACGCACTGTATGTGTGAATGACACAGCAGCAGCCAACTCCAAACTGAATTACAATGTGAGCGGAGAGACGCAGCAACACTGACGAGACTGGAGGAGCAGATAAACAAGGGTTTCCCCACTGGTGTTTGACAGCGTGTGCGTCTCGGCGCGCTTGCACGTGTCCTTTTTTTTTGTCATTAGAGAGGGGGAGAGCGCGTACGACGGCGCAGTTGGTCCGCGTTGGGCCTCACAGGCATGCAGGCGTTGGCAAATGTGCACACACGTACACCGACGCCGCCGTCTGCAGCAGCCATCTGCGCTGGAAACACAGCGGGGAAAAGAGGCAGAGAGCAGAAACTGACAGGAGGATAGATGGAGAGCGGGAAGTGGGAGTGTCCGCTCGCTGCACCGTTGCTGCCAAAATTCAATTTTACTTCATAAACTCGGGAGAACTGGACATCTCAGCCTAACACAGTCTGTCAGACAGCTTCCACAACTGAGCGGCATCAACAGCAGTCAACAGACTTCCCCTCCCTTTGCAGGTTGATGTTTTGCTTTTATGCAGCTCCTGGGGAAGAGATATGGGACGAGCATTAATCCCACCAACCGGCCTTCAAGGGACACAAACACCTGTTTGATAAGCCTCAGTCATAAAATGGGACGACAGTTTAGTTGCCCAATTTTATCAACAAATCACCGCCACACAAGTTTGAAGCACAGGTTTAACAGAAGATAGGATATTTTCTTTTGCGTCTCATTTTTTGCTTCTTAAATACCAGTGTATAGAAGGCCCAAAATTTAGCACTTGTCAGGAACTATTTTTCCAGGCGTAATAACTTTCGTCTCTCTCTTGTTTTGCGACTTTTGACCAAATAAACGCAGACGTTCTCTTTAGAAGGGTGAAATATCTATACCTGGCAACTTTCACATGTCCTGTAGTGTTTCTATACCCTGTTTGAACATGACTGACAGTGATTGGGGTTTAAAAATGCAGCCTGACATCTACTGAAGGAAACACGTGGTTGTTTTTTAGCAACAACATTTGTAGACGATAGGGTCGATTTCTGCTAATGCTCCTTTAAACATTTGTCTTATGGGTATAAATGACTCTCACACGACATTATTAGTTCTCTGTTTAACCAATGCAGTTGATCTTTTGCAAACAACACTATATATGTGCAGAATGAGTGAACTCTGGATAAACGTCGAGTGAAGTTCACATGATGCTTTTGCATTCAAAAATGTAACGTTAACCATTTTGAAAAATCTTGATTTTAAAGGTAAATGTAATTCAGCTGGAGAGGCTGACATGTGTTTCCCCAACTAGTATTTAACACTGCTCTTCATATTTATTTTGTCTCCAACAAAACCAGCTGCTGGAGGCCACTGCACCTCCTTTTTTTTTGTGCAAATTGATTTTTCTGCGCTACTTTCATGTCAGATTGGATGATTCAAATCCATTTTTCTCGCACGTATGTTGATATGTTCTGCATTTGGCATGCAGTTTGATTTTCAGTGACTGCTTATTCAGATTTGAGATAACTGTGAATTAAAGGTTAAGCCGAGTGAGACCCTCCCACTTTCAGGCCTCACCCCTCTGCAGTGAACCGCTCCGTTGGTTCTGCACACCGGCTTTAGTCGAGCGTGGTGCGAAATCAATGCAAACACCACTCGAGAAAATGGAATCACCTCATCGCATGCATAGATATACGGAGCGCTACATGTGAGTGTGGCTCTGCGTGTGCGTGTGCGGAGCTGACAGGGTGAGTTTGACAAACAGGTAAAGGGGGAGACAGAGCTGGAGAGAGAGAGAGCGAGATAAAGAGAGAAGCAGCAAAGGGTCCGGTGGGAGCCGAGCGAGTAACAGCTCCTCTCTGAGTCTAGTCCAGCCTTATATGGAGGATCTGAACAG
>JAQFJA010000005.1:2486080-2496576 GCA_029874485.1 Naso brachycentron
GCTCGAGCTCGAGCTGAGACGGACCAGTTTACTCCACTGCAACTTTCCCTGCAACCGTTTGGTCTCAGTTCAAACTGAACTTAAAAGAGAGAGAGACAACAAACGAAATAAAGAGCAAGCCGGAGCAAACAGCTGCAGTGAAGTTGCTCCTTTAAGAGTCTCATGCTACAGCGAATGTTAGCTTGCTAGCTTGTTAGCAGATGTTACCTACTGCAATTTAAACTTCACAAAAAAAGATATTAACCACTATCTTCTTAGTTTTAACAGTGCAAATTTCAAATTTCTTCTTTAATTTCAGCGATCAAGGTGCTCTTGTGCAAAAGAGTGTAGCTCTGAAAATCCTACATTGGTCAGAGGGTGTTTATAGAAACGTCCCTTGATAAATAGAGGTTAATAAAACATGATGTGATGTGATGAAAAGATAAAGTGTGGATGGATTAAGTGAAGAGAGAGAACAAAGGATGAGACTATGATCCTTATATCCCATCTCCATTAATTTTGTCCTTATCCTTACTCCACCTGATCTTATAGGACATTAAATTAGAAGAAGGTAAAGCACCAAGAGAGGTAGAGAGAATTAAAGGTGGAGAAAGACAGGAATGAAGAGAAAATAAGGGAGTTTGGTTGGGGGTGAGGTTAGAGAGAGAGTCCATCAGCTGAGTGTTAGCAGTCTGCTGAGATCATCAATAATGTGAGAATGAGAAAATGAAGAGAGGGAAAGGAAGAGGACGGGGGATGAGGATGGTGAATGTGGTCAGAATGAGAGTGCTTCCATTCTGCCTCTGCCAATAAAAAGCAACCAAACCCAGAGACAGAAAGAGGACTGAAAAGACCTAGTTGAATGACATAAGACATAAAAAGAGATACTTGGATGGGAAAAAAAATGTGTCTTTGATAAAGTGAGAAGGAGTAAATTGTATAAGCTGGTGGAGAAGATACCCAACCCAATGAGGTGATGGAGCTATTACAATAACACCCCCCATCCTACCACTCATTCCTTTCCCAATCCCCTCTTCTACTGGCAAATGGGCTCTTCCAATAAGGGAGCGAGAATGGGATGTACCATATGGCAGCAGAGATAGGAGGTGAGCAATGACATAATGGTCATAAAGAGCAGCTTAATGTCCCGTATCTATAGACAGTGGGAGGGGTTTTAGGGTAAGGGCTCAGTGGGAGACACAAAGAGGACAGGAGCTCACACTGTGATGACACATGGCACTCCCACACTATTTCCACACAATACACGCAGATACCATGTGTGTGCACACACAAATATGCTCATACAACACATACAGCTCATGCACATGACACTGACTGGAGCCTGTCCCAGTCTTGCATGTTGTGATTTTGTGTTTGTGCTATTTTTACTGAAGAAGCATGCTGTGATAGGATGTGTCACACACACTGCACTCATGAATGCAGACCCACGTATAGGCCTACAACATAAATAGTCAAAGGATCATTAACAGTAAATACTCGCTCATATATGACACTACACAAAACAATATTATTAACTCTTTCGCCTCAGTTTAAAAAACATATTGATAATACCCTGACTTGTAATCAATGGTGTCCAATCCCATTTCACCTCTTGCCCCTACCACTTAGCCCTACCCCTCTGTTTTGTGCGTTCATGTCTTGTCACTCTCTGCTCTGCCGCTGTGTGATTCTCCACTCACCTCCCTGCTACACCAGCAGTGATCATCTACACTTGTCGCTCCCAGCTGTGTTTCATCATCACTCATCAGCTTGCCAGTATACAAGCAGTGCCAGTTCACTAACTCATCACCAGATTGTCTTCGCAGCTTTGATGACTCTCCAGCACTTTTCTTCGGTTTTGACTCCCTGGTTTTGAATCCGCTTGCCTTCGACCACTTCTCCTCGCCTCTGCCCCGGTAAACCCAACAGCCTTCCGTCCCTGTTTACGAATTTTGTCTGTGTGCTTCCCAGTGCTCGTCTGCCTGTGACTGTGTGGCATTTCACCACTCTGGCTTCCTCGAGTGAGATCACCTATTCACCGACTTTTCGCCTTTGTACAACTACGCTTCTGCCTGCTGTCTCCGGGTTTGTTTGCTCTGCCCGCCTGCCTGTTGCCGATCTTGCTTCAGTATTGACTATGAGGCCCCGCCTGTTCCTCTACTGCATGTCCGCCTCAAGCTTCTGGCTGTAAGTGTGTTTACCGTTCTCCTAACGCACTTACCTGTCTGCTGCCTCCGCGCTGGAAGAAATCCTGTTTTGACTTTGAACTGTTAACCGTGGGTTACACACGCCAGCTGGTTTCTCTGTTCAGGTTCTCTTTGAACTGTTTCCTGTAAATGTGAACAACTTCCAGACCCTCAAAGTATTCAAAGCAGCACAAGGACTTTATTTAGACTGTTTTGTTCATCGAGAGGATTATTGTCTGCTGCCTGCCTCCATCACATTGTCCTGCATTACCTCTGTCAAGACAGAGTCTCTTTAAAGAGCTCTTTGAACTTCCACTGTTGTTGATTGTGCTGCATTTGGGTCCTGCCTCAACCCGTGACAGCGGGTGACTCCCAGAACTTCCGTGAGAGTTGGGATGTCTGACAACAGCAAAATTTCTTTTTTGCTGAAAGATTTTCATGTTGGGAGTGCAGAGCCTCTTTGAAAACAAACGTAGGGAGCAAAGAGGGGCACAAAGGCTGAGCGGACTGTCAGTTGGAACAGAGAGGCTAAGTGGACTGGTTATCATATGAACTGAGAAAAGCCAGTCAAGTGATGTGTTTGTGGCTGCAGGTCTGTTCAGTTCAATTCAAAACTTTATTATGTTGAAACAGTTAATAAAAATTTTCCTTAGTGCAGTGCTTAAAAACAGACAGCAAAAACAGCCATCAAAGTGATACATTCAAATGGGAAAAAAAGGTCATAGTTGTCATATGACAAAGGGAAAAAGTCCTAAAGTGTGTGCGTTGCTACATTTCTTTTTTAAATGCTTGTTGCTTTGGACTGTTGCCTACCTATTTTTTAAAGTGCTTACTTGCATCGCTTAATTTCAGTGGCAGTGAAGTTTGTAATAATCAAGCATCTCTGTTTGATCTATTTTGGTGATGTTTTATTCTGCTGTTATTTCTTTTTGGTGGTATCCAAAGCTCTGGTTTTTCAGTGTTTGCTGTTTGTGTTAAGTTTTGTGACTTTTGTTGTCTCTTTTGGATAATTATAGTGAGACTACACAAGGCCTGTGTAATGATAATACATGCCACATAAATACATCAAAACAACAATTTGCTGCTTTGTGTGTTCTTAATTTAAAATGACATCTCCTCTGTCTTTTATGTGGAGTCTAATACTAAACTATGAATTAATGAATACACTCAAAAAACTACTGGGTTAAAAAACAACCCAACCTTAACCCAGCTGCTCGTCAACCAAGGGACAGAACACTGGGTTGGTTTGACCCAAGTGCTGGGTTTTCCCATTTAACCCATAATGCTGGGTTGTTCATTTGACCCAACCTAGTTAATGAAAGTGACTCTATTGCTAGGTTAAAAATGACACATACACTGGGTTATGTCACATCTCATTGCCTTGCTACTTTTATATTAAGTAATAATTTAAATGATAATTATTCTATGAAATCTTAATAATTATTATAATAACATATATTATATAATAATAAATTATTAATTGTTAATTAATTATTATTGTTGTGTAATTTACAAAAAGAGGCCACTGTTGACTTGCATTTAAAGGCAGTTTTACAAATTTTACACAAACACATGTACCGTACCGTATACACACAGCCAGGCTAAATAAACCAACACAAGCAGGTAAGGATGCTCAGGTTTGGATGCATGTACTCTCTCTCTCTCACTCACTCACTTACTCTCACACAGAGCTATCTTGCACAAATGCTGTAAAACAGCAGTTAATGGAACATCTTCCTAAACAACAAACGGTGCACACAATAGTACATTATGGCACAACAGCATTACATAAATAACAACAAATGTAACACGTCCAAACAAAACCTTACACACACCCTAAATGTGGGCTGAAAAAATCGATGTCCTCAAAAACGTCACCGAAGAGGACTCATGTCCATCAATACTATAGACCGCATGCTGGGGAAACTCCCAGGTGGGGAGGCACTGAAACCTGAAACAATGGTGAAGGCCTGGCACGTTGTCATCTCATCCCCAAGACACAAAATGTGCGGTAATGGTTCATTGGTCTTTGCATTTTGTAAATACTCAACCATGTTGGTCCCCACTTGTTAACTGCACATCAGTCACTCAGTGTTGTAATATAACCAACAATATAACCCTAACCATTGATTGCAAACATTGCATAAACATTGCAAAAATTCGACCATATTCAAATACGTGAAAGGAAAACAAATTAGTTATCAAGCAGATCAAGCAGTACAAACATCCTCCCTTAGTGGAGTAGAAAAAATAAAGCAAGTCTGAATGGCTCCATGTCAATAAATGACCCCCAGGACTCCTCAGTGGTGAGTCTGAAGACTTTTCCTGTTATGTTCTTCAACCAGGAAACCATAACAAAACACATTTTTTTTGTTTGCCATGTCTGATTTCAGGTGCTCAAAGTTGATTGGCTTTCACAACACATGACCAGATTGGTCACTCAAGTTGAAAAATCTGGACTTGTGTGAATGATGTGAATTTGTGTCTTCGCCCATTTCTCATCATAAATAATTCACTGCATGTGACTACGCCTTTACAAGCTCCTGCATTATTTGACCAGTAGAATGTAACTTGATTAGCTAGCTAAAAAAAAATCAAAAGATTAAAAGTTAAATTAAAAAAAACAACAGCAACACAACACCTGAAAAGTAAAAGTGAAATGTGTAATTGAAATTTTGCATGAACAAGGGAGTTTCTTTGGACACACATTGTGTGAGTTTAGGGTGAGCAGCAGAGTTGTGCTTGAGCACACTTGTGCATTCACTGTTTTGCAATTAGCTTATTAATTAATGCTTTAGCATTAGTCACTCGTAAGCTACACAGCAATCAGAAAACCAGTAATATCAGTGCAATCACATTTATAGAGGCTGGCCAAATGTCTCCTTATTTTATTGAACCTTTCCATCTTGTTGACTTTACAACGATCACAAATACTGCTCACCATCATCATAATCATGTGTGCAATTATTTTAATGTCTGTTATGCGGGGGGTTTACTTCTCTCAACAATAAAGTTAGTCATTACATTAGCCATCTTTAAAAAAAACTCTTTCAAAAAGTCAAATTTCATTATACAGTGCAATAGATCTCACTACATAAACTATCCTTTTTCCGACCAGCCCTATGTGGTAAATATTTGCACACAATCTGCTCCAACACTGATGTTTCTTGTCATGATTTCTACCATAATTTTTTTGTTTTGACTTTTGCACCCACTTTATGTTTCATATGTTTTCATTCATTCAGAACAGCAGACACTGAGGAACTCTACTTTCCTCTGTGTTTCTTGTCAGTCTTGGGTAGTGTACTCAGACTTGTTCTATGGTGTTGATTATTGAAGGTAGAGGTTGGGTTTCCAATACTGTTTACGGCTGGAGTATCAATGCAGTTAAAAAAAATAAATAAATCACAATGTCCTTGCAATCTCATTCATAAAATTGTTCTGTTCTGCTGAAGACTTGACATTTGGACAAAAGAAAATGAAACCAAACTCATATTAGGTTTTTATTTTTACTCATAAGAACTGAACATTACATGCATATGTTTTATGTCAGTGTGTTTCTGGCTTCAGTCAGTCACAAAAATGTACTCTTAATAAATCAATCCTAATTATAAAACTAACATACATATACAGTAAAAAATTAGCCATTTTGATCTTATGTTGAATATTGTGTTTAAATAGGAGTGTGTTTGTGTTCCATTCAAGTATATTATTCACAAGCCACTGAACCATTACAGGTTTCACACATAACTGTCAGTGTGTGTACATCTTTGTCCTCATCTGTCCATATGATGAAAGTTAAGCAGATGTTAAACACAGACTAAGATTAGTCAGGGGTTTAATTAATGTCCATGTGCATTACATAATTAAGGAACAAGTTTAATTGATTTTAGATATATTTGCTCATGAACAACACAGACTACATTTTTCCTGTTATCTCAGTTTTAAGACATAGGCAAAACAGCCATGCATGTCACTACAGTAGTTTAGCATCACAGGAGCCAGGTTTTAGTATCCGAAGTGTCAGGATGAGTCTAATAGATTTTCTGAACCAGGGGTAGAAGAAGGCATAGATGACAGGGTTCAAACAGGAATTAAAATGTGCGAGCCAGATCTCAAAGGCTGCAGATGAAGCATCGATGGAGGTGTCTTTGCCTGCCAGAGTGGGAAAATAGTATGGACAGAAACAAAACAAAAACACAAGTATAACAATACCAAGAGTTCTTGCTGCTTTCAACTCCATTTTTTTCGCAGTTGCTGCACGCGAACACTGCGTTGTTGCTGTTGCAATATGAGACCGCATGGCACGAGCCTGAGACACAGCCACCACAAATACTCTCAAATACAGGAGTATGATGACAGTAATGGGTAGGATAAAGCTGAAAACAAGGTCAATAACTCCTGCAATATAATTGATTACAACCACACACTCTCCAAAACAGGAGTTAGACCTACCTGGTTGTTCCAGGTGGTCATTTAAAAGAAAAATCCGATACAAAATAGAACAAACCCAACACAAACAAACACAAATTTGTGCTTTTTTGTGAGTGACTTTTGCAGGGTAACGCAGAGGGTCACAAATAGCTATATAGCGATCAACTGATATTAGCACCATGTTTGCTACTGAGGCAGAGATAATAATGTAATCTGCAACATAGTACAGAGTGCACAGAATATCACCAAGGAACCAGCAAGTCTCTATGTAGATGATTTCGACTGGCATCAGCAGGAGGCCCACAAGGAGGTCTGAAACAGCCAGAGACAGGAGGAGGAGGTTGGTGGGGGTATGAAGCTGCCTGGAGGAGGAGAATTTCATATACTGTAATCACATAGCTCTAACCAGAAATGTCAATAATTTCTTTACTGCAAACAGAGAAATGTAGCAATGTGCCTAAATGCAAGACAGAAATGGCAATGAAAAAAGAAGCTTTTCTGTTATAGTCGCATAGTGTAAATCATCATCAAACTGCAGCATAGAGCTGTGGTATCTTTCAAAAACCAGATCAAAACAGTCTTTCTCTTAGATCAAGTTCTTATGTAAGTGATAACATTTTAGATTATTATATCTGCCTGAAGTGGGAGATGGAGATGATGACCAACAGGTTAAGAGCCACGGTCATCAAAGATATGAAGGAAAGCAGAACGTAAATCAGCATGGCTTCAGTGTGAGGACGTGTTGGTTTCTTGCAGGAGGAGTTCAGCTGTGGAAGGCAAAGTTCAGCTCCTTCTACGTACTCCATTGTCACAAGTGAGAAGCTGCTGCGCTTTGGCAGCTTTCTAGCCAGAATTCATCAGAGAGCTCTCTTATTAGTCTCCTCTCTTTACCTCCTTCACATCTCTCAAGCTCATGTTGTCTCACAGACTAGGTGGAGACTGATGTCCCTCCTCCCTCTGTTTCAATAACACATACCCACTCTCTTTTTTTGTTTTCCTTTTGTCTCTTTGATTCTTTGTGTGGCAGGATGTTTTTTTTTACATACCTTCCCCCTCCTCGATCCACACCTGGTGTGGGTCGGCGTGCTGCACTGATTGCTGGGCGGAGTCGCCCCTGCTACAGCTGCTCAGGTGTTGTGGTGCTCAGTGTGCTCCCTCGTTTCCCTCGGGGCTGGCGTCCATGTGCGGCATGGTGCTTTGTTTGGCTCGGTGCTCCGTGTGGCCTGAACTGTGTGGCCTGAACCGTGTGGCGGTTGGCGTTGCCGATTCTTCTCCACCTCTCTGAAATTTGTGGCTGTCCCCTGGCTGCAGCTGTGTGGGACCGGAGTTGTCCGCCCTGAAGTTCACCCTCTCCAGATATGTCGGCTCACTAGGTGCTGCAATCCAGCCGGCCCCTAACCTTGCTTTTCCTGGTCTCTCAGCAGCGTTTGACCGCAGCCTGCTGCTTTCCTTCTCCTCTCCATCGGGGGAAGCTGCGCTGACGCTTGGTGGTAGGTGGCCTGTAGTCGGGTTACTCCTTTTCATTCATATATTCCAATAAACATGATCGTAATTGTTACTGTGGGTGCGCGCTTTGCAGGCACGCTTTGGGCCTGGCTGTGTGCTGCGGTGCTCCACTCTTTGGCTTCAACGCCTAAGTTCACCGGGACTCTACTGCTGTCTTGTCTGGTGAACCGTTGGTTTTCTTGTGTGTGTGTTTTACTCCCCTTGTCACCGCCAGTGACCATCTTCGGTGACGCGCTGTAACCTTGCTATAATTTGTTCATCTTCACAGTCATTGTATGCTCAACAGACCAAGTGTTCCACCTGTGTCAACCACCTGTGGTCGGCGGCTCTGATTCATTTCCTTTTATTATTTTTGATTGGGTTGGCATGAATATTGTTTCTTTTTTTGAGTTTATTCTTACTAACAGGTTTGCCTCTGTGTTTTTATTAATGTGTTTTTTGTATTGATGTGTTTGCTGCTTTCTTTTTTTTCTATGTTAAGCATTTTGTGCATTCCTTTCTTTTAAATTTAAGTGTGTTTGTTTCACGTAATCGATTGTTTTGTTCTTTTTTTGGGTCCACTACTCACCTGGTGAAAACCTCAGAGTAAAAGAGAATATGTGATCGAAGTGTTATAGCATCTAAGAGTTAGATATCACTGGCTGTACTGTTTAAATTGTGTTTTTAAAATAATTGAGTATTAATAAAATATATTTTTATATTATAATTCACGTCTGTCTGGGTGCATTTGGACCTGCATCCTTTTAAATTAATTTCCTGGGGGTGAAATTCCCCCCAGGTGGCGTTGTTGTGCAATATTCAAATTTTAACATTATTATAAAGCCCAATTAATCCATACACATAAACCCCCCCCTCTCGCCACATTTGCATCCTAAACCACCCATGAGGCCGACTGGTGTGAATTTCACAGCCCGAGTAGCAGCTTGGATGTTGGACATGTGTGCGAAGTCTTGTCATTTTGAGCTTAACAGTTTCAGAGATAGAGAAAGTTAGAGTAAGTTCCTGTGCCTGTAGCGACACATGGACTTTGCCACATCACCACGGCCACAACATTGAAAGAAAAGTCACCAAAAGCACCATTTCTGATCAGCATGGTCTGTTGTACATGCTGGCCAAATATGAATCCGATAGCATGAAAGGTTTCGGAGTTTAATTGTTTTGTACAAGACCTGGGAATAGCTGAAATGGAACGTTTAAATCAAAATGGACACTTCCTGTTGGGTTTAAGTCATGGCACCAAGTGACTTTTTGGTACATCAGGACATCCTACACGTGTCCATTGAATTTTGTAGCTGTAGGCCAAAATTGGTGATATAGTGTTAACGGGAAACAGCGCCACCTTAAGGCCGATTGGCATGAATTTCATAGGGGCTGAGTTGTTGGACAGATCTGCCAAGTTGTGTCATTTTTTGCCAAAGTGTTTTGGAGCTCCAGATACTTTTAGCGGAGAATATTAACAAAAAAGAATCCTAACAATAACAATAGGTGTCCAGCATCTTCGGCGCTTAGACCCCTAATAATAATAAATCCTGAATGTCAGTTCAGGTTTGTAATGGTTTAGCTGTTTTCCTAAAATTTACTTTCCAGACAAAACAAATATGTATCGTGTTAACTCATGTATTTCACTATATATCTATACTAGATTTGTCTTCCTCTAAATATGAACATGGGTTAGAGTTAGGGTTAAAAAGTCGACTGATGGTGTGGTTAGCAGAGGCTCTGTTGTTGGCAGAGGCGGGTCAGAGCACAGTGAGCTCATTGGTTCATGGGATGTCAACTGTCACTAAGAAGCGCAGCGTAGACCATTGAATAAGGACAGAGAGTAAAAAGGGTGTCACTGATTTTTCAGTTTTTCACAAAACCCTCCTCCCCGTGGCAGACATCCCAAGTCTCCCGAAGTTCCAGGACTCTCCCGCATATTAATAGTGTCTCCCTGATGCCCGCAAATTACGTACAATCTCCCGGAATCCTGAGCAAGTGAGCAAGAAAAAGCACGCGCACCAGACTGTGTTCGCACTGCACTTGTGCATATAGCGCGCACATGACATGAAGGGAGTTGGTAGAGAGAGACCGGGCGTGCGTGTGTGTGGCAGTGTGTGTACCAGTCGTAAAGTGAATGCAAGCCTGTGATTGGCCTGTCTTACTGACAGTTGACCAATCAGTGGCGGGTCTTTAATATAAGCTTTCCACTCGAGTGTATCGTTCATTCAGGAATGCAGTAGTAGTCTGTCTAGCAGGAGCATCATGGCAGAGGCAGAGCGCCCAAAAAAAAGAAAATATAAAACACATTTTACATCAGACTACACAAAAGTTTATCCCTGTCTCATTAGAGTTAAAGATAATGATAGTCTGGCACGCTGCACTGTTTGTAACAGTGACTTTATTGTCTCA
>JAQFJA010000005.1:2496676-2513553 GCA_029874485.1 Naso brachycentron
GGCTGCTGGTTCCTTGGTGACCTTATGTGTGCTGTGTATTATGTTTTGGACTATATTGTTACTTCTGCCTCAATAGGAACTATGGTGCTCATATCCATTGACCGCTATGTGGCTATTTGTGATCCTCTACATTACCCAAACACAATCACTCAAAAAAGAGTTAAGATTGCTGTCTGTTTATGTTGGACGTGTTCTGCTGTCTGTAACAGTCTGCTGCTGAAGGACAACCTGGAACAACCAGGCAGGTATAACTCCTGTGTTGGACAGTGTGTGATTGTTATCGATTATGTTGCTGGAATTTTTGATCTTTTTTTGTCCTTTATTGGTCCTATCAGTGTCATTGTAGTTCTGTATATGAGAGTATTTGTGGTGGCTGTGTCTCAGGCTCGTGCCATGCGGTTACACAATGCAGCAGTCTCTCTTCAGTGTTCAGTGAATGTAACTGCTAAGAAGTCTGAGATGAAAGCAGCCATTACTCTTGGTGTTGTTGTTGTTGTGTTTCTAATATGTGTTTGCCCATATTTTTGCATTACACTTACAGGACAGGACACTGTACTCAGTGTTTCATCTGCTGCTTTTGTAATTTGTCTGTTTTACTTTAACTCCTGTCTAAATCCTATGATCTATGCATTTTTCTATGCCTGGTTCAGAAAATCTGTCAAACACATTTTATCACTGAAGATACTGCAGGCTGACTCCTGTGAGACCAACATTTTTAAAGAGAATGTGACATGAAGGAATGTATTTGGATTTTTCATAGGCCTATATATTACTATGCAATTTGTTTGGAAGCTAACAGGAAATTTTTAATGCAAAGAAAATACTTCTTTATTATGTTGAGTATCCAGTAAAGTACAATGTATAAGAACACTTAAAAAGCAATAATTGTAATGTTATGTGACAGAAAAAGGAGTTATTAAATTAGTCCATCTCTATTAGCCTCTGCTGTTTATTTACATTTTTTCAACAATTCCATCTCTCACTGGTTTTGTCATGACAGTGAAATATTTTTTAATAATATATGCATTTAAGTGATACGCACAGGTACACACTTACCAGAAAGTGTTTTCTGTCTAAATAACAGGTAAACAAAGTGTATAAATACCCTAAACTTTAACTTTAAAAAAAAAAATAAATAAATGATCCTTTTTAAATCTGTTTTTCTTGAGGACAAAAGACCAAACATTAACGTGACAAGATTCAAGATTTATTTTGTTTGCATTTCATGACTCATGGGTGTACAATGAAATGCTGTTGTAGTCCCCTCAGGCTCTTGAAAAAAAGAAAATGTGAATAATTTAATTATTACGGGGGGAAAAAAAGATAAAAATTACATTTGAGGCAAGCGAGTGACATGTTTGCGGAGTTTCAGGTTCTGGGGGACCAAATTCTCCCTCATTATTAAAAACTAGGCAATATTAAATAAAAGGAATGTTCTAATGCAACAGAAAAGAACCTTAAAGACCCAGTTAGTAGTTTTTTGTTTTTTTCTTTCACTTGCTACACATAGGGAGTGAAAGGAGCCCTTAGTAGGAGTCTTGCAGTGTCAACCTGGTATTCTGAGCAGCCTTGGGTACAACACAACACGTTTAAAAAAAAAAAGGAAAAAAAAAGCAGACAGGAGCACTATAACTGGCATAAACAACTGATATAACAACGCTATATAATTCCATATCTATGTGATTATTTTAGGGCTGCAACTAACAATTATTTTGGTTGTCAACTAAGCTGCCAATTATTTTTTCCATTAGTCGTAACATTACCCCATAGCACATTAAAATAAAGATTCATGAAACATCTGAATTTGGAACTTAAGCTACTTGCTTCATCAAATGCGTTCGAAATTTTGAATAACATAAATACAATAAATGGACTGCATTTATATAAATTTATCAATCACAATGAAAGTAAAATAAATCAATTAAATAATACAAATGCAAGTTTAAACATAAAGAGAACGTGCAAATAATTTTTTAAAAGTAATTCAAAATAGCTGCCTATGCCCTGGCACCATGGCTTTGATGGGGCCGTTAACCAAGTCAAGGAGGAGGATGTGGATCCACTCACTAGGCTCCATCATCTTCAACAGCCGTAGGGGGAGAGGAGAGGAGGAGAGGAGAGGAGAGAATGAGTCAGATCAGACAGACTTCTAGGTCTTTTGTTTGCTGTGTGTGTTTATGTGTGTGTCTTACAATTTACAAATGCTTTAAAATGCAGTGCAGGAACGTGAGCATGTCGACGTGTTCATCGCAATGCTTTGCTAATAGTGACAAACAGAGGTTTTTTTCACCTTAAATAATATCACATTGTAACCGGGTAGATAAAGGGGACAGCCGAGCTAACGCTTACTGCTAGTGGGGCTCTGGCCTCTCTTGCTGAGAAGACGGCTACAGGTCTGGTTGGAGCTAGTGCCGACAATTAGCTTGGCTAACGTCATAAACTGTCAAGTAATTACATATATGTTGTTATATTGTGTTGAGATGGAGATTCCAACTTGCTATGGTTTGTAAAAAGAGACAATTGCACATTTTTTCTTTTTTTTTCTTGAAATAACATGAAATTATCATCGAGAAGATTTGGTAGACAGCAGAGCTAACGCTAACCACTAGCGAGTCACTTTCCTCTCCTAAACAGAGAGCTGCTGAGAGCAGGGGGTGGTGCAGGTGGAGTGCCAGGGGATATGGGAGGTGTGGTGTGGCTGACATGCAAGTTTGTTTTGGTGTGAAGCTGAATTGTGACCACTAGTGGTCAATTTTGCATATTGCTCCTTTAAGGTTATTTTTGGTTCAAAGACTGTGTTGTGTATACGCCTCGTAATTGCTAAAAAGTATAACGCTAACTCTGCTAGCTTTGCCATTTTTCTATGGGATTTACATTGTGTTAATGTATTGATAGCGTCATGCTAGTGAGGATTAAGTTACTGTCCTGTCAGCCAGTTGAAGTCATGTTGTGACACCACTTTATTCAAGTGAAAGTCTTGCATTCAAAATGTTTGCCACAACAAACATTTAATCAGTTCATGTAGTTTAATATAGTTTAAAATACCTGTTTCCCTACAGCCTTTAACATAATGCTAAATTTAATGAAGCAGAGTTTACCGGTAAACATCTAAGTTATTCCTTCTTAATGGTCAGTTGTCATCAACAAACACGGACTCATTCTGCTAACATTTAACATAATTCTATATTATTTTAACCTCCATGTAAAGTGAAAAAACATGATGTTTCCCAGATAATGCTTGTCCATCTTAATAATGCATTTTACACATTTTAATCACTGATGATTTATTAAATTCACTTTTACTGAGTGGAACATCATTTGTAAAAAGTCTGTTTTGTCAGGTAATGTTGTTAGGCTATAGAGAAAAACAATTATTAATTTAAAGTTGGCGAGTGGGGGGCTTCAGAAGCAGTAAATGCATGTAAATATCAGAACCTGCGTGCTCATGCGTGATCACTGTTTTCCTTTAAAATGGAGTGGGTACCTTTTTTGTCCAAGAACTGCAGGATAACCAATTTAAAAATTCAAATAAAAAACTTGACTTTTGATTTCCCACATTTGAAGTATTTGGGGGTCTTACATGTAGAGCAGGAATCACAGTTTTCCCATCAATATAAATGGCTGTTTTACATTTGTAAAGCAGCATTGTCAGTTCAATTGAAACACAGTTCAACAGGTTTTGATACTAAAGATAATAAATACTAAATGTTTGACAGTGTGAGAAAGGACTGAGACATTCTCTCATCTAAACATGAAAGTTTCGTGACAGAGCAACAGTGATGCTCGAATCTATCTTGGAGTGCCCACCAATAAACAGAAAAAATCTCACTCCAAGCTAAAGTCATAATTTGGCAACCCTGACCCTGACTTAGCCTGGAAACCTCCCTTCTCCCATCGTTGATGCATCTTCATCCGCTGATCGTGACAAAAGTCTCACTTTTTTCATAGAAAAGAATGATCGCAGTATGCATGCACATTATCACGCACGTGGTTCTTTGCTAAATTACTTGGAAAGATAACCTGTGAACAGTCACATTGATATCATACCAGTAACATTCACTGTAGTTTCAACATTTTATGTATTTTTCAAAATAACCTGCTTCTGGCTTTTAGTTTGGGATAAATGACAGTCAAACGAGAGAGAGAGACCCAATGTAGTGAAGTTTAGTTTTGCTTTTGAATTTAGATTGATCACTGACTTTATTAGGCTGAAGTTATTTAACACCACGAAACGCATCATACCAGCCTGGACTGAGGACACAGCATCTGAGCCAGAAGCAAACATATGATCTTTGTCCCCTTGATATAATGACTTTAAAGACCCCATGAAACAGATGTCAGAGTGCCATTTATTCCTGTGAATTTACGTATTTCCTGTAAAAACGATAAGCTAGGGTGGGACACTTCACAGGTAATGACTGACATTTAGAGTAGCTAGTCACTCTGAATGTGCGTTACGCCCCGCAAAATTTAAATTTGACAGCAGCTAGCAGCATAAACATGGAAAACAATCACTGGGAGAGCTTTCTCTCTGCTGTGGAGGACTTCTTGTCACAACCATCACCAAATCCAGTCGATTTTAGTGAATCAGACAGGGATGAAAGCCATTTTGGAGTGAGGCCAAACATGTTCAAGCCACTCTCTACGGTTGGCAAAGAGAGAGAGTAAGCCGACTCATCCCCGCAATGTGTGGTCCTTCACGACGGTTGATATCTGACAGCATTTATATGACAGTGGGTGGGTGAGCGGGAGGGTATTCGATGGTTAGGATAAGTATTTTTAAAATGTTTTCTAGGAAATGCTCAACTGTAAAAATATATATATCTATAAAAACTGCAAAACTACCAACTTGACTTTTGATTTCCCACATTTGAAGTATTGAAGTACTTTTTGGTCATTGTTGGTTCACACATTGTCATATAGGCAAGGATAAAAGCAACACATATCTGATTAAAAATATCTAAAAATCAATTTTCATTTCATGGGGACTTAATATAAGCGCCATCTGACTTGCTTTACGAATTTTGTTAGTTTATATTGTGAAGTATCATTCCCATGAAATTGCTGAGTCAGAAAATGATGGATCATATAATAAACTTGGCATTTCATCCCCCAACATAGCAAAGATTGAGCCACAGCTTGCCTCGCACTCATCACACCCCCGACACAGGGCACATAGTTTCCTGTATAAACTAAATATGAATTAAATGCAACATATATAATGACATGAAACTCTTTCATATTACCAAGAAATTTCGAAGAAAAACCAAATGTAGAAAGACAGGGCTGGTGAACAACAGGTGAGAGCCTGTGTGAACAACAACAGCAAGCGAGACACAACAGCTTGGTGATGCAGACGCAAGATGTGTGTCCCAGGTGTAATGCTTCAGTAGATGATCTGTGTGTGCGGCTTTACATTGCATACCCCGTGTGCTAATGTGCTCTCTTCTGTTACAGATTGTCTCCTCCATCTAAAAAGCAATGCACCTGCCCAAAACACACTGACGATTAATCAAGGGACTAAACCCTTTCGCTGCATGGAAAGTGGGATTTTTGTCAGTCATCGTCACTGTAAATTGCTATGAAGTTCAGGTTAATGTCTGTTCACAGGAATTCTCGGCCAGTGCGGAAAATTCCCTCAAACTGCCACGAAAAGTGCCTTGACAACTGAACTGTCCAAGCCCCTGTGACTGAGTGAGGTTTTAATGTGTAATTAGAAATAATGTTCACTATACAAGTGCAAATCAGGACTGTGTGTGTGTGTGGGTGTGTGTGTGTGTGTGTGTATGTGTGTGTGAGTTTGTGTTTCTGTGGTTACAGAAAACTAGATTGTTATTATGGTGATATGAAAGTTAATTTAATATTTTATATCTACATACACCAAAAATGTCCAGGCCCTCAAAGTCTTTCATTTTGAATTGTTAAATTTAATGCTTAAAAATAAAGAATCTATAGTTAGGTACGTAGTCATCTGGACTAGAGCTGTCGCGATAACTGTAAAAATGAATTGCAGCGGAATCAACAAGCCAACCGCAGAGCATGGTAGGCCATTGTTATAACCACATGTGACGTCACCTCACCTTACGTTCAGACAGAAATGATGGCAACTGCTCTGATACCTAACAGGTATGTAAATCTCATAGATAAATACACGTGTACATATCTATGCATAAAACCAACGTTACTTCGGGGACATTTTGGCTCCACTTCTCCCAAGCGCATCATGTTTTCAGTCAAATAGCCACACGCGAGTGGGAAGACAACAGTAACAACAATGACAGACTGTGGTTGTATGATTAACGTGCTAAATTCCAGCAAGATAAGTCCACTGTTGACCATTTACTATAAATGAAAATTCTTAACAATGTGAGTTTATCAGTCTAAACCGAGATGTTTCTGCATCTTTCTTTTGCTTCTCTCTTTTCTCTGACTAAATTAGACTGGAGCTTAACTGTCATTGTACTAGACAATGAAATTGCAAAAGTCACTTCTGGCACAGCCAGTTAAAACAGCCATCAAGTAAAAAGCAGACATCAAGAAAACAGACAACAAATAAATAAGCCTATATAAAGAGCAGTATCAGCATTAGTCAACACTTAATAATCAAATATTGCAATCAAATATTGCACGTTATATATGTACATGTTCATGTGCATTTAGCAGCAACATTGTCACAGCCTGTGGAAAGAAACTATTCTTTTTCCTTGGGCTGAGATACGCCTGTGTCTCCTTCTGGATGGCAGGAGGTTGAATTGGTAGTGACTTGGGTGGGATGAATCTTTGATGATGTCTTTGTGCCCACCGGAGGCACTGTGTGGTGTAGATTGATTCCAGGTCTGGCAGCACAGTTCCAATGATGTCCTTTGCTTATTCGACTACCCGACTTAGGGCTTTCCGATCATCTGAGTGCAACTGCCATACCATGAGGTGATGCAGTATGTCAATAAGCTTTCAATGGCACTACCAAAAAAGGAAATTTTGAGAACCTTGTTAACAAACAATCAAGTGTGACAGACTTAAAAAGTGTGGTTACTATTAGTTTTGTTATAAAATGTAAGATAATAAACTCACATTTGTTGTATATAAACACTTGTGCTGATAATACGGAGGACCAAGTTATTTTACATTTCACGAATGGAGTGAAGGAAATAAATTCCATTGGGGAAATAGTAAGGCAGAACCACTGGGTTTCCCCCACTTTCCAAGGGGAATGGTAAAAGTGCAGTATCACAGTATTAGTATCACAACACTCTGCCCTTGGTAATGTGACCATTTATCCATGCCCTATCTACACACCCATCTCCCAAAGTGACTTTTATTTTGTCATTTTGTGTTTTGTGGGAAACTGTGCTGTATTCACAAAAGTGTAGGAAACACAACAGGCAATATAAACTGGATCAAAGGTTAGATTTTAAGAAAAACCCTGGATGCATTCTGCTGAATGTAAGTGAACATTTTCCTTCTCTGACCTATTAGCATTTTGTTTTCACAGACTGAACTCACTCCACAACGAGGCAGTGACCTGTTATTTGGTTGCAGCTCTAGCTGCAAGTCTAAGGTTTGATAAAATAAGCTTAGACTCTTTGACGCATTTATTTCAAGGGGATGTTCCACAATGGTACAATGCTGCCTGCGGACATCATTGTACCATTGTGTTTCTTTGGTCTATTTTATGGAGAAAAAAAATCACAATTTTTTTTTTCCAACTGAAAACATATTGTGTACCATAGAGGGATAAAATTTACCAATGTAAGTTGGCTGACAATCTGGTTGGACCAAATAGCATAGTTAACATAAATACATCATGGGTCATTGCAAGGTGGGGTAAGGTAAGTGTACTTTATTGTCCCTGTGGAGAAACTTTTTTGTCACTGACATTCAACCAACAATACAAAAGGATAATGGGTTAATACACCAGATGTTTGCAAATGAAAAGCACAGATAAAGCACAGCATTCCACAATAATTAATATATTCCTTTGTTTATTTCAACAGGAAGAATAGAGGAGATTAATGAGGCTCTGGTGGACATGGTTGTCAAGGACTGCCAGCCATTTTCCATTGTTGAAGACGAAGAATTCAAAGCCTTCGCCCACAAGCTTGACCCCACCTATGTCCTGCCTACAAGGCATATGCTCGAAGGACTGGTGACAGAAAAATATGAGAAGACAGAAGAAGAAATTACAGCTGAAGTGCAGAAAGCCTACACAGTCAGTTTGACATCAGACATGTGGTCCTCAATAAACATTGAGGCATTTCTTGTGATTACATGCCATTATGTAAACCAAGAGAACAAGCTGTCCTCTGCTCTGCTATGCTGGGAGTGCTGAAGTTCCCCAAAACTCACACTGCTGAACACATTAGAGAGGCCAAGAATGTGTTACTGCAGTCGTGGGGACTAAGGAACAAAGTCTCCTGTGTCATCATTGACAATGCTGCGGATATGGTTAATGCTGCCACATTCCTTCAAATCCCAAACCTCCCCTGCTTTGCACATACCTTGAACCTGGTTGTAGAGAAGGCCCTTTCAAGTACAATTGATTTGACCAACATCAGAGAGCAGGCTCACAAAATTGTTACCTTTATCAAGTCCAGGACCACTGCCACAGAGAAGCTGACAGCGATCCAGATCCAACTCAGGAAAAAGCCAGTGAAACTCATACAGGAAGTAGACACTAGATGGAACAGCACTTTCCTCATGCTGGAAAGGCTCTATGAGCAACGTGAACCAGTTTCATTAGCCTTAGCCTCCCTCAACTCCACCATCAACACCCTGACAGGTCAACAGTTTGAGATCATTAGCCAGTCCTCCAGACACTTTCTCCATTTCATCATGCTACAGTAGAACTCTCTGCAGTGAAAGTCATCACTGCCTCCAAAGTTATAACCACTGTCCGAATGATTTTCCACAAACCGCACAAAGCGCGCCAGCCGACATCCCCAGTGGCAGCTGAACTAAATCATCACCTCATCACCCATCTCAGAGAACTCCTCGGACCAGTGGAGTCGGTTTGAATTCTGGCCAAGGCAACAGTGTTGGCCCCTTGTTTAAGGTTGTGGCCTTCTTGGATGGCAGCAATGCAGACTCGGCAGTAAGGGATTTGACTGCCGAATGCAGTCATTGCATCTGTCAGACTGCCACCACATGACCCATCTCAGCCATCTACATCATCAGCTGCAGCAATAGAACCAGTGGTATTGCATTTGTTCCTCTTTAAATTTATGTTTTTTTGCTGTTTAGATCATTTATCTTTTATCACCCCTGGTGTTCAGCACTTGCATTTGCATTTTTTGAATGGGTTTTGCTACATGAAGTTTCATTGATTTATTGAATTATTCATGTTATTCACAGGGAGACGAAGGCGACAACTTCTGGGGCCTATTGGACCAAAAAGTGATGGAGACCCAGAGCTTCCATGGTGCCACTGCTGATGCCACAGTGGAGGTTCGGCGTTTCATCACAGCAGCACGCATCAAAAGAACCGATGACCCTCTGGAGTACTGGACCCAACATCAGACCATGTACCCACATCTGTACCATCAGGCCAAGAAATACCTCTCCATCCCAGCAACATCTGTGACCTGAGAGAGAATCTTCTCCAAAACAGGAGAAATTTACAGCAAAAGCAGAAACTCTTTAAAACCAAAAATCCTTGAGCAAGTTGTTTTCATGAATAAAAATTCCTAATAGACATTTCCCCATTCAGCCCCAGTCACAGCCCCAGTCACTCAAGCACTCCCCTTCACAGCAATCCCCTTCATACATGATTGTCATACACAATTTAGTATACATTAGCATAAATACATAAAAAAGCATACACCAGTATATGTATTCATATGAAAGTCAACCAATAGAACATTTATTGTAGTGTTTGTAACTTTTATTTTCCATTGTAGACGTTGTACATTTAAACAGACAATACACTATTGGACATACAAACAGAAAACTTGACTGAGAAAATAAATAGAACAATTGCATGGGCTTTATAAAGCTACGCTACTGTCATATGTACTAGTACTGAGAATGTGCAGATTACTAGGACCAGAGTCTAGGTTCAGGTGAGTGATTGTTAAGGTTAATGCTAAAGAATAACAAACCACAGACCAGTGAATAAGTTTAACTGCCGGCTTGTTTATGTAGAAAATTAGTAGAAAACCAAAACAATAGTCATATGTTGGTACCAAATATTTACACACACACACATACAACAGATGAATTATTCAATTTCCCCCTCAACCATTCAAAAAGAAACCAAAACCTCAGGAAAATCAGGTTATTTATCCCTATTTACCGAAGTTAAATTTAATCCAACCTATTTGAGTTGAGATATAATTTTTGTGCCAAGGTTTCTATTATTGGTGGTTTAGTTCCTATTATCTCATTTGAGTTTACTCAGTTTTAAGTTCTTGTTTTATCTCAGGTAGGCCTATTTATGAGTTTAGTTCTGTTTTTCTAATTTCTCCTTGGTTTGTTTAACCAGCTCTTTTAACTCCCACTACACAACCCACCCATTAAATACCAATTTGGCATACAATAAGGGAAGTGAGTAAAATAAAAAACACAGTTCAATAAAATATCAAAAAGACAAATCAAATCTCAGATCTCACAGATCGATATAAGCAATAACTCAAATTTCCACATTTTGGTCTTTTACCAGTCCTTTGGTTGAGTCCTTTATCAGTCCAAATGAAGTTCAGTGTGTTGCTGCAAAAAACCTGTCAGTTTTGTTCTACCACGATCCCAGAGTTTGGATCAGTGTCTCTGTCCACGATGTGCAGGTGAGTTTGCAGAATCGATTCCCCTCCTTGTCTCTCTCCTACGGGCGGCTCGCCATCTTCTCTCCACAGCTCCAGGTGTTTTTCCCACACTGGCAATCCCAACTAAAAACCTGGCCTGCCATACAATAAGGCAATGCACATGCAGGCATTTTAGCTTCATACACATCCAAGAAAATAACTGAAAATAAATTACTAGCACAGAAATACAGGTTAACTATCAGTCTGAATCTGAACCGCAACCCAAAATGGCGGCTCTGCTCTCGGTTTTCAGTCCGCTGCGAGGCAAACTTGACCATGCAAGCTCCTTTTTAGCTTTTTAGTTACACGTTGCACAAATGAAAACACAAAATACACTGTATAAAACCTGTTCAGACTGCTTTAGTTTAGCTGCAAGTAATATTGTCTTCAAATTGAGCTTATATGACAAAAGAAATAACCTGCTAATAAAATAAAAAATATAAATATCCTCCCAAAAATGCTTTTTTCAAATCTCTCTCAACAGCTCAACTGATTTTCAGATGGTAGACTATAGCTTTAAGCCAGACATTTTAAATTATTATTATTTTTCGAGATCCGGTTGTAATTCATGCATTTGACCACTACAAGTCACCATTGTGCTCTGTTTGGAATGTTTCAAAACAGTGAATCATTCTCTAAAGCAATTGGTTCAAATGGTTCAAAGCTTCAAAAAGCCCCATTTCTCCCATTACTACGCACCACACTGAAAACACAAAAGAAGAAGCAGTTAGAAAAAGCGGTAATCAATAAACAGAAACTGGCCTGAGCATTCACTAGAGATGAACACTGGAGAAGGCACTACCAAACGGACAGAATTATCTGGCAGAGTAGTGGAGTCTGAGCCAGTCATTTAAAGTGAGCTTGACTGAGTGGAGACTGAAACCAAGTGAAGGTAGGTCAGTTCAGCCTCCTGCCACCACACAGCTTAAGAAGAAACACAGAGGGATAAAGCAAAAGAACACAAACACAAACACACAACACCCCACGACCACCCAGACCCTACCAATGAGTGGCTCTAGTGTAGACTGAAAAGCTTAGTGATAGGGGTTGTGACACCCCACACCATTTAGTGTGCAATCATGCTCGCACCTTCCTTAAAAAGCATGTTGGCCAATACTTTAATTATTTTGTAAGTCACTTTAGGGTATTTTACTAGCGAGTTTTACAATTTTCACTAATGAAATTTGCTAACTATAGGTGTGAACAATGTACTTGCTAACAAGGACACAAATGTGCCAACTGATAATTTAAATAATTTTATTATACTGTATTTCATACAGTAGGCCTATCTTTTTCACATCATTCGAATGAAATTGAAGTAAAAATTGCTATTGTAAAAACTGTTGATTTCCCATAAAAACTATTTGTCTGATGATGTTTTTTCATGGTTGTTTCAGTCATAGCTCACAATATAACAAAGGAATCAGTGTCCACTCTGGGTTTTTTTTTCCAGAAATCTTGTGAGTACTTATTTACAATACATAATTTGTCATTGCATATATGTTAGAAAGAAAGGAGATCAAGGGAAGACAAAATAGAGGGAGGAGCATGATGAAGGCAGATTGTAGCCAGAAGAAGAGGAAGGAAAGAGGAGGGATTGGGAGGAGGGATGAGAGAGAAAAATCTATTAAGAGTACTTCAGTCACAGAGTTGCCAGTGTGCAGCATCTCCTCTCACCAAAGATGGAAACTGTGGAGGGAACTGAACTCTGTTTTCCACAACTCCTCAACAGCTCTTGCCGAAAGACCCAGCATTCTCGCTCTGCATCAATGCTAATTTTTATTATACTGTCCATTATTTCAATGCTCACTACAAGTCTCAACCTTTTGGTTATCATCTCCATCTCACACTACAAGTAAATATTATTTCTGTGTTACAATCATGACTTTTATCTGTTGGAATGCCAATTAATACTTAAAATAATGGTAAGTATATGTATATTGCTCTTTCTTTCTTTCAGGCAGCTCCACACCCCCACCAATCTCCTTCTCCTTTCCCTGGCTGTGTCAGATTTCTTTGTGGGCCTCCTCATGTTACTTCAAATTGCCCTAATAGATGGCTGCTGGTTTCTCGGTGACATCATGTGTGCTGTGTATTATGTTTTGGACTATATTGTTACCTCTGCCTCAATAGGAACCATGGTGCTCATATCAGTTGATCGCTTTGTGGCTATTTGTGACCCTCTCCATTATCACATCAAAGTCACGCAGAAAAGAATTCAAATCTGTGTTTCTCTGTGTTGGGTATGTTCTGTGATCTTTCACTGTGTTCGCTTTAAGGATAACCTTGAACAGCCGGGTAGGTATAATTCCTGCTTTGGACAGTGTGTGATTGTTATTGATAATATTGCTTTACTTGTTGATTTGTTCATGTCCTTTATTTGTCCTGTAAGCGTCATAGTAGTTCTTTATATGAGAGTGTTTGTGGTGGCTGCGTCTCAGGCTCGTGCCATGCGGTTCCACATTGCAGCAGTCTCTCTTCAGTGTTCAGTGAAAGTAACAACTGAGAGGTCTGAGATGAAGGCAGCCACTGCTCTTGGTGTTGTTGTAGTTGTGTTTCTAATATGTATTTGCCCATATTTTTGTGTTGCACTTACAGGACAGGACACCATGCTTAATGCTTCAGCTTCTTCCTTTATAATATGTCTGTTCTATTTTAACTCCTGTCTAAATCCTGTGATCTATACATTTTTTTATCCTTGGTTCAGAAAATCTGTCAAACATATTATAACACTGAAGATATTGCAGGATGAGTCTTGTGAGACCAACTTTCTGTAGAGGGAGAATGTGACATGCAGAAACAGTTGGCCTTTTAAGACCACCGTACTTTTTAGCAGTTTAGTTAAGTTACTAACATGTGGCCTTACATATGGAGAAAAAATATTTCTTTGTGCTGTGGAGTCAATGAATTACAAAATCTGATAAATATGTAAAAAACTGAAAAAGGAATATCTTTCATATATGTAGAGGAATACGTTGCAATTTTGTCATCATTCCCATTCCCTCCCGTAGGTAAATTTTCACAGACACTTCTTACATACAGGGTGAATTAATCTTACATTATGTTTTCAAAATATCATCAGTTAGCTTATCCATATATATATATAAAGATAAAAGATGTGTCATAGCTACTAATGGCCTTAGTTACACATAATATTAGACATATAAAGCACCTATTGAATATTCATTTGCATGGCAGAGTAATGAGTATGAAGTGGGCGAGAATTGACAATAAAAGAGCACATTTTTTCACCTTTTGTATGTTATATTACTTGTTTTATTTGGATCTATATATTGACGAAACATTCAATAATAGTTTCAATGAATAAAAATATATTGTTTATGCGTCTGTGTGTTACAATGTGATATTATTACAGTAGGATCGGTTTAAATGCTTATTTCAAAGCATTAGAATGACAAATTGCTTTAAAAATAAAAGACACATAGTGACCGAAAAAAAAATAAATAAATAAAAGAGCAGAATGTTGATTGCTGGATATACAAGAAAGTGAAGCAACTGGTGTTATTCTTTTCAGTCAGCAGTTCTGTTTTGTTTTTTGTAAAAGTTAACAAGCCAAGTTAAAGTATTACATTTTCATGTTGTGGTCTTACTTAAATTTGGTTAAAATACTCCAAAGTATCTCTCCATTCATTAAACGACTACAGTCATCTTTTCAACCACATAGCAAATGGTGAAGTGTACCTTCTTGTTAAAAGGTCTACATGCACTCAGCAGTGTGATTTAGTAATTATCCTATTACAGAACATTTGGAATCAATTTTTATTGTTAATACATGCATCCTTGCTTTCTTGCTGTGTAGACCACCAAATTGTACTGTTATATTTTACTTTGGTCATCTTGATGAATGTCTGGAAATTTAGGTATTTATTCATTGCAACCCAACTCCTGACAAAAGCCTTTTATCCCCCTAATAAAAAAGATTATGCATCTAAAGATTATGCATCAAAAGTGTATAATTATTCTACTGAAAATATGTATGACATGTCAAATGTATCCTTTGAACATGAGAAAGACTGAGCCATCAAATCTGTAAGTCTTGGCTAAATGAAGAACTGAAAAAGCATATCATTTTGAAAAGGCAAATTATAATTAAAGCTGTAAGCAGCGTTGGTCGGGACCTCGCACACTGGCCTGTCGGGTAGGCCTGGTCATGGCCTCTGGCCCGTTAAATGTTCATAAAATATCCATTTTGAAGGTTTTTAGGGTCATTTAAAAAAAAAAAAAAAAGTCTTTTACTTTGAAGGAGTATGGGATTTTATTTTGAAAGTCTGGACCCAAGTGAACTGGTCAAAGTTTGATTGACCTGTACTGTCAGGTGAGTGAGGATGAGAAGTGTCTGCAAACAGACACAGTCAAATGTCCATTCTATTTAAATGGCAGACCTACGTTCATTTGACATCATGTGACCTGGTCAAAGTTTGACTGACATGTGTACAGGCAGCTGTGTGGTGATGAGTCACGTAGGCAGGCAGACAGAGAGTAATATTAATTTATTTGAGTGGAGAAAGTAATTAAACCCACACCTTTTTGAACTTTCACTGCTTCCATATAGTTTTAGCTACGGATTTCATTCTTTAAATGGGTCAAAAGACTTTGACCAACAAATCTTGCATTTACATGTTTTTGCTATCTTGTACCGTTACTGAGATATTAGAGTTTTAGTTTTAAAGCTTTTCTCTGCTCCCCCTTAGATTTTATAACAGGTGTGTACAGAGGCGGTCCTGGCTAGTTTTGTGCCCTGGGCGAGACATCCATTGGCGCCCCCCTCCTTCCCTTCGACCCATACCCCGCAACAGCGAAACACCCCCAACATACAAATACAAGAATATATTATATTATTTATGTTATTTTATTACATATGTTATTAAGTACAAAAGTTAACAAGAATAGAGAAACAAATACAAAAATAAGATAAATAAAAAAGATAAATAAATGAAATAGAGTATGTAAACACCAATGTAAATTGCACAAATCCTTCATCACACAAATACAAATGAATAAAATAAAATAAATAAAAAAACTACTACTACTACCATAACAACAACTACTACTACTACTACCACCACCATAAGAACAACAACTACTACAAATGAATTAAATAAAATAAATAAATAAAAAATACTACTAATAATAATTAACATAATCTGAATTCAGTGCTCAGACATAATCCAATACATTACATGTAGCTATAAAGGGTCTATATTAATTTTATGAATGAAATACAATTTATTTGGAAGCAGAAGTTTGTGTTGTGTGGCCTGGGCTCATAATCATGCAGAGGTCACCTCTGCTATTCTCTCTCTGCACCAATGGCACCAACAATGCAGCTCAGAGAAGTTTTTCAAATATGTGGAAGACAAAACAATCAGACAAATATCAAACAATGAATGTATTATGTGTACTGATGTGATGTAACCTGAAGCAGTGCCCAAACTATCGTACTGAAACCGCAAACCACCAGCCTTGGCTGTGTGGCAATTAAGGTTCTAGGCTTTTCAATGCTATCCTTGTTCTATTCAGGGAGTTTATTTCATTCAAATCACTTCATGAATTACAGAATAATCCAGTTCATACAAAAAAAAGCTTAACACTGACAATAAAAGATACCATAATACTTTCTATAGAAAAAAAGTATTTACAAAATGTGGTCTTATAAGCACACGTCAATGTCTCTTCCTCCACACATGGGGATTCGGTAATTCCAGACATTCAGTACCAAAGGTCAGATGTGACGGAAGTCTCCCAACTGTTGCAGCTCCTTTTAGGCTTCCTCCACTGTCAGTTTGGACGTCTGTGCTTGCAAATGCACTGTGGACAGATTGTAGAAATGTTGTAGACAAACTAATGTGTGAATCATCTCCAGGTTTCTAGAATTTTTTTTTCTATTTAATGCAGTTAAAATTTGGAATGTAATACCAGTTTAAAGGATGTGTGACTTTTGTAAGTTGTACTTGTCTGTCTCATGACAATGACTGATTTTCAACTCCATTGATAAAAAGACCAGCTACATCACAGTCTGTGAATACAGTGATGCTGTGTGCAATAAATGTCCCATCATGC
>JAQFJA010000005.1:2662344-2675570 GCA_029874485.1 Naso brachycentron
GGGGGTAATCAAATACAACACAGCTTTCTAAATTCACATAGTCCTAAATATGTGATTTTAGCCAAGTAGCCTACTGCAAGTCAAAACAGGCTGATTCACTTGGGCTAAGTCAGAGGAGGTGAAATGAGACTGTTGGGCCCTCCTGAATGAGTCACTGCATAAAGCCCGCCCCCATATGAGACAGCGGCTGTGATTGGCCTGTCAGGTTTTCAGTGGAAATGGCTGTTTTCACTAAGAGAATTTATTTGGGAAGTGAATTGGGTCTGGTTTACCAGGCTACTGTCGGTGTCCTGCCTGTGAACAAAGTGTCCCATCATCATAAATTCTCTTGGACTGTATGAGGAGTTTTTGCGTGTTGGTGCCCCAGCGCTGTTTTCGCCCCTGCCCCTCAGATGTCCTGAGTCCGCCCGTGATACTGACGTACAACCTACACACACTCACTTTCAGAAACGGAGTTGTGCGCACGTGATTCCCGTCGGGCCGTGACAAACAGTGCCGTGCCGCGCGCGTTTAAGCGGGTTTGACACTTATCACGTGGAGCGCAGATAGGCTCGGCCCTCGAAAGAGCCCCACGAAGGGAGAAGAGCAGGCAGGGGCAGAGTGGCTGTGCTGTGACAGTGGAGGGAGGACAAGGCGAGTTGAATCCCGTCCACTCAGTGCGCGTATGAGTGTGAGGGCAGAGAGACAGCGAGCTGTTTGTTTTCCCCGGAGCGGACTGTCAGGTCTGGACTATGGAGGATGTCTACCATTACACGCGCAGCCCTGCCTGGGAGGAACTGGTCAGTAAAATTCAACACCGGAGACTTTTTTAAAAAAAATCACCCGTTTCTCATTCCAACGCGAGTCTGCGAAAAGAAAACAATCCCACCGCGCAGCGTTAATGATCTAACGAGCGTGCGCTGACCGTTTGGAGCCGTTCGGTGCTCAGCGCGTTTTCCTGCGAGTTTGAGAGCGGACTGCCGTTTTAAAGCCCGTTTGAATTCGATTACAGGACGTCTTGATTTCTTCGTGTCGTTTTCCGTGAAACAAAGTCAGAACACGCTGGTGATGTCGAGGTAGCCCGCGCGCTACATGAACTGACACGAATAATCTCGGATAAATGAGATTTGCGGGAATTTCTCTTTTCTTAAATGTCATATGTATTGTCGACCCTGCCCATTTCCTTGTGGAGTTTAAGTCCCGCCGATTAATTTGAGCTCTGTCACTCCAGGTTAATGTGGTTGTTCACTCTACAAACTACTAAAGTTGGATTTTTATTTTGGTGAAACGAATCGAACCTTCGGTCCGTGATGCAGCGGGAGGCCGAGGACACATTTCTGCATGCATGCGCACATCTCATCTGTCAGCGCAGTTTAACGTAACAGAACAGACAGGAAATATCTTTTTAAGAAGTAACAGAAGCTTTTGTGGATTACAGCACTGCCTCGCCAAACAGCTGAGAGTGCAGTTTTTATTGACGGAGTGTCATTTATTCGCATTTCGCCGCCTTGTTATGAACAGAAAAGATGAGTGAAGAAAAAATATGATAAATATCACAGATTAGTCTGTACATTGTATTTGTACTGCTCGTGTGCAGTGTTGGTGTAACGCCGCCGCTAGGGTCTGCCATGCCACGGACATGTCCGCCGGTTCACGGGCTGGACGAGGCGGTCTCTAGCCTCTGGACTGGCCGTGCTGGTTGGAGCCACAAGCATCAAGTAAGGAGTGGGCTTTTTTAAACGCCGTGGAGCCCATCCCCGCCGTCCCGCGACATGCTACATCCCCTATGTGTTTCCCAGCCCACACACACTCCAGAAAACACAGCCGTCCTTTTCATAGAGGCAGGGAGAGATGACAGCGAGGAGAGACGCGTCCCATCCGCTCGACAGCTCTCGCCTCCAAGAGAGGAAGGGAGCGGCGGACCGGGCGAAGGCTAACCCCGACTGGTTTTATCCCTCCTCTCGACAGGAGCCAGAGAAGGGGCCTGCGTCCGCGGCGGGGATCCATGCCCATGTGGTGGGGGCTGTGGCCGGCTCCGGTGCTGCGGACGAGTCCTCCGACAGCGACGCAGAGCAGGAAGGCCCGCAGAAACTGATCCGGAAAGTGTCCACCTCAGGACAGATCCGGAGCAAGGTAGGACTGGTCTTCATGTCCGTCTCTCTCTCACTCAGCTCGCCGTTCTGTGTGGATGTGATGCGCTGTGTTTATCTGACGTGCGGCGGGAAATACCTGCTGGGCCGTTCAGTCCGGTCCGAGCGCAGGTGAGGCACACGCCGCTCAGGCTGATCTTTACCGCTCTGCAATGGAAACTTGTGACCGCAGGGCTCGTGCAGTGATAAATAACACACCACTTTATTTTTTTAAGCGGTGCTTGGTGTTACACAATCAGTCTTTGTTTTCACTCATGAAACCTTAAGAGTAAAAAATAGACGTTTTCATAAAAACTTGCTGTGCTTCCATCTTAGTAAGTAGAGTGTGTGCAAAGTAGAACAGCTTCAATAAAGGTCCAACTCGTTTGATGTTGTTTATTTTGAAGTGTACCCTCCTAAAAGGCACCGACTGGTTTGAAACAGATTTGTGTGTCTGGGTTCCAGTCATCCTTCCTACAGCAGGCTGTTTGCTTTGTACTCCAACCACTCCATCACAATGAACCAAACAGTCCATCTCCACTGGAGAAAATGCATACTTTTATATTTCCTTCTGCTTTCATGTAGTGTCAGTTTGACACGGATGTGAAGACAGATTTCAGTAAACTGAAACTTCCCTGCATTTATCACACTGGACTTCAGTAAGAGGATGCCGCTGTGCTAATTCTCACCTCTGACACCTAAGCTGGTGCTTCACCTATTTCTACACTGTAAGTGAGTGCTGTCCTCTCACACCAAGGCATCCACTCAATTATTGACCACTCCACTCATCCTACATTATTAATAAACACAGGGGTGTGCATATATCATACCTTTCCTATGCAAATTCCCACCAGTGAGTGCAGTGCTACCTAGAAGATACTTTGCATTGCAGTAACAGACATTACATTCATCTTCGAAGGTTCATTTACATTACTTCCAATACATTTATTGATTACAGTCTCAGTTTTGTTTACAAATTAGAAAAAAAGAGAGATATAACTCTGTATAAGAATTCCTATTGTACTCAGCTTGCTGTGCACAAAATGGCAAATAAAGAATTTCAATTTCAATTTCAAGAACTTCAGTGTGAAACTTGGGTGTTAAAATGTGTAAAGTCAGTCTGCATAAATACAAACAGCTACAAAACAAACCAAGTCTCCATTTGGTTTTCTAAAAGTTCATCTATCCGAGCTCAAGAGGTGATGATGATCCACCTTTGTTAATTAATAATTCAATTAAAAAACCAAACATGAATCAGAGAAACACTGTCACAAACAAAAGCTGCACATCATACAACCAACATAACTAAATAAGTTCACCACTCAGTGAATGTGATGCGTGAGGTTCAGTGAGTATTGTTCCTTAACAGAGTGAAAGAGTAAGTTTTATGTGTAAACATGTAAAGTCCTGATAGCAGGGTTGGTACCGACAATAAATCGCTCAAGTTTAAAAAAAGTTAACGGCTCACAATCTGTCATTAAAAAATCCAAAACTCTTTTTCCTTCATCTGCATGACACTGAAACTGTCCGGAAAAATTCACTCCAGCCAGAATTTTCCGAACGATCCGTTTTCATTGACCTTAAACTGCGTTTGTTTATGGATGAGCGGTTAAAATGTATCAAAACAATGGCTGATAAATACTGCTGTACATGTGCTCAGGGATCAAATCCACTGGGGAAACTGAAACGAAGCTTCAGCAGAAGAAGCTTCATTTCCATCCGCAGAGTGACGACGAGGAAAAGAGAAACAGCTGAGCAGCAGAGGATGAAGACGAGATGAGCTCCAGCTGTGCAGATCACTAAACACCACAGACTGATTCAATGTAGAGCTAAGGCCGTTTTTTTACACAACATTTGTTGTTTAGTTGATGGCAAGAAAATTAATCTGTATCTTTTTTGATCGTGTTTATTCTTTCAACCTAAAGTTTTAAGTATGCACTGGTTTCAGCTTTGGCCTAGAGGGCCATCTGGGGTGTAATCCACCAGGCAGGTTACAACCTTGTCTCCAACAAAGTTAATTTTCTCCTGATTTGTGTGTCTGAAAAAATGACATTTTAGTGTCAGAATGTTCAGAAGATATGTGTCTTGTGAAAAATGGGTCCAACATGTATCTTGGTGACGATGGGGCGAAAGAATTGGTCATAATCTGTGATCACGTTCATCTCTCCCATAAGAATGAATGGACTCAAGACTGCTTCCTGTCTCCAAAAGCGGCGGGGCCATGGCAAAGCCCATGTGACACTTATACAGGAAATGACCAGTCAGTGAGACATCTCACTTTCTATTAACCGTCTCTAATGACCTTAAAAGAGAGGGAGTCTGAGAGAATCAAATGAAAACAAGTCTTTTAATTCAGAATAAACCAGAGCAAACAACATGCAAAATAAAAATAAGCAATACAAAAAATTAACCAATTGTAAAAATACACACAAAAAATGACAAACTATATAAGAAGAGACAAAAATGGAAACTATATACTATGAAAAATAATGAATCAATGAAACCTTTATTTCGAAAGAATTAGAAATAGAAATGTGGAAAACATAAAAATAAAAAGCTATTTTCAACATAAGACACTCTAGACCCATTCGAAAAGGGATAGGAAGGCACCTGAGCTTATCGAACAAACTGTAAAAATGCAGACTAAATAAATCAAAGCATATACACAAGCAGAGACAAACAGAGAATCTCTCCTCTCGGCCGGCCACAGATCAACAGCTTTCCCCTCAAACACAGAACCCTTCTAAGCGCGTTCCATGTGCTCGCTGTGGCCAAAGTCCTCCTGCGACAGCTGGTCACACTTTGGCAGATTCTCTCTTTGTGGCCCTCGGACTGCTCTGCTGTCAGAGAAATCGCCCTTGGTAGTAGGCATGTCTGCTTTTCCATTTCACTGGGCAGTCACTGTGAGGTCCTGACTGCGTTGGCGAGGACCTCCCTGTCCTCTGCCCTCAGTTTCCTGCTGTAGATGGTGCAGTGGTTGGGTAGCAGTTTTCATTTCTCCCAACCATGTTCCTCCCTTCATCTTCCATCAGCTGTCTGCACCCCCCAGTCTCACACCTGATTCCCCCAATCATCAGCCCTGCAGTCCTCTGAGCTCTCCATGCCTGCTGCTCCATCAGTAATCGATTTAATATCTCTGTTTTTTGTCAAATTTTCTGTTTTAGTTTGTTTCTCTTTCAGTTCTTAGAGAAACTGCTGCTGTGTTTGTCAGTTTTCTGTCATTCATCCTGCTGTTCACTCACCTGTAAAGGGAACTTCACAGCATCTGTATTTGTGGTGTGTGGTGTCTCACCATATATGGATTGGAGTTGAGGTTTCACCATATATGGACTGGAGTCGAGGCCTCGGAATGTGAAAGGATGATATACCTGGAGAGTGGGGGTCACCTCCGCTTGGACATTCTTTTTGAAGTTAAAACTAGATGTTTTAGCCTTAGGCTTACAACTCCCCTATATAAGTAGGAATGTCTCATCTTTAGGGTAGGACTCATATTGGCTTGGGGTCTTCAAACACACGCTCCGGAGTGTTTTATTTGACGCTGTACTTTTTTGTAATAAACCTTTTTATATACAATCAAGTCGGTGTCAGCGGCAGTTTCTTCATCATCTTCACATCATCACAACTTGAGAAACGACAAAATCAAGCTAGCTGTAGCATGTAGCATGTAGCTACAACATCCGCTCCTCTGTTTTAAAGTCAGTTTACACCAAAGATTCACAATGAGACGAATCGGTTACAGGGAAAGTTGCAGCTGACTAAACTGGTTGGTCCCAGCTCGACTCTAGCCAGCTGATGGCATCGCCTGCAACCCAGTTTATCATGTCACCAGAGGCCAGGGATACATTCAGTCTCAACACGGTGTGAACTGTTTTGCTACGGTTTTCGTACTGAACAACCTGTATCCTTGACACGGTGTGCAACAGCTTTGAGGTGCGTTTTCTCCTGTTTGGTGGGTGTGTCAGAGGTGTTACCCAGTCAGCTGCGACCTGCATATAAACCCCGCCGTATTAAAAGGACACGTGCACGATGGACCAAACGGATAGTTGCAACGCTTGCATCGCGCAACAGGGCGTTCGGCACACCACTACATCTGGTTAAATTAACATGTTGCTATGTATTGTCAGGTTTGAATGCGTCCTAGTTTTAGAACACAAGGCATGTCACTTATTTAAACAGCCAATCAGCTTGTAGGGATGTCACCTGTCGCTGAGAGGCGTGGCATAGGGCAGCCAATAGGAACACACATTCTCTTAAATGACTCTTGATTGGCCAAAAAGTGTCCATCATGGTCTTCATTTTCTAAAGACTGAATACTGAGTCAAGGAGAGGTGCAGAATTGTAGTTTCTTTTAGACCACCTGAATTATAGTGAAAGTTAAATAAACTCACTTGGCTTTAAATAAGGTGGACATCCAGTTAGGATTTGTGTTTTCTTAAGGAGTAACTCAACCCCTAAACCATTTTTTTTCATCTGAAAATTGAGGTTAAGAATTATTTAGAAGTGTTTTTGACTAATTCAGGTCCTAATCTTGACATTTAGTTCAAATTAACTGACTTTTTCATATTCTGTTTTAAATGTGTGTACTGACTGTTATCTACTGGTTGAAACACTGTTATTGCAAGGCAATTCTCTGATGCATTTTTAATTGGTTGATAAGGTGAGTCAGCGCCAAGACACTATCTTCCGGCTGAGACCAGTTGCCAGACAACCAGAGAATTCTAGATGCGTTTTTTGAATTTAAGGAATGAGGCACCTGAGCCAGAACTCTGAGGGTTTATTTACACTTTAATGAAATTAAAATATGCAACGTTGGCCTTTACTCTCTGTGCTCTGCATGACATCATTCAACATTCTTTGGAAAGTTGAATGTCTCTTTGAAATAAAATATTGCAGCTGTGATTGTCATGAGTTACAACTGAAAAAAATTTCCCAGCCTTCCTGCCTGGTGGTTGCCTGGGGCCAGACTGTCAAATCCACCCCCTCCATCAAGTTCAGTGGAGGGTTCTACAGATAATTGACAATTCTATTATTCGGCAAGTCTGGAGATGTCAGTGGAATGTAATTTATGTAAGAAATGTACTTTTACCCCAAAACAAAATAATAAGCCAGTAGGAGAATTTTTGAGAGATCAAACATGTTCAAAGCATGTGAAGATGGTTTGTGCATTAAGGGAAAAATTTCAGTTGAATTCTATTGATTATTATTTCAGGTCCAGGATTTTAGTGAATTCCTGCTTATTTGACTCTGTGTTTTGATGCCTTTTCAGGCTGATCTACTGTTTCAGTACCAACCTTTGTACCTTATATTTACTTAAATATTTGAAATACTGTACACTTACCTGATATCGTAATTTGTAAGTCTTTAATACATGGTCACATTTTAGGCATATTAATAGTTAAATTGGCTGAAACGTTTATCACCTGACCATCTTTGTTTGGTTTTGCAGCCTGTTACTCTGATTTGAAGACACTGTTTTTAAACATTTTGAGCTATTGTGTGTTCCCTTGGAAACATGCTGCTTATAAAGTCTTTGTACTTACGTAACTATTGTCTAATTTCCTGCTTTCTTTCCAAAGGTGTCTTCCAGGATATTGTGTTATTTCTCATTTTCCGTATTTTCCTAAATTACAAAACTGTTTTGAAGAAAAGTCCAAGTAAATTAAAACATAATTACAAAAAGTTATGATTCCCTTTTACTTTTAATAGTCACAGATGTTTTGTTTTGCTTGAGCACAGTAATATTGCCAAAAACTTTACTGCAACAGCGCCACTGTGAGATGATGCCATGTTACTACAAAATCCCAGAGAAATCACCTGCCAGCTAATAAAATGTTTCCCAGAAGAACCAAAGAAAAAGGATCTATGATTTATTCTTCCAGCGTGTTAAATTGAGGCGTCTTAAGTTAATAAAACCTTTTATTGAAAGTGCTCTGGAATGTACACTTTAGGAAAAAAAGAAAAGGGATAAAAATTTGCATCCCATGTTCCTCCATTGTCCTTTTTACTCTTCAATAACAAGGATTAGGTTTTTTTCAGTCTTTTTTAAGAAAACTCCAAGAAACAAAGCATTTTTCTCTCTTCAGAGACAATCATCTGTGTATATATTACAACCTGCCAGAGTATTATTTACAAATCATACAAAAAGAACAACAATAAAAGCTGTTTCTCATCTGTCCACATTTCTGCAACTAGTCCAAAACATCACTGTTTACCCACTTTGGAGCTCAGCATAAGAGCCAAACTGAAAATCAACTGAGAGTCAATCAAACCGGTGTCTCAGGTCACTGACAATCAACCAGAGGCTGAGTCCGCTCAACCAGATGTTGATTGACAGACACTGGAAAAGGATTTGTTGTCAGGTGGGAGCTGAAAGCAGATTTGTAGTCGGCCCGGAGCCAACAAGTGTCCAACGTCAGAGCCAAACTGGTTCTACTGGACTCTGTACTTGTAAAACCAGCAGAGACCCCGCGTGAAATTCCATCCCAGAGAGATGGAAAGGATGTAAATGAGGCCGAGCAGAGCGAAGGGGTAGAGCAGCACCACCGTGTTCTTCAGGAAGGGTAGAGCTGTGAGAGTAACACAAGACAGACACATCAGCACACTGACAAACAGAAGTTACTTTGAGCCAACATGACAAATTGCTTGACTGTGTTCCCACCAGATAGAAATAAACATTCCAACCAATACAGTGAGTGAGCCCCTTCCTGCACACTACATAAATGATCCTTGTCTATATTGTGTTATTTTACCATCTGTTTCAGCAGAAAATACATAAAAATGCTTCATGCAGCTTTCTTAGTTTCCTCACTTCTTTTCCCATCTTCTTACTCTAATTTCTATCTCTTTATGCTCTCTCCTCTCTTTTTTTCATTTTTTCCTCTTGCTGCAGAACAGGAACCCTCTGAAAACCAGCATTTTTGCTGAGTAGGGCCCAAAATAACTTAAATTGACTTTCATGTTTTTTTGTAATACTTTTTTCCCTTTTAAATAAAGAACTTGAATCTTGAGTTTCAATTCTGTTTCACTTGCAATGGCCCCCTCTAGTGGTGTCTCCTTTTTATTGCTCGATAATAACAAAATTATGAGCCACTGTGCTGCATCTGATTGTGTCATGATCCCTTATAGCACCGCAAGATACAAGATTTACCATCTATGTTTCGTAAAAGTCATTCTGGTTACCCTTCTGATAGTCATTATTTTCAGGGTAACAAAAGTTTCTATTTATTTTATTTTACTGGCTTTCAATTAAAATACAATATTAGATTTAGAGCAGCAACTAGCAATTATCATTATTATCAATTAATGTGCAGAGTTCTTTTCTAACTGATATACTGTCTGATCTAAATAATGCTATCCCCCTCGAATCAGTTCTGGTTAAGGATTCTCAATGTAGCATCTAAAGTCAATTTGTAAAAAGAAGAAAAAAAAACTCTCAGCTCTAACTTTTTCTCGTATGCTTCCATTTAGATGCCAGAAAAAGTTCTCGCACCCCCCAACCCAGCAATTTTATTGGTCACTGATACTCACAATTAAAGCAATTAATAAACTATGGATGATTTTTCCAAATCTAAGTTAAATTTAGGTGAAATAAAGCTCTGCACGACAGTATCAACAAATTTATGTTTATTTTTTCCTACACAAATCAATCCATTCAAAAAATTTAACACGTCATTTTCTCTCTGGTCAGACACATCTCACCCGCAGTGGCTCTGTAACCTACCATTTGGGCCCGACCAAAAGTTTTTTCTGTTTGTTTGTTTTTTTAAAGATATTTTTGGGGGCTTTTTGTGCCTTTATTTCTCAGACAGGACAGCTGTAGAGTAGACAGGAGAAAGAGGGGGAATGACATGCAGCAAAGGGCCACAGGTGGAATCGAACTCGTGGCTGCAGCAGCGAGGACAAAGCCTCTGTATGTGGGGCCCCTGCTCTCCCAACTGAGCCACTGGGTGCCCCGGGCCCGCCCCGAAGTTTGACAACCACTGGTCTGACCTGATCTAAAATCCTGTTACGCTGACAAGCTGACGCACATGCAAAGTGTCTGCTAGCTTCAGTATTTCTGGAACAATCCAACTCAGTGTTCTTCAATGTGAACTGAACTTACCGTTGTACCCTAAGAATGTGACGTAGAGATAATAACCAATGGCAATCAGCCACAAAGTGTTCCCAACGAAGTACCCCAAGAACCAGTCTGAGTTTATCACCACCACATCTGAAACACACAAAAGACAAACTGTAGTGACACAGGAGGCACGTTTCAACACAAACAGGGTTCATTTCTACACTTAAGTCCTGATCAGTTTATCTTTGTCATTACATCTGTTCGTCTTGGGAGTTATTAGTAAAAAAAGTTGTTGTGGGTTCATCATGATTTAATGAACACACTTTGGCTGTACAAGGTAACGTTTTTAAATTGATAGTTCTTTTTTTATGTGAGGCTGTATGAGGCACTTACGGATAGTCAGTGTCTTACCTGCATGAAATAGAGCATAATGCAGCTGTAAACAGTACCAAGAGCAACATGACTTTCAGCCACCAACAAGACCACTCACCTGAAATATACATTAGGTTTGGGAAAAAAATGTATTCGTGTATGTATAGTGATTTCTTATGGGACAATTGTAGAATTCGATTTTTTTACCCCCCAGAATCGATATATTCCTTTTTTTTTTTTTTTTTTTAACGGTAGAGCAGATGGTGACAACGTGATGTCATATCCATTGCAAGAAAAACAGCCAAGGTGAGTAAAAAGCAGAAAATGGCGGACCAGACCACCCAAGATGAGACCTCCACCCTTACATTTTAAACCCAAAGTCTGGACACATTTTGGGTTTGACACACCTCCAGGATATGACCAAAGCCGTATCCAACTGTTTAAAATCCAAATAATCGATACTCACGAATCGGGATACTTGTAGAATCGCAATAAATCAGAATCGCAATACAAATCAAATCAGCACCCAATTATCATGGTACAATCTAATAGGGACAAAAGCATATCATCACAGCTCTAATATATATGTTCCTATCTGTGAACACTACACGTCAAAAATTTTTTTAGCACTTCACACTGCTGTCAGATAGACGTTTCATTTGGGACTATATTGCCTCAAGTGCAAAATGTCTGTATTCCTACGCACATCTGCAGGTAGTCCCAAATGCAACGGCTGTCTGACAGCAAGGAAGAGGTTTAAAAAGCGGCATATGTGCTTTGGGTGAGTGGTTTTGCTGGTGGCTAAAAGTCATGTTGCTGTTGATGTTGTTTACTGCAGGACTATGCTCTGTTTCCTGCCAGCGCACTGCACTGCTTCTCCATACAGAAAATGAGCTGACAATAATCTACTGCAGGTAAGACACTGACTAAACATAAAAGCCTCACACAACCTCTCAAAAAAAGAGAGGAACTATCCCTTTAAGCATGCACTCTTTCATGTGTGCAGTAACTAATTCTACTAATTCCAAAACTAAACAACTTTCAAACAAAACCCTGTCTCTTATAATTTAATTATCAATCATCTCTTAAATTATCAGCTGCAAATATCATAAATTAATTGCTGGAATTGCATTTAAAAAAAAAAAAGTCAATGGAGAGAGACAAATTATTTTTTGATCACATTTGGCTTGTGCTCTGAATTACACATATGAAGGTTGGCAATTTAAAAGACAATTTTTCATGTAAAAAATGTCAAATTTTGTCGTCAAACAGTAAAGTAACATTTTTTGTGAAACCGCTCAGTGAACTCCATGTCTCGTCTCACACAATATACATCATCGATACAGACGTGGCCGTCAGCTTGGCAGATTTCACATTGTTCTTCCAGGACAAGAGGACAAGTATTACAAGAGGCGAAAACCATTACAAATCGGGTCATGTGGAGAGTTGTAGCTACTTGAAGGGGGAGTCAGTCAGTTCCGTGAGTCAGAGGAGAGAAAATGTTTTGACTTCAGTTACAAGACTGGTGTTGTACTCTTTATAATTATTTTTACAACCGTTTGACAACAAACAGACTTTCTTCACGTGACAAATTACCATTTAAACTGATGGACATCATGTGTGTAATTCTGGGCACAGAGGTCCTGTACTAAAGTCCCTTGGGGTCCACTGGAAGGGGCGTAACTCAGGCACTCTATTTCAGACACACTGATGGAATCCAAAGAGAGTCACCATCTACTCACGGTTGATGAAGAAAAGCTGCAGGAAATGCAGGATGACTAGAAGGGGGTAGAAGGCATTGAGGTGAACATCGAACGCGTAGCCCCACTCCACATCAAAGTTTCTGCTGGGATGTTTCAGCAGGTACTTGTTGCTGATAACCCTGGAACAGACAAAACAAATAAAACGTCACTTTACAGTTTTATAATTAGCTGTGCAGACGATGCCGATCCACGAAAACACCTTGCCAATCCAACTACTCACCACATGAGAGTTGATATCAGCAGGCCGACTCCTATACAGTCAACAAACACCACCCACAGCAGCAACTTCAGAGTCTCCAGGACTCCCATGTCGAGCACCAGACCAAAGCCTACAGTTGACACTTTAGAGGCACAGAGGGAATATTTACTGTAATGTATTATCCAACAGGTAAAAGCAGGCAAGGAGTAACACCCTGAAAGTGTAGAAATGACTAAACAGATGCTATCACCAGGAATTTACCACCCGTCCTGACTTACCACATAGCCAGATGCTGAGCAGGACCAGGAAAGCAGGGTCATCCCTTGCCCACTGGTCCTTGGTCTGTTTCCTGTAGTGGAAGTTGCGGTAGACTCTCTGTGGTGACGTGAACAGGTAAAGCATCTGCCACAGGGCAAATTCAAAGTCCATTTGTCTGAAATGAAGCAGGCGTCGCAGGTACTTGTAGCGCTTGGCGCCTGCCGTGTGACGTGCAGCATCCCGAGCACCGAGGGCACCGTTGCTTTGCGGTGAGGTGGTCGGCAACATGGTGCTGCGTATTGGATTGAAAGAGGTAAGGACAAGCAGGAAAAGAATGGAACGTAAAAGAGGAAAAGTACAGGTTGAATAGCTGTACACATTCTGAGAAAGTTCAGCACTCACTTAAACTTAAACCAACACTGTATAAATCAATAAAATAAAACAAAACAGCACAGGCTATGTATGCT
>JAQFJA010000005.1:2709143-2720729 GCA_029874485.1 Naso brachycentron
TGTGTGTGTGTGTGTGTGTGTGTGTGTGTGTGTGTGTGTGTGTGTGTGTGTGTGTGTGTGTGTATGTGTGTGTGTGTTTGTGTATGTCAGTCTGCGCCTGTTTCAGAAGTTTGATAATTTCCGGATCCTGGTGTGTGGAGGCGATGGCAGTGTGGGCTGGGTGCTCTCAGAGATCGACAAACTCAATCTGCACAAACAGGTACATTGTGTTGTCAACAAAAACAGCATTGAGCAGAAATTTTATGTATTATTATGAGGACTGTCACCTATTTTTCCTGTATTAAAACATTACTACGATGACCCCCTGTCATAAACACATGAGACAGATTATCCTCCAGATTTAAATGCAGAAATTGCCAGGAGAAAGTGAGCTACAAATAGATAGAAAATGATGCGTCCTTGGTCAGTGTGCCAGTTGAGCTGTGTGCCTTTGCTCCTGGCCTGCTCACATGTGCTTATTACACACACACACACACAGGCTTCTTTTGATTGCAGCAGGAATGTATTCCCTGATGCTGAATGAAGCCTCTGCATGTGTTTCAGTGCCAGCTGGGGGTGTTGCCTTTGGGCACGGGCAACGATCTGGCGCGCGTGTTGGGCTGGGGACCATCGTGTGACGATGACACCCAGCTGCCTCAAATCCTGGAGAAGTTGGAGAGAGCCAGCACCAAGATGCTGGACCGCTGGAGCATCATGACCTACGAGATTAAGATCCCGCCCAAACACAGCTGCCCCACCACGCCTGAGGGAGCCGATGACTGCCAGGTACTCACAGCAGATGACAGATATTCAGTAGACACGATCACAGCCAGCACAGTCTTATATGTTGTTTTGGGGTGTTCTCTTCAGTTTCATATTTCAGCCTATGAAGACTCAGTAGCTGCTCACCTCACCAAGATCCTCAACTCTGACCAGCACTCTGTGGTCATCTCCTCTGCCAAGTAAGCGTTTGAATGCAGCAGCAAAACCCCAAACATGCAGGAAAGAACTACAACTGTGTGGACAGCACATATTTCCAAAACACTCTTCCATCACTAATATGCAGTATAAACCTGTAAGTAAAGATGGGTGTGTTCAAATAATTATGCAGTTCTTACAGGTGAGCTAGACTTTATTTTTATGGCATATTTTTCAATAGGGGCTATCACTTGTCTTATAACCAATACATAATTATATATTGATTAAAACCTTTTATGTAAATAACAAAATGACTAAGGCTGTTAGTGTTAACACATTAATTGTGTTCAATTAATTGATCGATCGATAGATACCATTCTTTTGACTGTCCTTGCAGTAACAAGGAAGAGATGCCCGCTGCTAAGTAGCTTAGCTCAAACACTGGTGGTCAATGGGAAGTGCTAGCCTGCCTCCACCTAAAATCATCAGCTAAACTTTCCAACAATGATATTTTTAGACTCAGATTAGCACTTTATGTAATGTTTTCTTTTTCCTCTTCTGCTGTTTACTGGCGCACATGTGCCCTGCAGTTTATTTCCGGTACGTATTTGATTCTCAAATTACATAAAGTGCAAATCTGAGTCTAAAAATAACATAAGGTGATAAATAAGCAAGTCACAACAAGCACACAGGACCGTTTAGAGCTGTTGGAAAGTTTATTTGATGACTTCAGGTGGAGGCAGGCTAGCACTTCCCATTGACTACCAGTGTTTGAGCTAAGCTAATTAGCGGTGGGCGAGCTCTGCCCGTCTCTTCCTTGTTACTGCACGCACAGTTGAAAGAATGGGATTTATGTTAGGGAGGCAAATAACAAAAAGAAAAAAAAGTTGACGTATCCCTTCAAGATATATAAAGAATCAGAAAAATTACTTCTAGTTATTTAAATATTAATTGCGTCCACTAACATATTGCTTTGTCTTATCACAGGATATGTGAGGCTGCCAAGACGAATGGGCTGTTAGAGCAGGAACTGGCTCACGCTGTTAATGCAGCATCACACGCCATCAACAAAACGCACCCGAAGTTCCCCGAGGTTAGCTAACAACAGTCGACCAACAAGACTGGCTTTTCCTTCAGAGTGAAGCATTGAAATGAGTGTGATGATGATGACCATGATGATGGTGCGTGTGTGTGTGTGTGCAAAGAGGATCTACAGTATCGTGTAGTATATACTATACATACATTTACAGACAAGTTGAAAAATGACATAAAAAAGCCAAGCCAAAGGTAATATCTTTTTTCAGTCTAATGATAATTTCTGACTGGGTGGCACTGTGGCTCAGTGCCTAGCATTGCACCTCATGGGGTTCGATTCTTTGCCGGGGCAGGGCCTTTCTGTGCGGACTTTGTATGTTCTCTCTGCATTTGTGTGGGTTTCCTCCAGGTGCTTCGGTTTCCCCCACCATCAAAACATGTATATAGCTCAATCTCCAGTCAGTACCCTTGACCAGGTTACTGGCTAAGATCTGGAGTTGGTCCAGACGGACGGGTTAAAGAGACCAAATTTTACTGTACACTGTATATGTACACTGTTTATGACATTGTTAAATCCTTTGAATTGCCTCCATTGTTAGATTTTAAAACAAGCCTTTGCCATCAGTCTAGTTTGTAATATGTTGCTGCCTAAAATCCCTGAAAGAACGGATTTGTCTGAATCTATGTTGCGCGATTGCACAGATGTGTTTGTTGTACCTTCTGTATGATGTGTAAGATTCTACTAAATAACTGTTTTCCTGGTTGCAGAGTCTGACCAGAAATACAGCTATAGAAGTGGCGAGTACTGTCAAGGCTTTGTACAACGAAACAGAGTCTCTTCTGTTAGGCCGCGTCTCTTTGGTGAGTTGGTATGGCTGTAATGATGGCTATCATTTGATTAGAGACTTTCTTTTACTTTTACAGGATATTAAATGTTTCAACAATGTTATTGCTTTAAACGATGAATCTTACATTATGATAGCTCAGAATGTAATTTTCATAGTATAGACGGGTATAGTGTCTTCCTACAACATGCTGGGTGTAGTTCATCTCCCTTCTCCCTCTTTCCCCCTTGCAGCAACTGGACCCACCGGAGGAGGAACAGCTGTCCACTGCTCTGCAGTGTTTGGAGCTGGAACTGGGCAAACTGGGAGAGATCCCCTGGCTTTACCATGTGCTGCAGCCCAATGATGAGGAGGTAAGCAGCCTTACAGATGAACATGTGCTCTCACATTATGTGAAACAGAGAACTTCGCTAACCCTCTGTACTCCCAGTAACTGAGTGCTTCAGTGCACCATGTTCTGTATGTGTTTAGTGTAGCATGGCTCCGGTAACGGGAGAGCTGAGTAGCTAAATGAAATGCTATAGGTTGACTGTGCTTATGTACCAGGACCACTCTCTGGGTTACGGCAAGAGGAACAGTCGCAGCAGCATGTTTCGCATAGTGCCCAAGTTCAAGAAGGAGAAGGCTGCCAAGAAGACGAGCCCTCAGTCAGGTAGGGCTGTGTCCACTTGTCAAGACTGGTGAAATTGGCTCGGAATGGGGAATCAGTCATTGCTGACACCACCTGGTCTGTCATCTATGATGATTGTCACCACCAGCTGAAAACAACAAAGGAGCATGTGCACTCAGACAATCTGTCAAAAAATACAATGAACGCTTGTTTTAAAAGGCGTGAAACTCGCTGAATGTTTAATAGTGTCCCCTCATGTATCAACACTAAAACACAAAGTTAAACAACGGCTTATAACCTGGAAACGGCTTTTTCAGATGCTTCAGGAAACAAACACACAGCTGTTTCTGGGTTATTAGTTGTTGTTCAACTGTGTGTTTTAGTGTCAGTACATGAGAGGACACCTCTAAACATTCAGCGGGGTTCACATCTTTCAAAACAAGTGTTTATTGTGTTTTGTAACAGATTGTCAAAGCACTTTGAATGCTCATGCACCCCCGTTCATCATAGTATGACTATTTACCGTCATATATGTTCGTAATGAGCCCTATGATAGGACTTAATGTGCAAAAAATGAACTTTAAATTATTTGTTACTTCCAATAACGACAACCAGGACAGTTAGCTGCTGTCCTTTGTTCACTCATTGATTCCGTGGAACTGACTGCTGTGATTAAACATTACACTCCTAACACTTGAAGCGCACATTCACGCAGACACACAAAAAAAGAAACCGCTAACCGTCGTCGTGGTTACCTTTAACTATACCTCTCACTTTTATCATATTACACTTCATGCTAAGGTCTCACTGCACTGTAATCCCCAAGTAGAAACACATAGAATGTGTGTGTGTGTTTGAGGTCTTATTATCTCATAGTGTGACACTAACCATCAACTCACAGCCCATCCCCTCTATTCACACTCTCATCCAGCCGTCAACATGGCGACCAAAGGCACAAAGGCAGGAGAAGAACAAGGCTGCACCAAAGAAAACCCACAGAAATCGAATTTTTCATTCTAACACAAACCAGCCATAAATGCAATTTTTGTTCCGTAGTAAGCACGAAAAACACGCAGAAAAAAGTATCACATTACTCAATTTTTCAAACACTTTAAGTTAAAGCAGCAGGATGAGTGGAGATATGTTTTATACATAATAGGAATAGTAAGTACAGGTTGAACCCTCGGATCAGGTTTCAGAGTGTAAGCCCTTCCTCTCATTGTGGGCTGGTTACTGATAGTTGGGCTGCATTTCCTGCACAGGCTTCCGCCTCCCTCTATGTCCTACTTTTTCTGTGTGTCCTGATGCTGGTCGATGATCTGCATGCAACCAGCCTTCCTGAAGAGGCATTGGCCACTGCCTTGTTCTTGTTCTTTCCTTGACCAACTTTTGGGCCTTGTCAAATCCCCCTCTCCTCCGCCAGCTGCCGCCACCGCTCTCCCTTTCTCTCTGATGCTCTCCTTCCATTTTTTCTCCTTCCTGTTCTTCCATGATTTTCCACAATTTTTGGTCATTTGTGAGGTTGTGTGTGTGATGAACACAAATGGTGTTGAGTGGAGTGTGAGAGTGACAGTTTATGGTTTGTGGCAATGTGTGCCTGCATACCTGTGAGGCGCTGAGCCTCTTTCTGCTCTGCTTTGCGTGTGTGTGTGTGTGTGTGTAGTGGAGAGATGGGGCACAGAGGAGGTGGGCATCTGGCTGGAACAGCTGAGTCTGGGGGAATACAGAGAGACCTTCACCCGACACGACATCCGAGGTTCGGAGCTCTTGCACCTGGAGAGGAGGGACCTGAAGGTACACACATGCCTGTTAGCACACGTCAGTCCCACAGTGAATCTGTGTGAACTCTTTCTCTTTGTCTCTTGTATTTCTGATGCTCTTTAACCTGTTAGATGTCTCCCTGTTTTGCCACTTCTGGTGCTGCGCTGCATTGCTCTGCTTGGCTTCTACTGTCTCATCGTTGCTTGGTGAAAGAGACCATAACCCACTAACACAGTGTATCTGTTCTAGAGGGGAGCCGACAGGGCAGGGAAGGCTAAACTAAGCTGGCCATAATGTTGGGGCCAAAAGTGCAAAGTCAGGCAGTGAGATTGTTTTAGATTTAAACTGACTCAGTTCAGATTGTGTCAATCTATTAAACAGAATTTAGTCGAGATTTTCTATCAGATTGAAATAAGTTGTTGTCAGGTATCTTTACACATCTTTACTTACAGGCACAGACCACATATTTATTCGTGTTCTTTTCAGTTTGTTCTGATTCATGGGACTTTTGCATAATCTCTGAAGAGCAGGTTTATAATGGTGTGTTCCATTTGATCTCAGAAGTCAGAATTTCTGAGTTCACTGATGGTTACATCATCAGGAGTGACCACTGAAGCCAGAATTCCAACTCGAAAACTCTGAGAAACTTCAGTAGCCCAAGATCGAAATCCAACATGGCAGCTCTGCACACTAACAATGAGAGAGCTGCACATTACACTGTTTATTAGCCACTAAGTCTTGTTTTTGTGTCGTTAAGTCAGTAAGATTGACAGTATTGTTCAAGTTGTATCTGTGGACATGTTGTTTTGTAGGTTTTGCACACAAAAACTATCACATAGTGTGTTGTTATTGGCTAGTAGCTAACAGTGCTAACAACAAAAATAGCTAACAATGGCTCCTCATTACTGGAACGGGGTCAACTCAGATTTGACATCACTCCCGGGTCCGAATTCCAACTTCCAAGGTAAATGGAACACAGCATAACTCTGTGGATGTGGAAATGACCCGACTCATGACATACAAAGACAAATTTGAGAAAAACATTAGCATGACTAATGACAGCTCCAACATACACTAGGGTTGCAGAGAAGTGAAAAATAATTTCCATGCCTAACAATAAAAGTACCAATGAGGCTTCATGTTGAACATCAATCGTGTTCTCCTCTTATAAATCTGTAAGAAACCGCACATCTCTTGTTTTCTTGCAAATGATTGTGTCATGACATGCACACATGAATCTTCTTCATTCAGACTGCACACACCACCATGTCACAGTTTAACAGGATTGTGGCGCACACACAGTTTAGGAAAAATCATTTTTATTATTTAGTTGTCAGGAGAAAACCCTTTCCAAACCTTCCATGGATCAAAAAACAATTAATGCTCTCTAAATACTGCGCACAAGAGCTAAAATAGGCAATAAACAAATTTTTTTTTAAAAAGTTTAATCAATAAAAAAGCAACAGTTTGGTATGAAATTACAATTAAGAGAAACTAGAAACTTGAAATTAGAAACTTACCAAGCCTGTATTTTTGATGCTAAACCTAATATTATATATTTCAGAGTTAAAAACTCTGATAACACTTTAAAATTAGTGTATAATATTAAAATATTTTGATATTGCTATTGATTTGACAATTAAAAAATAAAGCTACAAGTGCTCCTCTCCGGTTTCAAAAACAATGTAACTGGAAATCTGTTTCTAAATGACCTAAACTGAAACATATCTATGGATTTTCCCGACACGTCTGTGATGAGAGAAATTTATTATTAATTTATTAAATTATTATTGCAAGCTTAGCCCTCAGTCAGCACATAGGTGCAGGTACGCGCACACACACACACACACGCACACACGCACACACACACACACACACACACACACACTTTATTGTTTTATCATGCCTGTGCCTCTGATTTCATCATCTCACAGTTCATCTGTCGTTCATCACATTCAACAGTCCAGTTTGATGTTTTGCTTTTGTTTTGTTATAATGACAAATACTTACAACTGACATCATTTCATGAAGTCATTTCTATAAACTTTTTTATTATTTTTGGCAAACGCAGAAACAGTACACTGACAATTCCAATAACACATCGATTACAGTGAACTGTGCCTATTACAACTCCAGACTCCTCTCACATTCACACCCACCGTTGTTGTGTGACAGCACATAGAATAAAGTTGAGAGAAAATAAGAAGAAAAGAAAAACATAGCATGAACACTTGGACAATAAAGGGGGTTGGGGGTGAAATAAATAAATAAATAAATAAATAGTGCTGATTATAAAAATATGTAAGTATATAAGTCATTTTTTGAGCATAAATTTGTTGGTTTGTCTTGATTGTGTACATTTTTAGATTACTTTGGCTTCTATGAATGTTAATTGAATATCTTGAGATTCTGCAGTTTTCTGACAAAACAAGAAATTTGAATATGCCAGCTAAGGCTCTGAGTTCATAGACAAAACGATCACCGGTCGTCTAGAAAACAATCACACACTTAAGTTAACAAAATAACCCTAAAGTAGCAGTCTTGAAGATTTCAGTCCTGGTCAGTTTGGCAACATCTGTATTTCCTGTTGCTGACAGCAAATATTGTTTAATACTGCAGGTTTCAGAATGTAGAGGGCAGCAAAAAAAATTCCTCATTCATCCCTAATTTTGTGATTTGATTTTATGCTGCATATGGCATGAGGCTGCAGACAGCAGGGGACAGTGAAACTGAAAGCAGTTTGTTAGACTAACAAGTTGGAGGTATGCAGCTCTTCATTGGACAGCTCACTGTGGCTGTTCCTTTTTGTTCCATTAGTCCTTAGAATATTTCAAACTAATCCACTATAAAAAAAATTGCAGAAAATGAGTGCTGTCTTGTTTTGTAGAAGCGTTTTTGATGAATGATAGCAGTAAGTGCATGACTCTCTGACACACTGCATTTCCTGTGAGTCCTTCATAATAAAAATGAGCTCTTTCTAGTCCTGTGAAATGCTTTTATTGTTAAGATGCAGATGTTCAGACTGCTTTAGCTGAACCCCAATGCAGCATTTGTTGTAGAAATGTCGAGTCAGCACCCAGTTTACAGTACCACAGATGTGCAGTACAGATATCACAATGCATTTATCAGCAGTATTTAGGCTCAGTCAAGTTGCATATGTCTATTTAAATAATAGTCCTCCACTTTAAATCTCAGCCCTGGATCAAAGATATTGTTAACCAAAGTTGTAAAAAAAAAGAACTTCAAAATTGATTCTGAACCCTGTGGGCAATAGAGACGGAAAGCACAGGTGTGCTCAGTGACACTGCAGTTGATATACAAAGGCTGTCTTACTGATCATCTTGTGTGTGTGTGTTCTTAAGATTGCAAAATCGATCAGATCTATCGCTGCGTCTATGGTCTGGTAGGTTTTAAAGTCACATAAGATGGTGGTGGCCTAATGGTTAGAGAAACAAGCTTGTGGTCGAAAGGTTGCTGGTTTAAACACCCGACCGGCAGGATGTATGTGGGTGGTGACAGAACAGGAAACTGCTTGCCCCACCCACATTCCACCACCAAGGGCCCTTGAGCAAGGTACCTAACCCCAGTTGCACCAGTGGAGCTGCTCATTGGCCGCAAATAAACTTGTTGTTGTACTGGGCAGCTTCCAGGGGCCTGTATCACGAAGCGAGCTCAACTTTTCCTGGGTTACTCAAACCTATCCAGCTTGACTAACCCTGACAGAGGCAATCAGGATAATCGGTGTCACGACGTTGGTTATCAACTCGGTAACTCCACCCAGGTTTGCCTTATCAAGAGCCATGAACGCGCACGTATAAGGGGTGGGATCTGAGGCAGCAGACCAATCGCAATCATGAGCGTCAAGGGAATGGAGGAGCGCACTGCAGAGAGAGCGCCGTACTTCTCATGCGAGAAGCAGAGACTGATTTTGACAAAGTACAAAGAGGATCAAAGCATCATTTTAGAGAAGTCCAACACCGTGGCTGCTGCCAGAAGAAGGCAAAATGCATGGCAACGCATAGCGGACTGCCTAAATGCGTTAAGTTACTCATCAGTGGCTTAAGTATCCCACATCTGATACTGATCACACCCGTGAATCCAATGAAATCAATGTGCTGCGCAGATGAATTGTGTGTATGACAATTATAGTCTCATTCGCCCAGATACAACCCCTCAGGGGTCAAAAGCACCTGGGAGCAGGTAAAGAACAAACACAGAAACATCACTGTGTCTGGTAAGTTGGCCTTTTTAATGTCATAACGTTAAATAGGCGACAATAAACCTTAAAGCTGACGCCACAGTTAAATCATATCAATATACCAAGTTGATAGCCTGAATAAAATCATCCTGATATTGAGCCGTGTTAGAAATTATCAGGGCCAAAGGGCAAAAATACACTCTCCCTCTTCAAAAAACTCTGAATGCCCTCAAACACTATCAGTGAAGGGTCAAAATGACCCTTTTCACATTTGCATCAGCAAGCTGTCAGTTAGGCCCATTGTCTTGAACAGGGATAATCCCCCCCCCACCTCTGTACAAATAATCATGGGGAAGCTGAACGGGCTTCTTTGGTCCTGATAGACCCTTTCACGCTGTAACGCTCCCCTGACGATCCGTGCTCCTGTGTCAGCGGGGTTCTCGAGGAATGGGCAGGCCATTTTTTACCAAACAGCTGATTGGCCAGTGGGTGGTGCTTTTTATGGGATTCGATTCAACCCTCAAACTAGCTCTGCTACGGAGCAGGGTAGCCATTCAGCGTATGTTACCAAGGTGATGTACCTCGATAAGAAATGAACCAGCTTTGTGAGACAGAAAACCCAGAGTTGAACCTGAAGTTACCTCTCAGCCAAAATCCTGCCTTGTGATACAGACCCCAGGTGTGACTGTGAAACTGAGTGAGTGTGAAAAAGAGTTTGCTCTCAGCGGAACCCTGGACAGCAACCACCTTCCACATGTGCAGGCCACCAGGAGGATCAATTTCTGAACAACAATGACTTTTGAATGCTCTCACAACATTAATAAAATGGTTTAAGTCTATAACTATCAAGTGCACAAGATATTGCCCTACTTGGTAAAAAATGTTTAACCAACAACCTGCCCTCTCCCCCTCCTCGACACTGGTTGTGGTTGTTTTTACATTGATACAATTTAAATCCTATGCATGAAATCACAGTCAGCAGTGAAGCAAAACCCTAGGGCTCGATGTTTGGTTGTAATGCTTACCGTCCTCTGTGTGTTGCCTGTGTTTGATTTTTTGCCTCTCCTCAGGATCTGGGGATATCGAAAGTGGGTCATATGAAGAGAATTCTCCAGGGAACTAAGGACCTGGCCAAGGCCTCCATGGTTGACCTCTAAACCAGAAGCAGACACGACCCGCAAGGGGAAGACACATTTCCCTTACATCAGTAGAACAGTGTTGGAGCACCACAGGCAGTGAATGAAAAGTGAGGTATTCAGAGAAAGCTGAAGTGTTTTTGATGTTGTTACCAAGATACATGTGTGCGTTTGTGATTTGGTGCCAAAATGACAGTCGAGAAAGCTTATGGAAGTGCGCAAGGATATCATGGATCTTCACAATAAAAGCCATTTCTAAGTTAATATCCATTCATAGCACATAATCAGGTATGCAACTAACCATACTGTTGACAGTTGACTTGTCTGAGTTAACAAACTAGTAGCAAAACCAGGACTTCCATGAGTGTGGAGTTAAGTTTCAGTTCAGCTTGGTTGTGTGAAAAATGTGATGTTTGCTGGATCTCTGTCTGGCATTCCAGAGCTGCAGATGCATTGATGCAACCTTCAGGTTTCAGTAGCGCTTCTGTTCAGTGGAGACAGAGAAGATGAACTCGTACCATCAAAGTCTAGGTGGTGATCTGGAAGGTGTGGTGCCTGAAATCATTTGGATACTGTCGCATGCTGTGCTTGCTCAACTTAAGATATGTTTAATTGCATGATTAATGTCTTGATTTTTGGTGTGCAAAAATAACACTTGAACAAGTTTTACATGACTTAAGTATTACAGTGCCATTTGTTACTACTGAAAGCATCCTTTTGGTCTAAATCAAACTTTTTGTAGCTGTATTTATTTTGTTTGCATGATAATGACGTGTCAAAGATTTGTGACAAGTGCCATATGTTCAGTCATTTTAAAAAGTAAAATGTGCTTTATTGGTAGACGTCATAAGACATTTTTAAAAAGCGGCTGATGAGGTATGAATATGCTGAATTGATATCTGTAAGTTGACACATTCTGTTTGGATGTGAGAGTCAGTACCAAAGTGAATGTCTAAGTAAACATAATTCTCCAATGACTTTGTTCAGATTTCAATGGCCAGTAGGTCTTAGGTCCGAAATCCATTTAAGGTGGGAAAAAGAATTAGTATGGTGCCCTGGAAGTGACATGGACATGTTTTGGTTTTTTTTTATTAATTTTTTTTA
>JAQFJA010000005.1:2839257-2849626 GCA_029874485.1 Naso brachycentron
TTTCCATTATATAAAGCAGGAAATAACTGTGCGAACATCAGAAATACATTTGTGAACCATGTTAAATCTAATACTGTGTGGATTCTTTCTACATTTGATAGACTGAAAATGTTTTTTACTTTCACTTTTCACTCTCCCATAGACAGTTCCTGTGATTTGAGGGGACTGCTGCCTATTTCATCCTACATCCTATTGTTTCATTAACCAAACCTTAATTAGTAAATCAAAAACAAGTTTTATTGTCTTATGTTCATCTGTTTACTAAAAGATCCATAATTTGTAAAATAAAATTGTTTTCTTACATTGTTCAGAATCTTTAATGACCACACAGCCAAGCTGGTGGAATTCATTTCCAGTGCAGCATTTTACAGACAGTCACTGGTTCCATCACAGAATGACAGATCAACAAACATACAGACACACACGGCACAGAACGACAATGTTTTTAGCTCTCTAAGCTTAAAGTGCACAGTGAGGGGGATAATGATGGCTGTCACAGATTGTTCAAAGTATTGCAGTTGGTACTAACTGTTTTTGAAACGAGTTGTTTTTGTGGGCCGTGAGTTGTTTGGGTGGGTGGCGTCAGAAACGGGTTTTTTTGCCTTTGTCACACATTTGGCCATTGGTGGTGAAGTGATTCGATTGATGGGAGGGGTGTGTGGATGATTTTGGATGCTTTGTTGACCATGTGCTGTAGTTTATCCACATCGCTGTACCAGACTGTTACAGCTGATGTGAGCATGCATTGGATGATGGCTATATAAAATCAGATTATATATATATGATAGCCAAGAAATCTGAATTAGTCAGAAGTGGATATGGGTTTGTTGGAGATGAACGGGGGGGTTTTGGTTGTGGCTTTCGCCTGATGTCAGTGATGAGTTCGAGACTTTTGGATGTGTTGAGTAGGAGGTCATTGTCTGTGCATCAGGTGACTGCATAATTCATCTGTGTGCTGTATTCTGTTTCATTAATGTTTGACATGAGTTCTGTGATGTTGACAGAACTGTGCTGGGTTGTGAAAGGACCTTTAAATTACTCTTTACGCAGAAATGCTACAAACCTTTTGTTCCCGAACTCTTAAATGTAAAGATGTGCAGCTTCCCTGTGTTTAACATTACAGTAATTGAATATCTTTGGGTTTTGGACTGTTGTTTAAACAGAACAAGACACTTGGAGACACCACCTTGAGCACTGAATTTGAGAAGAATCAGCAGATTGATAGTTCCTGCCCTAAAAGACATTAGCACACACTTTATTATAAAGCACTGATTTTACTTTTCAGCTGGAAATAACCAAACTGAGGCTATCAAATGAATCCAGTCCCATGGAAGCCGAGAGCGGCCACGATCACGGCTATCTTGATTCATTCCGTTATCTCAAGATCACATAAAAATCATTGTGTTATCACAGGACATCACAGCGCATTTTCTCGTGATAAAGGGATCATTTATTAAGCGAGCTTTCATCACGATTGACAGCGAGTGTGTGGTTCATGATTCACACTGATTTGGCCTGTCAGGATCTCTGCCAGCAGCATCACTGAAGAGCGATCGTCTGTGAAGCTTCGTCTTCTCCTTGAATGATGAGTGCTGATCTGAATGTTTTCTCTAACAGAAAGACACAGTGCAGTTAGTTTCTGCCTGTGTTGGACCTTGACTGAAGTTCAGTCTGATGCTCTGATCAACAGATACTCCATTATGTGACATTATTACTTACAGGTGTCAAGAGCATCTACATGCTGGCACTGGTGGCACTGCAGATCTCTAATAAAAACTATTAGAAAAGAGGAAACAGCGGGCTTTTTAAAATTTTGTCATCATGGGAAAACGAGCCGTTATAAATTTGTCATCTTGAGATAACAGAACAGAAAAAAACAGCAGTGACCATGGCTGCTCTCGGCCTCCGCACAGTCCCGCTCAAAGAATGACACCCACTGTTTTTTTAAAAACTCTTTTATTATTGAGTTATCATACTTGGACTTAACAGACATATTGTGGATTACAAACCAGTTTGGGGTTTGGAGAGTTTTTGGCAGAGGTGTGATATACACAGCTGACATACCGGATGTTAATACACACACTTACACACACACACACACAAAGGAAGGACAAATTAACACACCTCTTCCAGATGCTACAGAAAAACTTTGCACCAATTACAGTACGATTCCTATATAAAGGTGACATTCCACTGTATATACAGGGTTGATGTGTAGTTTAAACCGTGCTGTGGACGTATGAGGGTGTTTAATGTTGGCTGAAAGACATGAAACATGTTCTCATTATTGCTGCCTGGATGAATCTTACCTGTTAAACCTTATGGGACTTTGACATCTGAAAGACTGCACTTTGTATTGTGACCCATCAGTCAAGGTGGGGTCAAATGATTTGAAGCAGCCATACTTTAGAGGAATTGAACTGTAACTGATGCTAGAATGTCACATAGCACCTTTAAACAACTGTGAGAACTTGAAGAAAGTTAATACAAGTATAAAATGTAAAAGCCATGTATTGTATTCTTAATAACATTTGTTTAAAAATTGTGTAGGAAGAGTAAGAAGCCTTTGTGAAGACTAATCCAGGTCATGGTGATTCTAACTTGACTGAGTTTCCTGAAGATACTTCACCTCTCTTTAAAGACGCCTCTTCATTCCCAGAACTGAGAGTAAAACATCTTTGAGAATCTCAAACAAGTTTAGTTGCCTGTGATCTAGCACTTCAAATAAGAACCCCTGTTTGAATGCTATACATGATAATGCCAGTTTCATACGTTGTGTTTTGTGCTGCTTAAAACAAGCGGACAAGTTTCTAAGTGAATTACAGGCCGACAGTGCCGGTGCTGTGACTTTTAACTGGCACTAAAACATAGAAGGTTGCTTGAGGTATTGTTAAAAAATTACAGGAAATAGGAGATGGCTAGAATCAACCGATGACTTTGACACAAAACGAATAAGGCAGTGAGGGGTCGAGATGCTCCCTCAGACACATTCTGTCTCCTGTCCAGCACACATCAGCAAATACACACCACACTTTATTCAGGGGACCTAGTGCAATCAGGGTAAACAAGATCACTGAGCAGTGTGGTCACTTGCTCATTGTCAGTCATATAAACGGTTTCACTGTCCCAGTTATGGCTGTGTAGTGGTGATGCATTAACGGGGTTGATGTTCTACACTGATAAAAGCCTGCGTTCCCTTTTGTTCTGGACAAGGCACTCTGTTTGATTGGACCTTCATATGAAATGACTAGTTTCAGTCTATAGATCTCTGTCGGGAGTCTGGACACACTCCTCCCTGCTCCAGTGTTCCTGTAGCTGTGTAGGTGTCTCTGTGTGCATGAGCATGTGTGTGTCTGTGTTTGACTGCTGAGGCTGCGACGTGAGCTCACAGTTTGGGCTGGCTTGCTAGTTTTATCTTCAGGTTCTCTGCCAGCTTATCCAGGAACTCAAAGGTGTTCAAGTAGTCCTCACGCTTCACACTGCAGAGACAAAAGAGAGGAGAGCAGCTTGAGTATACTGACCATACTGAACGTAAGGCCACGTTTAGGCGCGAGCAGCCCCACGAAAAACAGAAAGTCTTTCCTTTACATCTTTAGAAAAATCTTCATCTACATGAACAACCAAAAGCGCTGTGCTTGTAAGTTAGTAATGACATACCGTCCAAGCTGCTGAAGTTGTTTACGTCCTGTTGCTGTTAAGCTCTAAGCAGCCGCAAATTTAAAAAATTCAGCCATAGATTGACTTCAAAAATTTTGCTACAAACACTCAAATTTGTCTCAACAGCCTGTCGTCACATGCGACTTACTTTGGGCGCACTGTGGAATGTTTAATCAGAGTCTGGCAGTAGATATTGCTGAATACACTGACTTGCACTAGCATTAACTTTAGTGTTGTCACCATGTTTACAGGGACTCTGTTTGCCAGTTTACACAGCCAGAGAGAAGGATGCCGTTTCAAAAGATTCGACTCTGGAACCTGGTTTCAAACGTTTGTGGTTTCAGGGATGCCAGCATGCCGTTGTCATGTAAAAGGAAGGCTGAACCGCAACAAAAGTGTTTGATTGATGTGAAAATTTGCACAGTTTATATGGGTCTGAATGCTGCACAACAACATTTTTTGTGTAAAACTAAATTTTTGTTGTTTTGTCCTTTTGTTCACACAACGGCGATTTGGCAAAGGCAACTTTTGAAACCAGGTTCCAGAGTGAATTTTAAAAAAAAAAACGCCACCCTTACCATGGCCTTGTGAACTGGCAATAAGCCACTCTTGTAGAAACTGTGACAATATGGCCCCACTTCATGTTCATCATACATTTTCAGCCTAATAGCCATATGTGGATAAACAACAACAAAACCAACAACAAACCAACAGACCATTGAGCTTTGTGCTGCAGACTCTGTCTGCTTTTTCCAGCAAAATGTCAGTCCAGACAAAGTTATCTGTATGTGTTTGCCATTATCTCCTTGTGCATTCTTAACACACTTTCTATGCAGGCAGGTGGTGTTTTTTGCAGAGTTACAGCACCACATACTGGCCTGGCATGCATACTACAGTGTTTTCAAGTTATTATGTTACATGTGCGTGAGGATCGTATTGAAAAACTTTTCCACTTTTAGCAAAATTGCTGTCATTTAAACAGGACCTGAGAATTTTTTAACTTGAATGAGCAGAAAAAATAATTAAATTGGACAACACTGAGAGTAAAGCTTGAGGACAAGAACAGGTGGAATGTAGTTATAGCAAACTTTTCATCTCCTGCAGTGCACTGATGTTTAAAAGTTTGTTAAAATGTAGCTATCCTGCCTCCATTACATTTCTTTGTCACAAGTATCTCATAACCATATTCAGCTGATGTGATATAAACATTACATTCGCTGATATATCGGATATCGGAATTTTATTGCTCCCTAATATTGATACCAGCATCTGCCGCCAAAATCCCACATCAGTCGGGCCCTACATGACATCAGCTCTTACTCTCCAGCATAAACACTATCGCACTGACTCAGAATAATAAAGAGACTAACTTGGGCAGGCTTTTAATGCAGATAGCCAAATCCTTGGTCATGAAACCAGCCTCAATGGTCTCGATGCAAACAGCCTCCAGGGCCTCAGAGAACACTCGCAGCTCAGCATTGTTGTCCAGCTTTGCCCGGTGGAGCAGACCTCGTGTCCATGCAAAGATAGAGGCTGTAGCGCACATACACCAAGTAAAAGGACAGAATTTACTGTGTCAGTTGATAAATCGTTTATAACACACCATGCACATCACATAATTAGAGATTATATTAATAGCACCTTTGTTTATTATGTTTGGGTAGCCGCTAAATGCTCCATGCAGCATGTGTTACCTATGGGATTGGTGGAGGTCTCTTTTCCCTGCTGGTGTTGTCTGTAGTGGCGAGTCACTGTGCCGTGGGCAGCCTCAGACTCCACTGTGCGTCCATCAGGACAGACCAGCACACTGGTCATCATACCCAGGGAGCCGTAGCCTGAAATGGAGTCACACAAACCACATGAACCACACAAAACCTCAGATCACAAAACCAGCAATCAATATAACACAATTTTTCTACATATGGAAATGTATTGTCTCTACAAACCCTGTGCCACTGAGTCAGACTGTACGTCTCCATCATAGTTCTTGCAGGCCCAAATGAAGCCTCCATCAGATTTCATTGCCTGGGCCACCATGTCATCTATCAGACGGTGCTCGTACCAGATGCCTTTGGCCTCAAACTTGGAACAGTATTCCCTGCACACAGGAAGGCAGACAACATTTCTACGTTGTGATGCACCTCTGGTATAAAAGCGTGTGTACTACAACAGAGTGTGCATGAGAGAGCTACTTTACATGTGTTTGCGTGGATTTTAAAGTCCTTACTTCTCATAGATCTCCTGGAAGATGTCTTTAAAGCGACCGTCATACTTCTTCAGAATGGTGTTCTTGGTGCTGAGGTACAGAGGCCAGCCTTTGGACAGACCCATCTGGAAGGAGCTGTGGGCAAAGTCTCTGATCGACTTGTCTGTATTGTACATCCCCATGGCAACACCACCGGTGCCTGGACAGACAGACAGACAGACAGACATGCACAAATATATTAGGGCTGTCAGCATTAACGTGATAATTGCGATCGATTAAAAGGCCACGATTAACACTTTATTTTTTAATCACATTAATCTAATGCTGCTATTTTGTCACTCTGACGCAGCCTTAGTCAAGTTGCTGCAGTGGTTTCCTGCTTTCTACCAACAGAAGAAAGACAACGATGCGCTTTTGAATGGCTTGTTTTCTCTTTTTGTTGTTCTCCCTCATGAGCTCCAGACAAGAAGATAGATCCCATTCTTTCGACTGTGTGTGCAGGAAGACAAGGAAGAGGACGGGCAGAGCTCAACCACCGCTAACTAGCTTAGCTCAAACACTGGTAGTCAATGGGAAGTGCTAGCCTGTCTCCATCTAAAGTCAACAGATAAACTTTCCAACAACTCTGAACGGTCCTGTGTGCTTGTTGTGACTTGTTTATTTACAATGTTATATTTTTACACTCAGATTATCACTTTATGTAATTTTAGAATCAAATACATACCGAAGGTAAAAACGCAGGACACATCAGTAAAACAAAATGTAGAAAACTCCCTGTTGTCTTGTCAGAACTACATTTCCCAGCAGCCCTTGCTCGATCATGTGACTCTATTCCAAGCGCTGTTACGGTAGGCTATCCCTACCTCCGAAGCTGCTAGCCACATGTCGGCTGCTTAAACTGGACTGAGGTTTCCCCATCCTTTTTGTGAAGACTGCTGTGCGTCTACATGAGCGTGAGTCATGGCAAACTGGATTTGTAAGATGTTAAGCCCTGTTTGCATGTAGAAATGGCATTATGATGATGTGTAATTGCTGGCAGGCTGCTCTAATGGTAAAGTTAATTGGCAAGACATATTGCTTGCTTTGGAGCTCCATCTTGAGCATTTTCTGGTATTGCAGTAAATTTATCCTAATGATTCCTGCCTATACTGACTGTTATTGTAAGCTAATAGTAGCAAGCTGGCATGTATAAGCATATTGACATGTCTTTCTTGTAATTTGTGTTTGTTTTAGTTGTTCATATATTCTACTGTGTGACATACCTTATATGTTTCTGTTATTGCAGAACCATACCACTTCACTTCCTGATTCCAATCATCATATTCATAATTCCATTAACATGTGAGTCAACAAGTTTACTGACTGTTGTTCCAACACGGTAATGGTAAATAAGGACCATTTGTGTATTTCATCTCTGGATCCCCGGTCTGTTCCTTCTGACCGAGGAAGAATCAGGTGTTGCACGATCCTACCAGTAACTACACATACCCAGTACTTCACAACACAATTTGCACTAGACGGAGGGGGTAAGATAGAGGGGTCACAGGAAGATTAGACTAAAAAAATGTGGTTTAAGAAGCCATTTTGAAAAGACTGTGTAAACGGGGCTAATCATAGCAATGCACTTGGTCCTTTATGTGAAGTGACAGAAACAGCTGTGTAAAAAATAGAAGAAGAATGCTTGAAAGGGAGAAATTCATACCTGGGCTCGTTTCTTACCAATCTCTTTTAAATGTACATGGCAACACTCTTAATACTCTCTTAATCAAAGGCAGAAGTGTTCAACAGTTCAGGTAAATGTACACAGTGGTGGACAGTAAGGAAGTAAATTTACTTAAGTACTGTACTTAAGTACATTTTTTTGAGTATCTGTACTTTACTTGAGTATTTGCATATTTGGATACTTATTACTTTCACTCCACAACATTTCAAAGACAAATATCATACTTTTAACTTCACTACATTGCTAGGAAGGCTGTGAAGTACTCGTTACTTTTAGGCCAGCTTTTTTTTTGTTTTTGTTATTTTTTTCTAAAATGCAATTGGCCACACGCTGTGTTCTTCACAGAAGGAAACCAATCATTGGAGGAATTTCCATCACTTTCCACAGACAAGGAACAATACAGGGCAAATGTGTGCTATGTGTCATGTTCCTGTGTGTTCCTGGTTCAACAACGGCGAGTTCTTGAAAGCAGAGATGTGGCTTGTTTGCAGTAATAGACTGTAAAGTAAAACGCTTCTTCCCTCAGTGAGGGGGGAGGAAAAAAGACCTGCTGATTGTTGGAGGTGGGAGCCATGGGATGTTTAAATTAAAAAATGAAAATGACAACGACTATCCTTTTTGTTGATTCGATTGCATTTCTATGTTTTTATAAGTGTTTCTATAGGCTTTGTATAGCATAGTGGTTCTACAAGCCAGTCAGTGCACACTAGGTGGTTTCAGAGAGATACAAGGTCTATAAATGCATTGTGAAAACATTACAGCAATGCACTGATGTGAAAAGTAAAATGTACTTTAACTTGTACTTTTGAATACTAAAGTCTTTTTAAAAGCAGGTACTTTAGAATACTTAAGTATTTTTAAAAGCAATTACTCTAGTACTTTAACTCAAGTAAGATTTTGACTGAGCACCTTTCTTGTAGTGGAGTAATATTTGACCAGGACTATCTATACACATACATATAAAGTACTGGGGTTAAGCACTTTGTCCACCACTGCATGTGCAATTTGGTGCAATTTAAGTTTATCAAGCCCTGGAATGCACAGTGCTCTCCACTTGCAAAAAAAACCTGACAAGGTAGGGGCTTCTACTGCAGGACAGTAAAATAATTTTATACAGAATGAAGGTCTTAAAAATTGAAACATTTATTTTGAGTGGCATTTCGTCTCGCATCACAATTGTGGTATCATTAAAAATAAGTGAATGTGTCTGACCTTACTAGGATTATATTTAAAAAGATAAGATGGTCTATTTGCTTTCGCTGGAGTGTATAAGGTGAATAGTGCAAGTTTCACTTTCATGAGTGTCTGAACATGGGTTTATGTGAAAAGTTCTGTGTCAAAGAGACCTTGCTGAGACAGTTTGTCTGTCGATTTCCATAGAAGTGGTATCTGAACCTCCTGCTAAGTGGCCGCAGCATGATCTGTACAGGAAGACAGAGGGGAGAAGCTTGGGACAGAGATGCAGTTGAAAAAACTGGCTGGGTAGACGGTGCACAAGAGGACAATGTCTTCTGGGATAGGAGATCATCACTGCCACTGAGAGTTAAAGAAATCAAACACTGAAGCACTAGCACTTGTCCAACTATTAAGAGCAATTTGCCATTTACCCACAACATAGTGAAAGTGTAATCTGAAAGTAATGCATCCCCAAGCAGCAGTGAGCAGCCACTGGACCAAGGGCTAAGGGCAAAATCCTTCCCCTCATTAATTTGAATTTTGACTGATGGTATCAGAAACCTCTTTGAGTTTATGACTGAATTTGAATTTTTTAATCATATTACAGCTAATCCTTCCACTTGAACACAGCTTTTAAATTTTTGGAGGGGGATATTTCTGTTTGAACTTGAGAGCCTTAAAATATACACACTACTGGAGGAAAAAAAGGTCACAGTATCATCTAAACATAGCCTGACCACTGACCAATCAGATCACCGATGAAACAGACATGGCCCTGAAACTAGTCCTCCTCAGTTTACAACAATGTGACAAGTAACAATAACCAATATATTGATATGCTTTTTATGTGCAACACATCCCCAGAACAGTTGGTTCATCATCTAAAAAAAAAACTTACTTTATCCTTGGCTACCCATACTTATTTTGAACTTTAGCCTTTCATTTAATATTTGGAAATTATCTATTGTTGTTCTAAACTTTTTAGAATTATGTGATGCCTTTGTTAACAATTTACTTTGTGGAACATCCTTATCAATTGTTACCAATTTTTCCAGCAGATTATATTACATTGACCCTTTTATGTAATCTTAATACTTAATTCACCGACAAATTCTGAACTAATGAACACTGTTATCTCAATGTTGTTTGATTAATACAAAGTCTTGATGCCCACCTCATCCCTGCATCTTACCGGTCTGCTTTCTGCCTGACTCTTACTGGGAGCAGTATGAACACACACTCACACAGGCACGTAGGGTCGCTACTTCTTTTGTTTCTATGGTGCAATGCCTCTGTAAACTGGTTAAAACCATCCTGATCACACGAGCTCAACATTTCTGTTCCACACTTTGTATGTGGACTGGAGCTGGGAGGGAGTACTCATTTTGAGTGAGTGCTGAACGCCAGCTGGCAGCGTTACATGTCTGGAGCGTTGTGAACACCATTCTGTGAGGCTGTGATTCTCAGATCTGAAGCCTCTCAAATCTGATCCTCCATTAGCACAATGAGTGGCAAAACAACAATGAAGATTGGATTGTCCCAAGGAACATCTTCAGTGGAGCAGGTCTAAAATCAAGTTTTTGTCAATTTTTTAAGACCCTTTAGTA
>JAQFJA010000005.1:2901657-2912522 GCA_029874485.1 Naso brachycentron
CAGCAGACATACGTTTTTTTTTATTTGGCCACCTGTTTTTTTCTTGTTTACAGTCTCCTAAAGGAATATTGTCTCCAACCCGACCAATTCACACTTCAACACAAGCAGCAGAACTCCTTTGCACATCTGTCTGAACAGATGCTGGTGCAGATGCTGTGTGACTCTCCCTGTGTTCAGACAGAAAATATCTGGTTATGATACAGCAGCAGTAGTTTCTCACTGCATCTGAACTGTGTGAAATCTATCCTAGATAAGACAAACAGATCAAATTTACTGGCTGAAATGAAAATTATTTGGTTAGAGTAGTGGGTTTTTGCCAAGAATGACATCATGTTATAATCAGATGGAGGAAAAAATCATAATAATAAATGTAAGATTTTCTGTCTTGATGATGGCTTAAAAGAAAATGTTTCTTTTGGTCAGCCTGAGGTCTCTGGACCCTGTGTCCTTTCCTGTGTTTCTCCTGCATGTTGATCACTGTACCTTACTCCATCTTCTCTTTTGTTATTCAATAAATGACAAAAAGGATGACATGAATTAGATGTTGGCGGCGTGTAGCCATTATTACTGACTCTGTTCTGTAAATACAGATCAGGATCTCAGGCAACATCATCTAATTCTAAATAAAGAACATTTTATTTATTTAATATGAGCCACACGAACAGGTCACATGTCCATATTGTATCAAATATTTACACAAAAACTTGATCTGTCGTACGTCAGAACATTAAGGTGGCACCACAGAGCTGTAACATAAAGAGAATTCCACTTTGATATGTTGTGATTAACCCTCTAATCTGTGATATAATAATAACATAACATGACCTGGAGTGACCTATTGTTTTTTTACTTTGGTTATAGACATGTCATAAAGTAAAATGATTCATTAGCATGTTTATGAAGCATTCATCAGGCCTCCTGGCAGCCTTCACATACTGGAAGCTGCTTGCTATGTTTAGCCTGCTGCTGTTCTGTTAGCTTACTCGAGTATGTAAGTTCAGTCTTCTCACCACAGTCAACCCAACGTCATGGCCCGCGTTATCAATCCAGCCATCACGGTTATGTAATGTGTGATCATGTAGGGTACAACGACCCTACAAGAGAGCTCTGCGGCTCTGCGCTGCAGGTGCTGCTGAACTGAATGAAGGCTTTTTATAGATTTACATTTTTATTTTATTTTAAAAACATCAAGATAACAAAATATTTAAGCAGCAAAACAACACAAATAGACTATGTCAAGTAAACTTTCTGTAAACAACGAAATAATAAGTAGACAATGTTCGAAAAGGGTGTAGGATGAAGTAAAAAACTTACCACTTTTTATACTTGTATTAAATAATTAATAACCAAGACATTCAAAAGAAATTATGGCATTAAAACAATAAAGAAAAACAACACAGGTCAAAAGGATTTAACACTGCTCGTCATACCAGATGACATTATTTAAATCTTTTTTTCATCTATCCTGTATTTGTTCAATATGTTATTTTTAAAGATTTGATTAAAATAAGACTGAATGAAGGCAGAGACTCTAACAGCCAAGTGGGGGAAAAACAAGTCTCATTTCTCACAGAGATAAACACCGCTGAGTCCAACACACAGGTCACGTCTTTAAAGTTTCCACTCGCAGTCTGAACTGTAAGTGGTACCCGTAGTGTTAAATGTCTGACTGTTGAGAAACGAGAGCATATGATCCAAAAAAAAAAAAAACCCTCACAACTTCTCTTCATCAGCTGCTGTATGATCACCTGGTTTATGTGTTTTTTCTTCTTTTTTTCTCCTTTTTCTTTCTTCATTCTTTGTCATGAAAATTGAGCATTTTTGTCTCCGTCAGGTGTTCTCATTAGATACATGTACATTTTTATTTGTCTACAGTCCTCATTCAGCCGTTAAAACAGAACTTACTTTTGTTTCCTTGTTTTTATACTTTCATGAGGCAGCAATAGACTTTTTCTTTTTGACAAATGGTTACACTCAGTCATCAAAAAAGGCTTTTTTAATATCCTAGATACTGTTGTTTTCGTGGATATAGTTTTTCTTTGTACCACATATTTATTGCACATATTAAATATTTTTACACTGAAAAGTTATATGGGCTTAGATCCCACAACATCACTTTTCACTTGTTTCAAGCCTAATTTTCTCTATTTCTGACGTCCACACCCACACGTCCAAGTGATTTTATTGGAGGCCAACAACTGAACCAGCTGATCATACAACACCTTAAAACATTAAAACATTGTGTGTTTTAATGCAGTGATTAAATAAAGGTAAATAACATTTTTTAGGGGGAGCTACAGTGCTGTGAGTTTTTTGCATCATATCCACTGGATTTTTCAGCTCAGCACCTGAAGAATCGATGTGAGTCTGCTTGCTGATTTTTTCTAGATACAAGAGAGGCCAAAGTTACTTCTGCAGAATAATACAGAATTGTGAGAAGGAATTAGATGTCATCCCCATTGCATACTGTTATCACGTCATGGCTAACAACCAATCAGATTGCTTGATTTAAGCTTTCCATTTTCTTTTTTATGAAGGCTTGATACATGTTTTGTTTTCACTGCTGATGTCCTGTAAAATAAAGCAGAAAAGTCGGCCGGTTTAAATTCTTCATCTGTTGCGGGGATGGTGGCTCAGTGTGTTATCGTGTCCCCTGCAGATGAGGAGACGGGTCTTGAGGTGCATCAGGTGACTCGCCCTCCAGGCTTCAACGCCAACCGGCGCCGCAGCAGAGCTGTTCTCTATCACCTGTCAGGACACCTACAGAAACAAGACAAGAGCAAGCTCAAGATCAACAATGTGAGTCGCTCCTCATTTGTTTACACTGTAAATCTATAGAAAAAGGGTTTAATCTACCTTTGTGACTGACTGGACTAACTGTTCAGTAACTACTCAGGATCATTTTATTTAGATATTGTCTCATCTAATCAATATTTAAATTTTTGCACAGATGATTACATTCAAGTCCCAGAGTACAGGATTTTTTTTGAGGAATAAATATATAAAATGTCAAATTTCTTTTTTAAAAAGCATGAGTTCAACAACAAATAATCTGTTTTATGAACCTTCACAGATTCTTTAAAGACTCTTTTATGGAATAAAATGTTATTCAATAAAATGAAGTGTTTGTTTCCAAAGTTCCTTAACAGTTTCTGAAATATAAATTGTTTTAACAGACATTTTGTTTTGTTGACCTACTTCCAAGAACATCTACGGTGTTTTGTGTATGTGCCCTGCGGTTTACTTCCAGTATGTATGTGGTTCTAAAATGACATTAAGTGATAATTTGAGTCTAAAAATAACATAATTTGGTAAATAAACAAGTCACAACAAGCACACAGGACTGTTAAGAGTTGTTGGAAAGATTATCTGATGACCTCACGTGGAGGCAGGCTAGCACTTCCCATTGACTACCAGTGTTTGAGCTAAGCTAATTAGCGGTGGGCGAGCTCTGCCCGTCTCTTCCTTGTCACTGCACACAGAGTCCAAAGAATGGGATCTATCTTCTTGTCTGGAACTCAGGAGGGAGGCAGATAACAAAAAGAAAAAGACGGCATATCCTTTTAATGTACCAATGAGCATGGATCTAAAAAGGTCATTCAACTGCAAAGGATAAATGCCAGGTATATACTGTAGCCATCGTAGAGAGCTACACAGTTGTGTACATTAAGATATTTAATGAAAAAAAAAATGCTTAAAGTAATATTTTCCAAGAAGAAAAGAGGACATAGAAACCTACAGAGAGGCCAGCTCTGTATTTAAAAAGACTTCTACACACAAACAAATGCTTACACACACTCTCTCTCACACACACACAAACTCTAAACAGGCACTGATGATTGAGATGTGTTGCGGCGTTGGTTTCTTTGTCTGCGGCATCGGCAGCAGAGGACCGTCACTGTGATGACCACAGTGAGGACTGTTAGAATGATGAGGACTCCGCCAACCCAAGCTCCAGGACTCACTTCTGAGGGACAGTGACAGTCAGACAAGATAATGGTTCATTATTTATCATCTGAAACACACAGTATGGTTTTTAACCTATAGTGGTTCTGTGGAGAAATCTCACTTGTAACTCATCATTGTGTCAGTTCAAGTTTGGAGCACTGAAGGAGAGGCTGGGAGGAGCGATGCAGAGTTGGGCTGCTTTGTGATGGACAGCTAGGTGTTAAACACTGGCTGTTAGCTTGTTAGCTTGCTAAATTATGGACTTCTCCATTAAACAAATATAATATTCCAATGTAACTTGCTGTGTAATGTTAGGTAAGCGGTATAGCAGTACATGTAGTACACACTAAGTTACAATACTTAAGGTGCGTTGAGCCGGGAGGAGGGGCCAGTTTGAATGTTGTGTTTGCAAACAGCAACGAACGAACGCTACTGACTCCGCCTTCAACAGCATTTGGGCCACATCCCTCTTTTCCAGTTGACGTTCAGCGCTGTCATTTTTCTCAGCACACTGGACCAAAAACCCTTTTCTACATGAAAGCCACAAGGCTCATGACCTTTTCTGAAGTCCTTGCTCAGACCCAAAATTTAAATTGTACACCAAACATACACAATTTAAAACTGAACATACTACAAATGGCTGTTTTAGATACAAAAGAACAAACGGAAAAATCACCGCAACTGTAAAATATGACTTAGTTTTACTAAAATTGCTTTTTTTGTGCAAGAATTAACATGCATCGTTAAGTTTCGTTTTTCAAAGCAGTGGGTCGCAGTCAAAGCTATTTAGTGTTGCTTTAGCAGAGAACTTAAAAAAGGAATTTACAAATGTAACTTGAAAACAGTAAATAAGTACATTGTGTAAAAATACTTTAACAAATTCTGAAATAATTTATTTTAAAAATCAATTTGAAAATGAAGTTTTAAAAACAGAAATAAATAAAAAAAATTCACAAACTAATAAATAATAATTCTCTTCTTATTTTCATTTCCATTTCCTTGCTGCTTTTCCTTATTATATTAGCTAATCAATTTGTCATTTAGCCTTTCAATTCAGACTTCCCATAACACTTTGGGCCTTGAGCTGGTAAAACAAGATAAAACAACATAAATAAAAACTGCAAGCGGCGTTAAACGGGCCCTCGCGTCCCCGCACTGGTCAGGGAGGGTTGCAGTCGGACTAAAAGTTATTACTATTTTACTATTTCGTGAAAATTATACAAAAACTTTGATAACAGGCTTACTTCCTGTTCCCAGTAGGGGGTGCAATGTGTGTGAGCTGTAGTTGGCATGACAATCTCCTCAGAGGGGCATTCTGAGTACACATTTAAAATTTCAGACAAATCAGATGACGTAAAGTGAAGTTACAACAACTTCCTGTCCATGGCGAATAACTCCATCATCGTGGTGCTGGCGTTTGATGAAACCTCCCATGGTTAGTTATTCAACATCATGAACCAGGCCAAGTTTGGGCCAGATTGACCAGTGTATATGTTAATTAAGGGACTTCCTGTGTCATTGCGACTTCCCTGAGTTCGTGGCGTCACTGTTGCCACGCCCTTTGACGAAAACCCACCAAATTCACAAACTCACATCCACAAAAGTGTAAGATTTATCAACCCAAATTTGAGGCTGATATAGTCATCTTACTGTGAGTTTGCATGAAAGTATAAAATGTTATATTTCCTGCTGCCACTAGGTGACGCTACCGGCAAAACTGAATATTGTCACACAGACGTGTTCAGGGTGAAAGTCTAATGAAACGTGAAGTTTGGTGCTGATTGGCCAATTTTTGTGTAAGTTATAATAACTTGTTTGTTCATGGCGGCATATCGAAATTCACCGCAGCGCCACAGACATGCCCTTGAGTGAAAACTCACCATATTCACCATTTGTCATCCACAAGGCCTTAAGCCTTTCCTTACCAAATGTGAGGTGGCTGGGGTCAACCATCTCAGAGTTATGTCTCAAAGAATAAAACATGACATTTCCTCTTGCCACTAGGTGGCGCTATGACTATCAAAACAAATCTCCATATGGATGTTTTCAGGGCCGGACCCTCATGAAACCTGTGAAGTTTGGTAAGTATCAGACCATTTTCATTGTACAATAAGTTTTAACTAATGAAATGCTTGATAATAATTTGTGTGACCCTTGTGCTCCTCCGTACCTTGAAACAAAAGGGAATGTTTGGAACATAAAGGCTGGATGTATTTCAGCATTATAATATAGTAATTACCAATTTTAACTCTCAAGAGATTTCATCTAATTTGGAAGATATTACACTGAGAGTAGCCTTTAATACTATGAAAACACAACATATATGATGTCGTTATTACTGTGTTAATACAATATTAATATCACCATATTACCCTTTTTGAATCTGATTATTGCACTGATAAAACCAATTTATTGTTAGCATGTTACCAAAGTATTTTGTACTTTACCAAATAGTTTTTCATCCTCATTTTTTTTTTTAAACTTATTATTACCCTTACATTTTGGGCCGTTACTGCCTTGTTACAGAAATTTCAGTGAAATATTACCGAAGTATTACACATTGTTATTATCAAGCCATTACTTCATTATTACTTTGGCAATTACATGTTATTAAATATGTATTACTCTTTAACAATATTAACCCAATATTACCATCTTATTACTGTGCTGCAATGTGAAGTGCTAGTCATTCGAACAGGTCTTTGTCCAAGTACTGTGTCATGAGTGTAAGACAGTGCAGCGTATATAATCTGTGCGCCTTGCAGGATGTTACCTTCTACACGTGTACACGTCTGTAAGCTCCAGGCTCCGTACTGGCTGATTTTGGGTCTGGAGGGGATGAAAGCTGCCACCATGAAGCAATAACTCTGTCCTGCATCCAGCATCGACACCTCTGCCATGTTGGAGTCAGTTAAGATTTCTCTCTGTTAGGACAGAACAGAAAATTACTAATCTAACTTTTCCATCTCTCAAGATGCACCTTTTCATATGAACCCATACTCAATTTTTTAATCTTTATTTTATCTTTGGAGTGACAGTTGACAGTCCCTGTCTCAATTCAAGCTAAAGCTTCATATATAGTAACAGTAGGGCGTCATGTATTAAAAGGCTCTCAGATTTGTACTTGAACTTGGTCTCAAGATCATTTGGAACAGTGTGCTTAGGTGAAATTCATGTAAGATGCTGATCAAAAAAAACTCACATAAGCAGGTTTTAAGAATCCTATATGGCACTTATGCACCTGAGATGTATAAATGTTAAATCAGCGTAAATGGAAGGCACCTGCCTTTCAATTTCCCCTTCTATAATACCAGCATGAGGGAGGTTTTAGTCAGGACAAAAAGAGAATATACACTTTTTGAGAACAAGATCAAGGAAATGGTAAAAGAGATTGAAGCCAGACATTGTTATAAACAAAACTAAACATGCAGCTTAAATCAACTCAAAAAGCCTACTATATATTTGAAATACACAGAGGCCAAGAGCAGCCATGGCTACTAAGAAAATAATTATCTTGTTATCACAGGATAACGTCTCGTTATCTGATGATAATCATGAGATAACAAAACTTGTTTTCCCGTGATAACTGGATAATTTATCTGGTTATGACACGATAATGAGCGTTCATTTCGAGATCATGTCTGGTTCATGATCACACAGATTTGTTCCTTCAGGATCTCTGCCCCTGTTGGGGAGGATTCATACCTGAAAAGGAAACAAAGGTATAAATATGTCGTTTTGTTTCCTGCAGTCAGAGCAGACAGGAGGATCATCAGTAAAACATCATGTTTGTGATAATCAAAGATGTCGACCAGCTCCCATCTCTGGATCAGCCAGCAGCTGCTCAAATAAAGATGATATTATTATAAAGTGGCGGAGATAAAGACATTATTAAGGTCATGAGGTTTTCAGTGGCACTGTGTGACCACCACAGCGTCTCTACGGAGACACTTTACAGCAACAGTCCTTAAGTCTGACAGAAATTATTAGTAAAGAGGAAACAACATTTTATTTTGAAAACACAGCTGGTCATCCCATTACCACGTGAAAACGAGATTTGTCATCCCTTGATAATGCATTCACTCATCCCGTTATCGTGAGATAATGAGATGATTATTTCGTGATCTCGAGATAACTGAATGAACAAAGACAGTAGCAACCATGGCCACTCTGAGCCTCCATAGAAATAACTAACGAATGACATTTATTTATCCCACATGTTGATCACTTCTCTCTCCTGTTTCACTCTCGTGCGTAAAAGTTGTAACTTTCTGTGTTTGTATGTCAGAGCTTCATCTCATTCAGGTGTCACTGTTAAAAGTTCAATGCAGTACCTTGCCTGTACTTCCAGACTTGTAGTAAATGACCTTATACTTGAGGTCATTTTTGAGAATATCTCTGATGCTGAGCTGCTTCCCACGCTGATGGATGCTGGTCAGAGGATCTGTGATGTTGACAATAACTTTGCTTTTATTTACAGACTCCACGGTGAATTGCACAGCGCTGATGTTACCTGAGGAAAGAGGAATGACAATCAGACTCATACAGGTTGGAAGTGTGGTGTTAGGACCTTTTTTTTAATCAAAAGCTTGGGGACATATTGTGATTTTAAACTGATGCGAATTTTCCATTTGGAAGTCTTGCTAACTGTCAAGAAAATAAATCTGTGCCCATCTACGCATAACATATTAATTAAATTTTGTCATTATTTGAAAACCTGCTGTGATGCTAATGCTAACCAGCCTAAATGGATTGGATATCTTGGTTAATTAATGTTCTGTATGTTTTGAACATCAGCAATAACTCCAAGAATCTTTTGTTTTCTGTAATATTAGACATGCAATACTTGTTTGATGTTATGCAGATACACCAGATACACCAACATGGTTGAACGAGTCATCATTCTGTTTAAACATCCTCCTCAAATCAACAAGAACAGTAAAAGAAGTTAAAGGTCAAAGAAAAAAAGACATGTGGTGGTGTCTGTGTCTGTGGAGCTCCGCCCCCTGCCTGTATGTTGATGTTTTGGTTTAGTCGGGACGTTTCTGGGTGGGGAGTGGGTGCATTTCCTCCAGCCAATGAGAGCGCACAGGTGAGGCTGAGAGTGGATAAAACACAGTGACTTGACGCCGTTCAGATTGAGGAAAATGGTGGGTGTGGTCCTAGTGGTGAGGAAAAGGCAAATATAGCTCTAGTGAGGTGGGTGAGACGTCAAGTGGATAAAAGTCATTCAAGACGAGGAGTTGGTCAGCTTTCTGTTGGACAGGGAGGGGACAAACACCAGAGGTTAGCTTGATGCTTCATGCTTAATTATCGACTTCTCCATTAAAACATATAGCTTACTGTGTTGGTACAAGCAGTATAAGTACACGCTACGATATTTCTGGTGGCATGGAGCTCAGGAGGAGGGGCCTGATTTGAATGTTGTGTTTACAAATTGCAACAAACAATGCTGCTGACTCCACCTTTAAATGAAAAACTTCCAGATTTTATGGCAACGATAACAGAATGCTTCATATAGTCTTTCGCAAATATTCCAGCCACACTGTCTCTGACATGAAAGCTAACACTGTCACTGGACTGGTACTGCAGACAGTAACTGAGCAAACTGCATGTTGTTGTGTGCTGCAGGCTTTACTGAGCGACGTCTTGTCACGACATCTTGTCACGTCTCACCGAGGTGCTTTCATTGATTGTTCCATTTTTCATGATGTTGATCATCGCTATGTTCACCTCTTCCTCATGACCTCATATTATGAATGGCATTTTATTTTTTAATTTCTGTTTTTCAGTAGTGCTTTTTAAAAATACTTCGCAGAATCCTAAAGGACTCCAGTGAAAAGCAATAGTGTTGTCATTTTAAAGGAAACATACTGATTTCCTAATGCTTTATAACTATCATATTAAATTTATGTAAGTTGTTAAAAAACGTACAGTAAGTCTGTAAAATAGTGTGTCATGTGTATGACTTACATGCAGTCAAACCATGATCAGGTCATGTGAGTGTGGACACGGTTTTATGACACGTTATGTTTCCTTAAAATGACTGAAATCTCAAAGAATCAAAGGCTGATAAATAAGTCTAAAGTTGTGGTGAGGGTCCGATTCACAGGATCACTTACTTTGAGTTTTTACATGTAAATTTATAAAGAAAACTTTGGCCTTAATAGCAGAAAAGCACAGGCATGTTTTGAACTGAATGGCCATGAAACAATAAAGGCTTTTTAAAAATCATCTTCTTCTTGATTACCTCAGACTTCAACTCTAAATCAGTGGGTTTCGTAAACTACGGGTTACCGAACTCTTACAACTTGAGAAACAAAAGAGAAATTAAGTGTCCTCCCGGGTCACAACGTTCAAAAATGAATCCTAAATATCCATTACTAATATCATTACAACTGACTAATACAGAACACAAGAAACCAAAAATAAGATGTCTTTACATTACCGCATTAATCTGATTTGCTAACAATGTGAAATTTCTCATCACTTTGTCAAATATGCACATAAAGTTTGCATGAACAAATTTTATAAAGCCGGGGAAACAAAGAAGTTCCCTTGTTTTCTGGTTTTATCAGGAAAATAAAGCATTGTTTTGCATTCTGTTCTGCCAACTGGTGACCCAGTGAAAACGGGTCTGCGACCCATTTTGGGTCCCAGCCCTAAGTTTGGGAAACGCTCCTCCAAATGCAGAGCTGCACTTCAAGCTTCCTGTTTTAAGGCCGAACACACCTGAGACATTTGATAAGACATTTTTCGAAATTGAAGACATTTATTCTCACCTACAATATGTGTTACTGGCAGCTGTGACATGCTATTTGTTTGTGTGTGTGTGTGTGTGTGTGTGTGTGTGTGTGTTTGCTTTTTTTTTACATTCATAGGGTCTGAAACTTGAATTTTCACTCACGTTGTAAATT
>JAQFJA010000005.1:3027842-3039059 GCA_029874485.1 Naso brachycentron
GCATTGGGCGTCCACCCCCCCCCCGGAATAAATATCCAGCTAAAAAAAATAATGTTAAAAAAGAGAAAAAATGTAACCGCGAGGAGAGAGAAATAGTTTTTAGCGGACGTGATGGGAGACTTCGCTTCCGGTCAGAAGGTTTAAAGCTGGCTCGGATGTTGGCGGGTCGCGCGCACTCTGTCGGGACGTAAAGCGTAAGTTTGCCTTCGTGCATTTTCTTTGTCTTTCACCGAACCGTAGAGGCTTGATACCGAGTCTTTAAGAGTTTTTTATTCTTTTTTTATTTCATTCTCTGCTCATCTGTGCTGTTTGGAAATATTTAAAATAGCCAAACAGATGTGATGAGCAAACTCTTCATCATCTGCAATTTCATGAATGAAATGAAGTTTTTACCTCGACTTTGAACAGCTGATAGGCCACAATGTTTCACTTAAATCGTTCATAGTTTATTTTTTCACAGATTGTTTCTTCTTATTGGTCATGTCAATTTCTAATCAAATAATTAATAACACAGTTTAACAATTTTAAGGCCAACAATAAGTCCTCCATGTGGTTTTTCTTCTGTCCCCCTTCGTCAGTCTCACTGTGTGTCTGTGTGGACCCAGCTATCTGCTCTCAAGTAATTTAGGTGTGTCTGCACCATTAAAGTGCAGATTAGATAGTGGAGAGGCTCGGGCAGAGGGGCTTTCTGCACCTCTGGACGCCTCAGCCTGCACACTCAGAATGTCTCTCAGCTCTGTTTCATCACCGTCTCTTGATGACAAACGGCTGATCACAAATTCATTTCTTTTAAAACCTCGTGTAAGTGAGAAGACTTGGGCTGCAGCGACCTGAGCGTTCTGTTTTTCCAGCTCGCCTGCCTCCCCTCCACAGTTATTCCCACTCTGGTGAGGCTGCTGTGAGCTGTGGTGGACGGGTTTGGCATCCGTGCATGTATCCATATGACTGCAAGCAGCACTGATCTTATAAATGTCTGACAGGCTGCGCTGTGCGTGTGTGTGTTCGTGTGTGTTCGTACATGTGAATGGGTGGAGAAATAACAGGAATACCTTCTTATGTAATGTGTTTTGAGGTCGCTGCAGTGAAGCGACTGCTACATGTTATAATGCATTTTTTTGTTCATTCCTTTTGCTGTGTACATGAGTGTGTCTTTGCATCACACACTCTTACTGGTGCCTGCTGTGTATGGCTGTTTTCTGAGTCAGTGTGTGGTCCCTGGAAGTGTTAAAGCAGAGAGTCTGTGTAGCATGCTGGCTGTGGTTTGTGTGGCTTCGTGTCTGTCTGTGTGTGTGTGTGTGTGTGTACAGATGAGTACGTTTCAGCCTGTGTGTGTGTGTGTGTGCATCCACTCGCTGGAAGGGCGAGGCTGCAAATGCTCGCTGTTCACTCTTCATCCCGTATTATCAAATGAGATGTTTACAAGAGAGCCCAACATGTTTGCCAGGAGGCCTCTGTCTCGCCCCCTCACCCCAGTTAGTTTCCTCTGGATGTGTGTGTGTGTGTGTGTGTGTGTGTGTGTGTGTGTTTGCCATAAAGATCTCTCTTCCCCTCACACCAACTCTCCCCACATCAGAACACTCTCACAGTAACACATCTGATGGCCATAAACATCAAATTCCACAATAATGTAACCTTCCCTAACAGCAATCATTTCTCATAAACAGCCACATAAAAAGTTTCATGTTGTCCCTTTTTTCTTTTCAGACATAAGAAAAAACAATTCTTTGACTCATAATTTTTGAGAGTGTTTTCCCTGCCCATTAGTTGTGATGGAAGTGTAACTGCAGGCGTATTAAGACATCCCAGCTTCATCACATCTGCATTAGAGCTGTGCTAAAATATCGACACAGCAAAATATATTGCAATATTCTTTTCACAATATCTGTGTTGTGATGTGTATTGTATCATGAAGCCCATGTCAGAACCCAGCCTGGATGTTCAGTGACACAAAAGAACACTTAAGCACTTTATTACGGACTTTCAGTTTCTGTGTGACCACTGTTTCAGCATGTCCAGTAAATCGATAGAAAATTGATCACCAACCATTTTGATAACCGATTAATTGTTTCAGCCGTATTTATAAGAAAAAAGTAAAAAGAATTGCTGGTTTAGTGTCTTAAATGTGAGGATTTGCTTCTTTTCTGTTTCATTTATGAAAATAAATGAGGAGTCTTTGTGTTTTGAGCTGTCGTTTGGACAAAAGAAGCAATTTAAAGACGTCACAGTGGGCTCTGGGAAACTGACGTGAGCATTTCTAGCACTTTTCTGACATTTCATGAAATAAACAATTAATTGAAAAATCGTAAAAATAATTAATCGATAATGAAAATAATCATTAGTTGCAGGCCTAGTGTCCAGTTAAAGTGCAAGAGTGACCTTAAATTTCATTTCGATGTTATGGCAGCTACATCAGTGTGTTTGGTCATTTTCCAAAACTGTTCAAATAAATTGGAAAGGAAATTTTGAATTAAAAAGTTTTTTACCTCAACTTGTCAGTTAAATTACCAATATGATGAGATGTGATGTATTAAGACTACCCGGATCATACACAGTGACACATTTCAGCCCTTTTTTTACATTTTCAGTGAACTATTTTGAATATTGCAATATATCGCAGTATGCATTGTACTGTTATGTATAATGTTAAAATTGTATTGTGACCCACGTATCATGACACATATCGTATCCTGAAGTTCTTGTCAAAACCCAGCCTTCAAGTTCAGTGACACAAAAGGACACTTATACGCTTTATTTTCATACTTTCAATTTCCATGTGTCCAGTTAAAGTGTTAAGAGTGCACTTAAATTTCACTTTTCAGTTTGATGTCATGGCAGCTACATCAGTGTGTTTGCTAATTTTCCAAAACCGTTCAAATAAGTTGGAAAGAAAATTTTGAATTAAATTGTTTTGACTCAGTTTGTCAGACTGTCAATACAATGAGATGTGATCTATTAAGACGACCGAGATCGTACACAGTAACTTGAATTTTAGCCCTTTTTTGTTTTTTGCATCTTCAGTAAACTATTTTGAATAATGCAATATATTGCAATATGCATCGCATTGTTATGCATAGTGTTAAAATTGTATTGTGACCCATGTATCATGATGCATATTGTAGCCTGAAGTTCTTGTCTAGTCTGCATGTATGTACGTGTGTATTCAGCATATGTGCTTGGAGACAGCAGAGCTTTTAATATCGCTCCCCTCCTCCTCCTGCCTTCTTTTATCTGTGCTGCAGGGCCAAGCATTAACCAATAGCTTGATAACCCTGCTATAAAAGTGGATCTCGAGCGGGTAGAACAGCCATATCTGAATATTTTACTATTGGTGACGCCTCTTCCATTCTCCCCAGTTATCAGTGCTAATAATGGTTTCGTAAGTCACTCTCTTTCTGTCTAGTTTGCATGTTAAAGGCACAGCCTTTTATTAGCAGACACGTATCGTAACGGCTGAAGAGATAGCACAGAGACGGTTAGAGCAGGACACACTGGATGCAGCTTCTGCTTGCTCGCTTCAGCTCTGCAGTGTTGAGGTTAGTTTTATGGTTCTCTAACTATTTGAAATCTATCGGTTTCTTGCATGTTCTGACTGAACGTCTTATCCTGCTGTTTGGCTGACACCATTAACTTTTCATCCACAATTATCCCTGTTATTCTTCTCTCCTCTTTAAAATCTCACGTTGTAAGTGTGCGAGCAAGTTTCGGAGCTGCAGTGTTTACTGCTCTCTGTTTCCTGTACACTTGGAACTTATCACAATGGGAGAAGTGTGTGAGGGTGTGTGTGTGTGGGTGGGTGTGTGAGGTTGTTGGGGAGTGGAGTTGGACAGCAAGAAGCAACAGATTTCTTCTTCTCTGCATCTTAAAAACATCAACTGAGGAGCATTTTTTTTACTCTACCTACCCAAATAGTTACATGTTGTACTCTTCCTGCTTCATCAGCGGCTAACATTAACACAGCTGGATGTAACTGAAAGTGTTTTTCAGAACCAAAGTGAAGCAAAAATGCAAGCAGAAGAGAGAGTGATGCAAATCATGAGAGAAATAAAATTAAATGACAGATTCAAAAAGTGGAACGTATCTTTTGTGGATTGTGTCAAGTTGCCCTGCTGCAGCTCCCACTTTACACGTCTTTACACCAGTCATTACACCGTACGTCTTTAAAATGGATGGGACTACCAATCAGTGTTTGTCAGCCGTCTGATTTGTAGAGTTTAGACTGGCTTTGAATTACATGTTAGCCTCTGTTTGTGTGTGTTTACGTCTTTGAGCTGGACATATTGTTTATAGGTGTGTTTGTTGTTGTGTCCTACTCTTCTATTTCTTTGGGTGTGTCTACATTTTTGCTCTGCAATCTTGTCTTTGGCCCCCAGTATGTATTTGTTATGTCTGGAACGTGTAATAATGTGGAATTTGATAGTGGCTTATCATCAAAACATGAGGTTGTCTGAGTATCAAACTCAATACGGCACAAACAGAGCAGAGTGGCTTCTTTCTTTCTGTCTGAAAGTCTGATAGAAAATATGTTTTAAACTACTGACAACTCACTTTTTTTATAACTAATTGAATTATTTCTCGTAGAGCTATGACAGTTGCCTAGACAAGCAGTAAATTGGGAAATATGTCATGACCCTCTGCTTATCAAAAAGACATTGCATCCAATCCCCTTTTCCACAGCAGACACGCAACATCTCCTCTTATCATTTCTATATTAACAGTTTGATAAGGAGTTAATATCACACATCTTATCACGCCATGCAGCGCACATGGGTTTAGCATAAAGATGATAGCGACCGTAATGTTTGAGGACTCATATCAATGTTGCTAAGCCATGATTTGAGAGCCATTAAAATGTGAAGTTGTGTGTACTGTCATGCAGTTATCAAGTCCTAACCGCACTTGTTTTACGTTAGAACAAAAGCTTATTGCTTAACACACCCATAATAATTGCATAAATAGCTTAGCATTTATCAGCTGTGGATGTTCTTGTGCTGTTGTGAAATCAGACATGCACGTACACATCAAAGTTAGTGTTTAGACGTCATTCAGCTTTGCTTTATGGTGTATAAAATGAAGACAGGAAGACAAAAATAAAATAAAAAAATGGCAGGGATGTAATAAAGGGATCACACAGGCATTTGAAATGAAATGTTAACTAATTAAAGGGATAGTTCAGTATTTTTGAAGCGGGGTTGTTTGAGGTCTGTGACCTCCTGCAGACAGAGATCAGCAGTGTCACTTTTAGGAGAAGAGGGAAAAGTCTGTGCAGCTGAAGTCTGTGCAGCTGTTGCAGACGGGGTCAGCAGAAAAACACTTTCTAGCCACATATAGAAACACCTTGTGAACGGCACGAAAAAAACCCAACTGTCTGACAGACTAGAGTGCCTAAGTCACACCTCTTCCAGTAGACCTCATGGGACCTTAGTACGCAAAACATATGAATGGTAGTCAATGGTTAAAGGAAGATTACTTTTTGATCCTGTTTGACTTGTGCTCTGAATTACACACAATGTTTGTCAGTTTGAATGATAAATTTTCATGTGAAGAAAGTCCTTGTCGTCAAGTGGTTGACGTATTAGCTTGTAAAAATTCGTAATTACGTCAGAACATTTTCCCTCCTCTGACTCACAGAACCGACTAACTCTCCCTTCGGGCAGTTGCAGCTCAACATGACTCGATTTAAAACGGTTTTCACCTCTTTTAATACTTTTCCCCTCGTCCTGGAGAAACGCTGTGAAATCTGCCGAGCTGATGTTGATATTGATGACGTAAATTGTCTGAGACGAGACGTGTAGTTCACTGAGCGATCTCACAAAAATCTTTGTTTTACTTTACTGTTTGACGACAAAATTCGACTTTCTTTACATGAAAAATCATCTTTTAAATTGCCAACCATCATGTGTAATTCAGGGCACAAGCCAAACGGGATTAAAAAATAATTTGTCCCTCTCCACTGACTAGTGTTCATATTTTTTCTGATTTAAGGTCCCATGGCCCGGAAGCAGAGGGGCGTGACTTAGGCACACTTAGAAACACGTATGACGATGTGTTCCTATGATGATGTCATATTGTTTACAAAGAGTGGAATAAAGTATATTTAATGATATTATTTTGTGACTGTTATTTTAAATAACTATTCTAGTTTTGCATGTAGCTAAAAACAGCAGCTTTCTCTTAATTTTCTATTGCAAATTTTAAATAAAAGTTTAATTTCAGTCAGCTCTGTGCTGATCGCCTTCAGTGTTTCAGTTTTTTGTGTGACATCTCTGTAGGCTTTCAGTCTGTGGTAAATACAACTCCAGGTATTATTGCCCCACCGTCCCCCCAAAAAAATCAGCTTCTCTTCTGTCGAGATCAAATGTTTTCTCTTTGTTTGAGGCATTTGAGGAGTTACATAACATTCAGGTGTATAACAGACAACGGCAAAAAGTTAAAATATTTAAACTTTTGACTGAATGCTGTCTCAGCAGTGCCATTGCCGGCCTCATCATATTTTACCGTCCTGCTCTCATCCACTTAATGATATCCAGTTTGTTGTTTGCTGTCTGTCTGATTCCATGTGATGTGTGTAGCATAAAGCAATGAAAAAATCATAAATTTAGTGTACAATTGAACAGATAATCATTTTTTAGGTAAGCGTTTATCCATCTGGCTAAAAACTGTTTTTTTGCTGACCCCGTCTGCAACAGCACAACGCTGACTTCAGCTGCAGAGATTTCTCCTCCTCCTCCTAAAAGTGACACTGCTGATCTCTGTCTGCAGAAGGTCACAGACCTCATACAACCCCGCTTCAGAAATACTGAACTACCCCTTTAATCCAGTAACACAGTATTTATATGGTCTTATATTTGAAATTTTGCATATTTACTGCCAGTTGTATGAAATACTAAAAATAAACAACTCTGATACAGATACAGAACATGTTTATGCGTAAAGAAAAAAGTCAAAACAGCCATAATACACTGAAACATTATTACATATTAATTATAATTTACGTTACTGCAACTATGTTTTGCTACATTGTCCATCATTATCTGTTTGCACAGCAGTGTAGAGTCCACAGTAGGAGTTATAGTTGTGAACAAATGCAATAATGAACACTTACATCAGCTTAAAAATGATGCTTCATCTGACTGAACGCTACCTGGTGATCATTTGACATGATAATACTTGTTGCTGAGGTTGAATGTCTTATCGCTGGGATGGCACCAAAAAATAAAAAACAATAAAACACACAGTAGCATGATAAAATTCTTGATCTCTTCGATCAAATACCAAATGAAATGTAATTGACGCAGGATGTGTTTGGAGATTAAACGGTGCTGGGAAGCTGTGAGCATCTGTGTGTGTTCATGCATGTGTGTCCCAGGTTAGATGGTGAGATGTCGCGTTGGCAAGGCCAGGTCTTGATAGGGATCGTCAGGAGCAGAGAAACTACAGCAGGTCCGGACCTGTCTGTGATAGAGACCGATCCCAGAGGATTACTTTTAAAGAAGAGGTGAAAAATGCATAAACAAGTATCTTAGATTTAGCCTCAATAGTTGGTGCCTTCCTCTTTGAACAGCAGGTAAAGTTACTATTACTATTTCATCTCTCTGAGGAGCAGCGCTGGCTATAAATCGCAGCTCACAGTTGAATTTCATTCAATGTTCTATTATATTCAGTTGTATTTTATTATAGCTACAGCATTGTTAGTGGTTAGATTTATTTGCAAAGCATCCCTTTTTTCAGCAAGCCTCACACTGTAAATTATAGCTACCACTCACAGTGAAACCCACGGCTTTCCACTCAGAGCAACTCTTTGAACTTGTTTTCTAGTTTGAGCCACTCATATTAAACTCTGCCACTTCGATTTCAGGCCTCTTTGTCTCCCACACTTTTTAATCATGCCCAAGCTAATGTTTTTAATTTATTATTCATTCTGAATTTTTGCCCAAGCTCTAAATACTTCACAGATTGAGATTTTTTTTTCTTATGTGGTGGATGGTTTTCCTCTTGTGTTGCTGTTTAAGAGCACGGAAGGTAGAAAAAAAGGCAAAAGAGGAAATAAAGAGAGACAAAACACAAAACCTTTCTCTTTTGTGCCGAGTTACAACAGCTGGAGCGGTAAAACTGCAGAAATTAGAAAAAGCGAGGGGATGCACTTTGTAATCAAGCACTGTGAAATAACAAAAATCTATTCCCCTCATTTGTTCTGGTGAATTTCTGGCCGATGTCACTCACGACAGACACCCTCTGTGTTTTTCCACTCAAATCTGGTCACTGACTTGATTTCCATACTCTGAAATCTCCCATGCTACCTCTTTTCTGTCTTTTCACCTTTTTTGCACTGACAGTTTGTAATCTCTCTCTCCTCACTGAGGGTCACACGTGCCGGCAGGTATTGTCCCAGGGCTCCCGTGTGAATAAAAGCCGTCCATTTGGCCTGAGTGGGCTGGCTGCTCTTTGATACTTTGGCATGTGTGCCCACTCTGTCTGGCAGCCTTTCTAACGGCATTATCCGATATTAGATATTTGGCTGACGCTCCCTATCAGGGGACACCAACCCATGAGGTTCACACTCTCATAAATGTGTGTCGACATATTATAAAACACAAAAGTGATCCCACAATGTCACTGCTGAGTTTACGGTGTCAACAAACACATCATGGTGGTCTCTGTCTCCATCATGTGTGTTTCTGTTCCAGTTCCTTTATTAAATTATTCTGTATTTTTATTATTGTCAATAAATTCCAAGAAAAGACCAAAAACCAAAAATGTGCGAGTCAAAACTTGTTACTTAGCAACATAAAACAAAAATGGAAACAAAAGATCAAAAATATTTTTTTTAAAGGTTCAGTAATTTCCAAAACAGCTGCTTGTTTTTCCATTCACTTAAGCAGAAGCCAAAAAAGTGCATTGCTTAAAATAAGGCTGGGCGATTTGGCCTAAAAGTAAAATCCTCGATTTTTCATACCACATTTGGGTTTTTTTTTGATTTTGATAGATTTTTTTTAAACTGTAAAAGACGAAGTAATTTTTTCAAATATGTTGTTTTTATTTCAAACAAACATGACTTTCCCTATTGGGAATGAAGTGCAAACTGAGCTTTAACCAAACTAAACTTTAAAAAAAAAAAAGTTTGATCAAACAAAGGATAACTTTTTTTTTTTTTTTAACCAACCTTTCACCAAACTTTACTTATAAGAAATAAGAGTCCAGAGCTGAGAGAGAGCTGTGGGCTACTGTATTTACCCTAGTTAAAGGGAAAATCAATTTTCACAATTTTCATTTTTTAACATCATCCAAACATATAAATTCAAATTTCGATTTAAAATTGATTTAGTTCCCAGCCGTTGGGGAAAATTTTCAAATTGTCAAATATATATTTGATGTTGTAGTCTAGTCAGTATTTATGAACGCCGGAGGTGAGATTGTGATTGTGTTCATGGTAATGAGGGAACGTGTCAGCCAGAGCAAGTGTGACTGTTTTTAATAGTTTATGGAGAACAATGGAGCTCTATGACACAGAGGATGAAAAATGTTTCACGTCAAAGAATTGTTGACTTTATCCTTTTCATTTAATTTGTTGACAACTGAGAATATCACCAACCCCAAACATATAATTTTTACTCCAAAAAAATCAGTTCCTTGCACAAAGTAAAAACTTGTAATCCTGTCACCGCTTTCATTTATTTTATTTTTCTTCAGACTCGTTCTCTCTGGCTGGAGCTCCTCTGGGGGTCTGGAGGAGGATGGAGCGAGGGGGGGAGAGTCCCATCACCCAGGACAGTCCTGAGCGGAGGGGAGGCAGCCCGGACCTCAGCAGCCTCCCACCACCGGGGAAGAAGGGCCGGTTGGAGCTCAACGGGAGCCCCACTGGGCCACGCATACGCCACAATGGAGCGCCACCAAGACCTCAAGGAGGTAAATGAAATTTTGATCAATAGATGCAAATAATATGGACAATCAAAAGAGATGAAAATGTCTTGCTGGCTATTAAACACAGACAAAGATTTATTTTTAAGAGACAAACTAATTAAAAGGGGGTTTGTTCCCCCCCTGTTTACATGTTTGTAGGCTTTGCTCAGGAGGAAAAATGAGCACATTGATGCGACAAAAGTGACATGAAACAGTGATTTCACCATGATGAACATGAAGCACATGACAGACGAAAACATCAGTCTTCACGTTTGAAATGTTTATTTAAACAGCACATACGTGTCATTATATGTGTTTGGTGTCCAGGCTTTGACCTCATCACTCCACACAGATAAGTTTACACAGAGATAAAAATAATACTGAACCGCAGTCAGAGGCTGCAGCACTGTAAATTCTAGCTAGTTGAGTTTACAAAAAAAAAATAGGAAATCAACTACCTTCTGAAAAGTTAGTTAAGGAACTTAACTGACTGTTTATTTGTTTATGAACATGCATTATCTCAGTAAGCTGTACTTGGTTGAAGTTGTGAGAACTTATCATCTCTCAGTAAACTAAAAGTAAAAAGATGATGCAACTCTGAGTCATATTTACTAAATATATTCTTCCAAAACATGCAGGTGTAACTGGAATTTCGGAATACATTACACTTAACCCAAATTAGTGTAGTCAACTTTAATGACGTTGACAAAACTAAATAATAATAAGACCAGCTCAACAGTAAGAAGTGAGTTGCCTCGCCCTGGGTCATACCCTCCTCTTCACTGGAGACAAAAGCCTCAGCATAGGAAGAAGTAGCGACCAGAGCTGAAGGTCCAGTCCACTCCAAGGTGGAAGAGCCTTCTGCTCATAGTGGAGGCAGGTCTAGGAAAGAATACATACAAGCTGAGAGCAGCTTGGTTATCACTATTTTGGATACGCTTCTCAATGACGGTTTTGGATGAAATTTTTGGAAGTTGCGTAAAAGTGAAAGTATGAAGTCTGGCAGAACATGTAGAGAGCAACATCAATATTCAAAATATTTTTTATGTGGATAGGACGTTTTGGGATAAAGTTATTAAAGTTATGCAGTTGTGCACAAACCACCGCGGATGTGCACATAAATAGATCAACAAAACAAAACGTCTGGTAAAAAAATTAAAATGACATAAAGTGCTAATCTGAGTCTAAAAATAACATAACGTGGTAGATAAGTCACAACAAGCACACAGGACCGTTCAGAGTAGTTGGAAAGTTTATCTGATGACTTCAGGTGGAGGCAGGCTAGCACTTCCCATTGACTACCAGTGTTTGAGCTAAGCT
>JAQFJA010000005.1:3124912-3135941 GCA_029874485.1 Naso brachycentron
CCCACTGTGTTACTGTGGATTGTGCTCCATGGCCTTTAGAGAAAACCAATAAATGTGAAATACGGTATTGGATTTAACTTTAGATAAGTTATTCTTCACTGTAAATGACAGAATGTAATAACAGGAAGTTGTTGTGGCTAAAAAGCAAAATAAGTACAGCTGCATGGAACAGCAAGTTAAATTAGGATTTTAGTTATATTACTGAAAGAGTCTGACCGAAGTCCAGAGAAGCAGAGGTTTCCATTCCAAAATAAAGAGAGCAGGCACATGTTTGTAAAAGAAAAAGATTTTATACTTTAATATTATTTCTGGCTGACATGAGCTGTCAATACACATCTTACTTTCCAGTTTTTTCCAGAGTGAATTAAGTTTTCAGTTCACATTTTAGCATGCAACTGAGTTTATTCTAGTCAGTGAGTGTCAAAACTTGATCTGAATTATCTGTTAAAACCAAGGCAAAGATCATTTGACACAATTATTATTTACATAAAATACAAAAATATATTTCGCAAAAAAAAACCAAAAACAAAACAAAACAGAGCAAAACAATAAGGAGATCTATAAAATTACAAATATATTTCTATTATAAAAGGCTATTTTTTTAAATACTCTTCCAGCTAAAGTTTTGGATGAGGGAGTGTAACCTGGTCTATGTGGTGATTTGTGATTGTGACAATAAATATTTCAGTGACTCTTTGCAGCATACAGTCCATGTTTTCATTGCTCACAGTGTTCATGAAGTCCAATACCTCAAGGCTGCTGAACTATTCTTGTCCTCAGGTTCCTTACAGGGATCATTTTGACCCTTCTTGCAGTCCATACTCCTCAGTAGCTTGGTGGCCTGAAGTTAGCAGGGTTACTTTAGGAGAGTGCTGACTAGACCTGATGCTGCAGCGGAGACACTTGGATGTTGCTGTGCCATCCAGCTGTATCCTGTTGGGTGGCATTTGGTGTGGGGGCCGGGCCAATGTTAGCTGCTCCAGGGGGGGTCCAGACATCCACTCCCTCCCTCTCTCATGGCTTCACTTCAGGATGACTTTGAGCCTCCTTGTCACATGCCTAAAAACCGACAAAGACAGACAGACAGACCTGATTAGAGGAGGACTCCTTGACTCCTTGCAGCTCTATTCTCAGAACATTGGCTTTACAGACTGGCCATTGTAAACACTAATAAACGCCTTTCTCCGATGCTAATGCTGCATTCACATGGAATCAGGCAGACGGCAGATGGCAGACCGGAGGACATTTAAGTGGATGAGTCCGACAACGGTAATGGCAGACAGCATTGCTGTCCATAAAATAGTATTCACAAAATAATAACTATTATATATATTAAATTCTATTCTTTGTAAACAATACGACATCACCGCAGCAGCACATCAACATGTGTCTTTCATTTTGCCGTCCTACCATTCCGTCAGACTGTTTGTTTATTCCTGTGCCATTTACAAGGTGTCACCCGCCATCTGCTGTCTACCGTCTACCGGCTGTCTGATTCCATGTGAATGCAGCATAACAGGGGCTGGCTCGCTGCCCAACTGGTTGACTTAATGTCCAGATTTGCAGGGGGACAAGACGCCTGCGAGCTATGAAAGATGGATATTCAGTGGCTGAGACACAGGACAGAGCAGGGCGGTGGAAGGAAAAAACATGGAAATAAGGGAAGCCTTTTGACTCCCACTTCGTTCTCATTCCATTCCTGACATTTACAGTTGGAATTTTAACCCAGGTTTGCACCAGCACACATTCCTCACGATGCAAGTTTCAACAGTCACAAGCCCTGTAGTAAAAAAAGAGGTCCAACGCAAATTATCCATGTAAGTCCATCACCTTTGACGTTCTGTTAGCTACTAAACTCCGCCCAATTTGCTCTCAAGTTACTTTCATTTGTGTGCATAGGCAGAACTCTATGTCCTTCTTTCACTTTATATTAACTCTTTTAGACCTAGTGTGGCATCAGTGAAACGCTGGAGTATGTTTTACAAAATATTAACTAACTTTTGAACCATTTAAGTTACAGACTAACTGTAATTGTGTTCAAATCATGCGATTCTCAGCTTTCTGAGGCACTTTGAATGGTGCCTGTGCTACGTTCAGGGCTGATTTAAGGTCTAAGATCATCAATGATGGGTAACATTTGATGTTTACCTCCAAAGTATAAAGATGGCACCAAAATTTATATGTTCACACATAGTCTACTAAATAATGCCCACAATAATATGCAAATAAATGGCTGTAACTCACTGAGGAAAAGGTGAATTTGCACCAAACTTCACACGCAGGTTAAAAACACCTAAATACAACTTTCCACATTGAAAAAGCAAAAATTCCCTGGTTGACTATGGTGTATCCAACTAAATAAATTTTTTTTTGATTAAGCGGTTTTTGTTTGTTTGGTTTTTTTTTTTTGGTTTTTTTTAGGCAGATCTAATATGGTCACAAAAAGACAATGCATGACTGTGACTTTACACTACACTGACATGAAAGAGTGGGTGAGTAGGTTCCCCTGAATTATACGATGTATAACACTTAATACTGATTTAAAGAATAAGCTCAGGTTTGGCAAAAATGTAAAACTATGTCCATGTGTTTCTTTGTCTTTGTAAGAGGGTTAAAATGGAATACATGGAGAAAGGATTAGGTCAAAACAGAAAACCCAGAATTCACAGGGCTATTTAGTGTGTATAAACTTCAAAGTGTAGGTAGCAGAACTTTCTTTCCATTCGTGTTATAGGTGAAAAGGTAATAAAAATAACCTGCCTTTCTAACTTATGTAACCCCACAGACATTACGGTCCACGTAACATGGCCAGCTCCTTCACAGTCCTTACACATCATTGTGTCTTTCTTAGAAACCTCAGGGGAGGGGCACCCTTATTTCACTTTATGAGTGGTCGTTAGCATAGCTGGCATAGGGAACAAACACTTCTGCTAATCCTGAGTAGCGGGCAGCGCCAGCACACAGGATAATTCATCAAGTGTTCTGACAGCTAGGCTGCATTAGCACTCACTTGCTAATGTCTTGTCAAGGTCGGCGATGAAGTCCTCCAGTTCTTTAGTGTCGCCGAGTTTGGCTTCAGGAGAAAAGACAAAGAATCAGAAATAAAACTAAGAACAGGGAAGCGATCTGTCATAAGCATCTTTAAAGATTATAAAACAAATACTGACTATTTAGTTTGTGTGTTTAAGCAGCATGAGTGTAGCTCACGTTTTGGTGACATAAGAGGAGGTGAGTTGCCGGTAGGGGAGAGCACGGTGGGGGAGTTCAGCCTCTCATCACTGAAGCTGAAGCTGTTTCTGTTGAGTGAATCTGCACCTGTCGGAATAAGACAGAAGACAAAAAATACAGATAAATCAGATTAGTTGAGTGTTCGCTTCTTGTGTTCTCAATGCAACACACACAAATCTGTTTTATCATTAGGTGTTTTCAGGACGGACAGTTCTAGGAACTTTTTGAGAGGAACAGTCCATTGAGGAGCTAAGCTCCTGGGAAGCTAAACATATTTTAGGACTTTTTTTCTGTTGGCATTCAAACCGCCAATAGGAACCCCCTACAGAGGCTACGTAAACTGGCCGGCAGTTGGTATGCTAACGTCACTGCTACACATCTTACAGCAAAACAAATGAAGGCTAATGTTACTGCATCAAAAACTGTAACAGTTCATGGTTCTGGCGGTGTGGATGCAAAAATACAAGAGGTTCTTGTATTTTAACTATGAAATGGTTCCTGTGGTCCGAAAACAGTTAGTACATTCTCCTCAAGAGACTCTCTTCTTCTATGTCCTGTCAAATACATGCACGTGCTTGGATTTGTACACACAGAGATATGTGTACACGCAAACACATCCACTGACACAACCAAAGTGGACAAGTCTTTGGTGCAAACACTGTACTTTGAAGCCAGCGCTGTGTCCTCAGTTGGTATAATCACTGCAATGATTCCACATTTTCATGTGTCAGAGTTTCTGCTTTGCTACACTGAACAATCTAAAACGAAGACCACCACTCGTGAGCTGAGCTTGTCCTGTTCCTTATCTCTGATATGTTTTTTTTTTTTACACAGCAGAGCTTGTTCTTGTTCGGGCTGCTGTTTCTGTCTCGCCTGAGACACCAGAGCTCTAAACACATCGTTATATATAAGATATAATGACCACTTTGATTCTGCCAGATCATATTTCAAGTTACCACATAATATATCATTTTTTTATTGTTTCTTTGTCTGGTAAGGAATGGAGGAAGAGAGAATGATGAAATAGAGACCTTTTTAGAGTTGGTTCCCTGAACTACAGGAAACAATTTGTCAGTTTGATTTCACTCAAATGTCCATTTTGGTTGAAGACTCAGCTCTCTGTAACATGATATCAATGTTAGTATGAAGGAAGAGTGTGGGACAAAAAGAAGGTCAGACAGCACCTGAAAGTCTTTCTCACTCAAGCAGACCTTAAAGCTCTAGGTGGTAACGTTGTGGTAAATATCATTAACTTTTTAAAGAGAATGTCATAATATCCACAGACCGCTGTTAGTCAGTGATGTGGTCTGAGAGTATGGAGAGATTTCTGTGTATTCCCATCATGCCTCTGTGTTCAGAACTGATAACACTCCCGTTCTATTTGGCCAATCAGTGACGCTCTCTGTACTCTCTGTCCTGATTGGCCGGTCTACGCTGTGCTTCTTAGCGACAGCTGACGTCTGTACGAGCTGATTAGCTCGTTGTGCTCTGACTCGCCTCTGCCATCAACAGACTGTCTGCAGCCACACCGTCAGTCGGCTCGAGCTCGAGCTGAGACGGAGCAGTTTACTCCGCTGCAACTTTCCCTGCAACCGTTTGGTGTCAGATCAAACTGGACTTAAAGAGAGAGACAACAAACGGAATAAACATGGGAGGCGGAGCAAAAACAGAGAGGGGAGTCTCATGCTACAGCTAATGTTAGCGTTTTAGCTCATTAGCAAAAGTTGCCAACTGCAGCTTTAATAAATGGAAAGTGTTTTTAATAGACCAGTACTAAACACTGTGGATGTGCATGCACCTCGATTGCAGAAAGCCCACAGAGATGAGGACGGCCATTGAACTGCTCCTACATCATGCTGTTTGATTTTAGTTTTAAACTGTTGTCCTCATATTGCAACAGACCGGCTGACTGAATGTTAGCTCACCTGATATGAAATGAGCTCTGCAAAGTCATTTTTCCAGGACAAGGCATTTTTAATTTGATTATCATTCCAGTCATCTCTTCCAAGAGCTTTCAACCAAAAACGTCTGCCACTAGCATGAAAAGGACTGTGATTTGATGGTAATGTGGGAAATTTAAGGTCTTTTTGAGGTGTTTTGCGGTTCTGGCATCTCACTGCACAACACGACATGCTCATAAATAGTTATTCCTGCAACCATCATGGGCAGTCGAAACCGCATGACTTTAGAGTGACGTAGTCTGATAATTCGGATAATCGGATTACATGAGGCAGTTTGTTTGCAAGTGGCTATGTCATAAATGGAATAATACCCCAAAAGCTGTAAGTTTCATTATAATAATGAGAATCTCTCACATATTTCTTGTTGGTATCTTTGCGTACTACAAGCTGTGACCAAAATCACTGTTCCCTTTAGTTAAATGTCACTGACAGTGTAGTGTGGCTGTAATTTTTTGAACTGTAGGATTATAGGTTGATTATAGGTCTATAGGACTTTAGATATCACCAAAAAATAAATAAAATGATAATAATAATAATAATAATATTAATAATAATAATAATAATAATAATAATAATAATAATAATAAAATAGCACACTGGATAGTTAATAGATTTCCTGATATTGTAAATAGTGAGTAATTTTGGGACAAAGCTCCAGTATTCAGTTTAATTACTGTTCTAAATCATTTTGCAGCAAAGAAAACATCCTCTCTGTTGTTTTCTTCTATTTGCACACTGCTGTGCATTATCACTGATTTACAGGTAGACAGAGGATAATATTTTAATTTAAAACAAAGCTAGCAGCCGGACTAAAGCTTGGAGCCTGTTAGAAACATCAAACTGTAGAGAGAAATGTGAATAAGTAAAGATACATTTTAATAAATGTTCAAAGCAACAAAAGTCTGTAATTCTATGGGATCCAGGAAGTACCTTGCAGCATCATTAGCTAATTGAATCCAGTATTGATTCCATATCGGTAATAAGTGATATATGGGACTCATATTAGTTATATTAAGTTAAATATGCAGCCATAAGGTCATGTGCATGAGACATTTCATATTCAGTCATAAATTGATCTGTCATGTTTTATTAGATTGGTGTTGCAGTGGCTTTGTGGGATACTCAATGAAACTGTAGAGTGGTTGATGCAGTGGAGTTGTAGACATTTAACAGCAGATGTACACAGAGATGTGTTTTTAGGTTTTTCTCATTTTGTCATTTGGTTTATGTAATGTAACGTGTTTGTGATCTATGTAATGTTATATGTTTTTTCCAAACACAGGTTGTAACATTTTTAATAAAACAAATGAAACTGGGAACACCTGATAAAAGCAGCAATGAGAAAAAAAGAGGATTTTAATAAGCAGAAGAGAAGAAAGTGAAAGCCAGCTTTTTTACCACTTTTAAGTTAGCATCTTAAAATCATCTATCTATCTATCTGTCTGTCTATCTGTCTATCTATCTATCTGTCTGTCTGTCTATCTATCTATCTAACAAGCTAGCTAGCTTGCTGTCACACTATCTCACTATCTACTGTCCACGGTCAGCTTACTGTCTAGCTAGCTAGGAATCTGTCTATCTAGCTGTCTATTTGCCTATCTGCCAACATGTCTGTCATGTCTGTCTACAAACTGAAAACACCTCATAAAAGCAATAATGAAAAAACCAACCAAAAAGATTTTAACAAGCAAAAGACAGGAAAAGTGGAAACCAGCTTTCTGACCAGTTTTCAGTAAGCATCCTTAAATCATTTAGCTAGCTAGCTGTCAATCTAGTCTATCTAGTGCAAGTGAACTTAAATCAACAGAAAATCATCAATTATTTTTATGATCAATTACTTATTTTTCCAAGCAAAAATCTCAGGTATTCTTTGGTTTCATCTTCTCAAATGTGAGTAGGCTATTAGTCTAGCTGTCATATTGAAACAGTCAAATGATTATCTTTAGGTGTCGGAGTGCTGGTAAGACAAAAAACAAAACAACACAGCAGATGAATCGATCTTGCACATTCTGCAAGTCTGATTACAATTTTATGGTTGACATCAGTTGTCTGCAGTTAGCAGAGAACAGATAGTCAATTTTATTAGTGGAGGCCAGCAAAAAAAAAAAAAAAAATCTCATAAAATTATCGGGCTGATACTCTTCTTGTAATTTCATCCATTTTTATAGACTGGTCAAGGTTTAAAGTGCGTAATAACCACTGCGGCAATGTGTTTTCCATGCTTTTATGACAGTTGAGTGTGATGTATTGGCAAACGATGTTGTAGTTAATGACAGCGCTGTTTTATGAGTGGTGTCACTCGTCAATGCAGTGTGTAACCAAACCCACACTTTGACCCCTGATAGTGTGACACAAACTGCGGCGAAATTGTGTTTATGTGTGTGTGTGTGTTAGTAATAACTGACTGCATGCATTGCAGTGCATGTGTTCAACACTGTGCCTTAATCAACATTGCTCAATGTAATTTGACCATTTGTAAGCATTACAGGATTAGTGTGCCCAATTATCTGCCATCCTCAACGCTGATATGAACAAATGCTGTATCCATAACCTGGGCTTAATAGACGTATGTTCAGTTGATGTATCACACAGCTAATTTCGTGATTACATTTTCAGTGACCAGACCTTTTCCTGTCTGCTAATTGCAGTAGGTTAAATAGCAAGCAAGGCAATACGAATCTATTGGGTCATGTTCCAAACACAGGTCTGCTCTGTGTGCACTGGCCCCATCAATCCTCAATGATGAACATGTATATGCGTGAGTGTGTGTGTGTGTATGTGTGTTTGTGTGTGTGTGTGTGCATGCGTGCATGGATGGGTGTGTGTATTTGCACATCCATTCCCTGTGAACTCTCGCCTTATCCTATTGATGACTCTCATATGACCATCCTCTATAAAGCAGCATCTCCATTAAATTGAAACACATGTTCAGCAATACAGCACGTACTTTTTTATAACTCCAGTAAAAATAAAAGTGTTTTACAGCATTATTGTTTTCAGGCAGGGGGTAATGATAGAGATGAGGAGGTATTTTATGGAGATTTTATGGGGGTCGTCTTTATGGAGAATCTGGTGATTATAGATATAATAAAGGGACTTATTCTCACGCTATCTCCAGACCTGATGTGACCTGGGGCATCTGTGGCCAAAGCTGAGTTTGAAAATTGTTTTATTAAACAAACTTTGTTGAACTTGAAGATAAACTTTAAATTTGATGCAAATACAAACTCTCCATGTCTTCTCTTAATCAATATATTCATTAATTAACCACTGACTCCATTATTTGATGGAATCAAAATCTGGTCAGCCTCTGATGAATTTTGTAAACTACTCTCACCTCATACTTAATTTGCAAATTAATTTTCATTAACGGGGGTTTGGAAAAATTGACTGAGCTCTTTGATCTACATGTGAGCAGAATGTAAATTTCCCATGCTGCACTGCTAAAGTTACAGGTATCTGTCAAGAAAATGAGCTTAATTTTGATGTTTTCTATTGTAGAGGAGGGCACGTCAATAACCCAAGTGGCTGAGTGAGAGATTTCAAAAGGAATAAAGGAACTTCTAATGTGTCTATTAATGCTTGCATATATTTTTTACACAGTTAATACAGTATTTAAATAACTGTAGCACATAAGTGGCTCAGAATCTGCATGAATTAATGACAAGCATCAATAACCAAAACTCAAATTCAAAAGGAATGCATTAATCACTATTATTTAATTCATATTCATTTAAAATGTAAAAAACCAATAGATGATTATGAATGTCTATCATTAGCTGGTTGAGGTCTTGGCTTCTGCACATTCAGTGTGTCACACTGCAAATATCTTCTCCAATTATAACTAACCTGACAAGATAACAGATAAAAAGAATGTTTGACAGTTTTTACTGTCTGAAATTCATCAATTATTCAGACATACACCATCTCATTGAGAAAATAAATAGAACAGACAAAGCAACTGAAACTACAGTGCTGAGATAAAAAGTCCAACTTTATAATAAATAATAATAAACTTATCTAAAACCAAAAACTGTGATAGATTCTTAAAAAGGGAGGAGTTTTCAAAGTGAAACAAAGTAAAGATAATTTAGATGTTTGTTGCAGATTTTTGGTGCATCAGAATTACGAGCTGCTACAAAAACCATCAAACCTTTCAGACTTTAATCCCGGAGAGTTTATAATGCAGAAGCAGATTAGAGACGTCTGCTGGCTGCAACACATTTAAATTGATCTTAGAGTGAAAGTCCTTCACCTCGCTTGAATTCATCATCATTTAATTCCCTGTACTTTAACATAACTGTATTTGTACATTTCATACAAATCTGGGTAGATTTTTTCTAAATTATTACTTATTTGTGAGGTAAACAACGCCTTTAATTGTTTGCCTGTGATCCACAAACAATTATCGTTTAACTTGTATCTTTTTCACTGGTGGAATTTTTGCTATATTAGTCATTACTTCAAAAATGAAGCGTTGAGTTCACTGAAGACATCACAGCACGAGAATGCTGCATCAGCTAGAGCCGACTGAGAAACACAATACAGGAGAACAACTGAGAACCAATTATTGTGTTTTTTGCGTTGTTTCTTGTATGTCGTTTACTTTTTATCAACTCTGGAGGTACTAAAAATAAAATCACAGAGTATTTAAGAGTTTCCTCAACAGAATCTGAAAGTTTTCTCAGTTTCAAGTGGAGCACATGCTGCTTGAACTGAGGTTAAAAGATGAAAACCATCAAGGGTAAGAAGTTGGGTTTTCATGGCACATTGGTGATTTGTGTGTTCTCGTGTAGTGGAGACGACTCACAGCTCGTTTCTGTCTGGGTGTGAGCAAATGCCAAGAAGCACTGTGGTTAGCCCGCATCTCCTTCTCTCTGTTGTTGTCCAGTGTGTTTATGCTCCGTGGGCAGCAGTGGGCCAGAAAAGGCCCTTGGTTGGCCCGGACTGAAGGCGCCTATGTGGGTCCGCTCTGGTTCCTGCCCCCTCCTTCACCCTCTTGACCACAGCCTCAAGTCCTGCCTTGCAGTGACCAGAGGCCGTCAGGAGAAAGCCTGGGAAAAAACGCTGCTGGTCACTGCAGCAACAGACAGCTGACGGGCGACTTAAATCAGGGCAAAATGGCTTGTAGACTGATTTAGCAGGTAAAAACAGGTGAATGGAAGGTGGTCAGTGAAATCTGACCTGCAGGAGTGAAACTGTTTTTACTCAGCGTTCAGGTACAATAAAAGTTTTTCTCTCTTTGACTCCCTGCTCAGTCTGGTCGTATGCCTTTCCAACAGCACCAAACACACTGTCTGAACTATACACACCCTCATAGTGACATTAAAGGATAGGTTCACAGTTTTTCGTCTGTCTTTAACAATATTTTGGTGCCTGCGTGCTGATGACATGCCATTCCTTCCTACTGCACTTTCAGTGAAACAGTCACTGTCTTCTGGGTTTAGTTATCCCTCCAACACAGATCAGCACAGAAACAACATGCAAAGAAACACAAACGGGGAATTTTGTATGAGAAGAACTTTTAAAAAAAGCCTCTGTCTTTGTTCATTCAGCATACTGAAGTCTCATACTGACTTAAGATACACCTTTGGAATATCTTCTCACATGGAACACAGGCTGTGCATTTTTCCTCCGTCACTGAGGTGGAAAACACGCCACAAAGGGATCTCTTAAGGCACTGAAAGAAGGAATGATTACAGCAACCAAATACTAGTTCAGTGTGTTTCTATATTATAATCATACTGTATCTAGAGCTGCAAATAATGTTTTTATATCATTTCATTCACTGATGAGTTTCTAAAATATTGAGTTTTGTCTGACTCACGGTCCAAGTCCAC
>JAQFJA010000005.1:3158375-3175530 GCA_029874485.1 Naso brachycentron
TAAAAAATTCTCAGATATAAATTATTTTACTGAAAATTTTTAACTGTTTTGGGGGTCCCCTGCAGCACCTACATGAACCCCCTCAGGGTCACGACCCCCTGATTGAAGACCACTGCTGTAGAACATTGTATATGATCACAAATACCCCTAAGAAACCAAACTTTTCCTTTAACCTCTGCACAGCTGGCATAAGAGCATGAAGCTCATAAATCCCTGTCAGCTGCTCAATAAGACAGTCTGCAGTATCTAAATGTGTAAGATCTAAGCTCATGCAATACAGAATTCTGAACACAGCATATATTTTCGCTGTCAGCCTGTCCAAGTGGATGATAAATACAAACACGCATATCAGCATAACTGTGGCAATGCAAGGTCACTACATGATCTACTGTAGCACTGCCCAGCTGTAGAAACGCTTTGGGTAGAAATAATTTCAGCGCTGTCAGATGTTTTTAATGTCAACTTCCCTGTTTGTCCAATTACATGTGTATGAGGCCTGAAGCCAGGCACTGTGGGAGCTTCTATTGACCGTCTGTGGAGCCTGGGCTGCCTATCAATCAAGCAGCTAATCCTTATGAATTGGAGAAATAAAAAAACGGGGGGAGAGAAGTAAATGATGTCTGTCAAAGGCTGTGACTGGAGGATGTGCAGCACCTGAATGTCAGCGGCAGACAGTCAGTGAAGCTCCAGTAAAGCGAGAGAAGTTGGAGGATGCAGAGGCTGGCCACCAGAAACAGCAAGTGAAGGCTGGGACCACAGCTGTCTGATGGGAGCTGTAGAGACTGAGGCATAATTTGTTTGGAAAGAGATAAAAACAGTGGCTGGTGCTGGAACTGAGTGGTGGTAGCTAAAAGATAGTCATAGGACTTCTGTCTGCTGTGATCTGCCAAAACACCAGGAGGAGGACTGGACAGTTGGTTTGGCAGAGGCTGAAGGAAGTGGGAAAGAAATGGCCACTACTGGTTGAAGGCAGAGCTTCAGGTTGCAGCTGTCTTCAGGTGGAGGTTTAGACTGTTGGGAATATACAGGCAGAGTGAACAGCTTTCTACCAACTGTTGTGTTCTGTATTTGGGTGTTGATGCTATCTCCAAAAAGGTACAGCAAAGACTTTTTTTTCTTAAAGGAAAATGAAAACTTTTCATGTTTCTACTGAGATGGTGACTCACTACGACAGATGTTTTATTCAAGTTTTTTTTTTTTGTGCGTTAGATATACCGAATATGTTGGATTTAGTAACTTTTCAGTCGAAATCAAAGTGTTTTGAAAGTATTGAGCCTACAACATGATAAGGAAGACTTGGATTATACCACATGATGCTGTTGAGTTTTGGATGGACATTTTTAGATGGTTTTGGTGTTTTAAAATTGTATCTCCGTAGACTGCCAGCAAAAGCAGCTAAAGTGAGTGGCTTGTATTTTTGGAAAAAATCTGTTTACCGTGGATTTGCATGCTGTGGAGTATGAGTTTAACAATGCAAGGCTGAGAACAAATACACAGGAAGGAGGCAACACTGATATGTATAACAGCTTTGAGCAAAAAAGGAAACATAAGTGAAAAAAAGAGGCAACAAGATGATTTAGTCAGGAAAAGATAACTTTATTTAGTCTGGGATACACAGTCTTGTTATATTTGAGTACTTGTCAGATAGAAAACACAGTAGCTTTTCAAAATAAAAGCAAGTCCATTTAAATAATTCTATTTATTTATGGTTTTTAAAACACACTTCAATAAATATTATCCTCTTTTGGTCTTTTTTTCTATTTTACAAAAAACATACAATGACTGTAAGAACAGTTGAAGAAACAACACTGGATTAAAGGTCAGCGGCGCAGACACAGGCCGATATGGACACTGCAGATGCCATGGGTGATAAAAGGAAAAATAAAATAAAACAAAATACCTTTACACATTCCAAAGGTTCTACATAACTTTATCCACATCACTATGACAGATATAAGCAACTATCCAATTATTCAAATGAATGTTAAGCACTATTGGTCTGCAAAGACAGGTAGTATCACACACTGAAGAGCACAGACAGAGCTAGCTCTAGGTTAAGACACGTGGGTAACAGAGGTACGATGCACCTGAACGCAACACCCTGTATTCAAACTCAAAACGTAAAACTACATCACAGTGAGAGACAGAGCTTTACACAGATCTGTTTCACACTTCAGGGATCAGGATGTTGCAGTGCGTTACAAATGCTATACAACACACTGAACATTATAAAACACTGAAGCGAGAGGCCGACCGCTGCGCCTCTCGCAGAGGTAAACATAAAGTAAGTGTGTTGACGTAAGTGTGTGAGAGGCATGAAGAGGAAAACAAAATGCTTTGTACCTTAAACTCTTTTTTTTTTTAATGTTTGAAGGATCATTCTGGTGTTTTTGAAAGTTTATTTACTGCACATCACGTATGCTTTGTGGTACCGTTTATCAGGACTTTGCAAACATTTATGAATGTGAAACTTGCCTGAAACAAGTGATACATCACAGTGAACAAACAGCCCAGTTTTATTCCTACGAAAATTGCATCATGTTTATGTGTTGACAGTGGAAAAGAAAGAAAACACAAAAACGCTGCTGCGAAAAATTCAAGAGTAAATGAGGAGTAGAAGACAGGAATTCAGGAACAGGCCAAAACAAGGCAAAAATGTACGTTGTGATGAAGATTGTTTGGTTGCTTTTTGCATACATGATGCTTTTTTAGTGCATATAAAAATAAAATAAAATAAAATAAAAAATAAAAAAAAATCTGTTGCTTCTCCACAATATGAGGGAATAGAATATACTCGGGCATAATGTTCACTAAAATGATTCACTAACAGCAAGTCTCTGCACACTGAATCATCAACATTAAAGGTGGAGCCAGCAGCGTTTGTTCATTGCAGCTTGTAAACATACCATTCAAAATAGGCCCCTCCTCCCAAGCTCAATGTACAAGAAGTACCACAGCTTGTACTTACACTGTTTGTACCTACACAGCAAGCTCTGTAAGAATATTACATTTGTTTTAATAGAAAAGTCAATCATTTATCAAACTAGCACAAGCTAACTGCCGCTGTTTGTCACCTACCTGTCCAACAGAAAGCAGGTCAACACTGCGTTGCTCTTCATCCCCAGCCTCTCCCTCAGTGCTCAAAAGCAGCTGAAAGCCAAAACAAGATTAACTCTTGTTCTGGAACGAGCTTTATCTGCTTGATGTGTCGTCTCACTCGAACTATATTTTTCTTTTCTTCACCACTATGTCTGCACCCATAATTTTCTCCGATCTGAACGGGCGTCCAGTCGCTGTGCTCCCAACCTCACCTGCGTGCTGTCACTGACTGGGGGAAACGCACCCACCCCATGTCCAGTATTGTCTCAAGCAGGTCCCAATCAGCCGAAACATCAAAGTCAATGCAGAGGGCAGGGCTCTGCAGACACAGTCGCCACCAGACCATGTGAGCGGAGCTGAGCGGTAAAAATCTCTGCTAATCGCCCACGCATTGCTCAGTGCTTGACTTATCCTCCACTGAAATCACCCACCACTCGCTCTACGCTTTTTCTTGTACAACATTATCGTCATCTGTAACAGGAACAGAAATAAAACACCTGTATGACTTCTCAGTTTCCTTTTTAAAGGACTTTATGAAGTCCATTGAGCTACAGCGACAGAAGGAGACAGAAAATGGTGTGGGTCGGTGGGGTTTATTGCGCAATACACAGATGCACTAGGTTTGGAATGCTCCCATTTCACGGTGTGAGCAGTACTGGAGTGAATCTGGAGCTGGGTGGAGTGTGAGATGAGGCAGCGGTCCAGCTGTTTAATAAACCTGCTCCCCACTCTGTCCAAAACTGTCACACTCAGCTCCCCATTCCCCTTCACTCACATGTTCTGGTCACCACCACACAAGCTTTGAGGCCCACAACTTATCATTGAGCCGCATTACTTTTGTATAAGTCGATATTATATATCTACTGACTCCACTTAAAACTGAAACCAATAGCTGCCTAGAAGTATAAAAGCACATTCAGTCTATAAATCAATTACAAAGGTATGCTATTGTAAGAATACAATAAAAGATATCAAGAAGGCTAAATCCTGCAAAAACACAGATATGATCCTTCACCCAGCTCTGACACACTGCAAAGATCAGTCTTCACCGAATAACACGCTGACATTTTTCTCAGTGAGCACGTGTTGCTTGAAGCAGACATCTCAGCCCACTATGGATGCTCTTGCTGGTACAGTGTTTGCCTAATGAATTATTCTGAGAAAGAGGTTCAACTTAACTACTAAAGATCTAATTACTGAAACCCAACCCCTCTAAGCCTTATGTTCACCTATTAAGGTAAACCCTGTGACCTCCAGCTTCACTTTATCTCCTTAGGTATAGTAAGTCCCATTGCCTGTTGGCTCTTTGACCCACTTGTATCCGTCGTGTCAGCAGGCATGTAAACTGGAACACAGAAAGCCAATACTGTGGTTTGTCTTACTGGAGCTGATGCATCATTAATGCAAAGAGATCCTCCCCACAGGTAAGCAGATCTCTGACAGAAGATGCCTCTTTTGGTCATATGGAAACTGTGGTTTTCATAAACTTGAGCATCACTTTTCGGCGGCAATGAAGATCTGTCAAAAAGACCCTGAACTCCTGGCTGCTTTACTGCTTTTGAATATTTTGGCATTGACTGGGAATGTAGGAGAACCAGTTTGGATCATTAAGTCAGGAATGAGGGCACTATGGCATCATGACAGACATAAGCACACCAGTAGATACACACATCCCTGGGCCTCCAGTGAGTCAGAATGTTATTAATAGAGCAGAACAGCAGGTGCTGTCACTCTGTCTATTGCTCACTGCCAATTATGAAGCTCTGCAGGTGTGCCCCGCCAAACACACACGCAACGCAAAGTTAATTCGATATCAGCCCCTTCTTCCTTGCTTCAACCTTTGCTCTCTCTTCGGTATATTTCTTCTACTTTTAGAGGTATATGCCTTCTCTCACACACACATGTGAATGTTATTAAGTCAACCTCCTCCTGTGGCTATGACTCAGTGCATCAGCTCTGTTACCCACCTGGAGCCTCCGCAAGAGCGCCAAGAACAACAGGAGAAAGAGGAAAGTGGAGGTATGAAAACGGTCAATGGTAAAAAAGAAAGGAATGTGTGGATGAATGGAAGTGAAAAAACAAAGTACAAAAATATGGATGTCATTCAGAACATACATACAGTTTTCCTGCACATGGTCCTTAAGGGGCTGAACAAATTCCTAAAGCTCGTCATCATCCCCATGCTTAAGTGTTTCTATAGCAGGGGTCCAGATCAGAGACTCCGCCCACTCCACTGAATGGACATGATTACAGAACCAAAAACAGTGATGTTGCTGTATGTGGTGTCTTAGATATTTTTTAAAGATTAAGTTTGGTTTCATGTACATTAAGCCTTATAATAAGGATATGTACATCATATGTGATGTTTTACAGCATTATTATGATGAACGGTGCAGTCCTGAGAGCTGGAACTCGTTGCTGACGTCACCGTTAGCTGAAAACAACGGAGGAGCATGTGCACTCAGACCAAATGTTTAGTAGTGTCCTCTCATGTACTGACACTAGAACACGGAGCTAAACACGGATATATTTCCTGCACGGCTGTTTGTTTCGTGAAGCAGCTGAAAGAGCTGCTTTTGGGTTATATTTGTGTTTAGCTTCACCCCATTGTCTGTCTTAGTCTGTCATCGGCAGCGAGACACAGGGAGTACCGCTGTAGATCCTGCTCTCTACTCACAGCGATAATGTGATGTGATTTCAAGTGAAAAACGTTTTTTGTCTCTTTCCACGATGTACGATGGGTCAGAATCTTAATCACAACACAATATAAAATATCTCTGTGAATTTTTTTTTTTAACAAAATGTGGACATATTTTTGGTTGTCTCGCTTAGCCAGACTTCTCTCCACACTCACTCCACAGTCGGTGAAACGCCCCCTGACAACATAACGACCGTTCCCATGGATTACATTTGAAAAATTCAAAAACCAATGAGGAAGGGAGTGGAGTGGGCGGAGTCTCTGGTCTGGGCCCAGGCTAGTGTTTCTAATTACATCCTGGCTATGGAGTGGTTGAATTAGTTAGCTGTGATCTTTCATCAGCAGAATAAGCATTCAGAAAGTTTCCTCAAGTTGCCTCACGCAACTTTGTTCAAACTATTTGTTCTGTCGGCTGCAGCAGATTTATGTGGAATTACATTTGTTCAAGTTCAAGACAGTCTGTTTAAATGAAATCCATCTTGTCAGAGGAAAACTATTAAACTTCAAAATGCTAATTTTTGGGAGGCTAAGAAAACAACCTTGTATAAGATGGATGACTGAACACTTTGGGGTATTTTTTTAAAGGTCATGTAATCTTTCAATGCATCATGAAGCCTAAAAATCACCTACATCTAAAATTCACTATTCAAGGAGGTAAAACGACTGTGGTTAGCTTTGTCGTGTGTTGGTTGGCATCAGGTTTGGTTTAAATGCAGTATTACACGATAGGGCAGGAACACCAGTGCTGAATTAAAAACACAAGTATCAGTTTTTTTTCCTGCATTAAGAAAAAACACATTGTTACAAATAAAGGCCTAGAGAAAAACCCTCACTGACAGGTATGCACATCTATGAGCCACGATCAGAAAACACCTGCTGCTGGGCACCATTATTCTAGTTTCATAGGCCTCACTGAGTTATCAGAGTTAGTTTCATTGTTTGTCTTGAAGTCAGTATACATAGAGTTACACAGCCTCACTGACTTTCTTGTAATTTAATATTGTAATTGTATTTTAATTTCAATATTATTGCTAAATCACTCGAGTGAATCTGTTCCTCCAACAAGAAACATACATTCAACCTCTCAGCATCCGCTACCCGACATATCTGTACACTGCAGAGGTTATGTGATCCACACATGTACTACAACAGACACATAGTTCTACAGTATTAACACACATCCACAACTACTCCAATTACTGCTTCCTCCACTACAACTTAGTCCTTGTGTTTCAGCTGTCCCTTCTCCAAGTTAACATGACAGGCTCAAAGGCATTCAGTGCGAGATACCAAGAACCTGTGTGTGTGTGCATGTGAGAGTGTGTGTGTGTGTGTGTGTGTGTCTTTTTGCTCACAGTACATGAATATAGTTAGATGAGGACTGTCTGTGCTCAGAGATGCAGAGAAATGTTAAAAAATACAGATTAGATATTAAAAAAGTGTACGAATCTATAGAATCTATCAAATAAGAAAGAACCTCTGATGGTTCCTTGTGGTTCTTTTGCATTTATCAGCTTAACAGTGAAGTTATTTCAGGGCACAGGTCTTTTAAAGCCCAGATGTAGCTCCAGAGTGAAGTTTTTGCAAAAAGATTGAAATCTGGAAAGCCTGAAATCAGCTTTATCAGCAATCAATGTGACTGCCCAGCTCTTGAAACATTCAATCCTCATTAATGTCTGTGATAACTTTGATAATGTCTAATCTAAAAAAGAAACTAATTTGTCTAATAGCTTCAGAGAAATTCAATGTCACCAGGGCAACCATGTTTTAGGACCAAAGATACTCAGCAATGGATGGAAGGATGCGTTTAGCCAATCAGGTATTGATAAAGGTTTCGTGATGGTAACTGTCATTCATATGCTGTAGATTTTGTTTTCTTTAAACTACTGCAAAAGTTCAGTTATGTTTAAAACAAAAGCAGAAGTATCATAAAATGTTGTGAGTCGCACAAAAAACTAAGATACTTGATTTTGTTTTCTTCCCCTTGTATGTTTTTGTGGGTCACAGCCTGCACTATGTGAAGTTGAACACACACACACACACACACACACACACACACACACACACACACACACACATCTGATGCCCTCCCAAGAGTCAAGCTAAAATATGTCGCAGAGATAATCTGTCCCATCATTTTTACATCCTCTCCACTTTACATTCTAGCCCTGAAATGAAACACGAAAAGGATCAGAAACATCAGCTCCATTACAGCTCTGCTGTCACAAATTAGTCAGCTGCTCTCTCAAATGACGAAAACCAGCAAATTTATAATATTAAGTAACACACTTTCTCTCAGAAAAATAAGCAAGCGCTGTCACCAGTTCAAAGACCCGCGTGGCGCCTCTTTCTTAAGGTTACAACATTCATGAAAAGCCTGTCTGCAGGCTGGACCTTCAGTGATAAATTGATGAACTCAACCGTAAGGCTTCAACAGATACACTGCACTGGTCTAGGCTAGTCTAGATACTTACTGCACTAGATAAAGGGATAGAGAAACCTGTGTCACATGTGGTGCTCGATACATCTCTGTCTTTCTCGCTCTCATATCTCATATTTTCTGTCATCCTCTGTAATTACTCTGTTTGCTCCCTTTTAAGTGGTATCATGGACTCATGGGGGGTGTCAGATGCGCCCGTTGCCGTGTGTGCTGCCTCGGCGGCCAGACAAGGGGTGGGAGGTGTAATGAAGCTCTGCTGTGGAAAAAGTTGACGATGAGGAGTTGGAAGAAGACAAAGTGGAGGTGAGTCCACAGGCTTCACAGGCTAGAGCCAGCTGCCTCAGGGCATCCAGGGAATCCATCTTAGCTCCCCGTAACAGATCGCTTTGACCCTGCAGCACACAGGGAAACACAAGAGTTCGACTAATGTATGCACTGAATACAATTCAACAAGGCAGAAGGTGGAAATTTAGCATTTACCTCTGTTATGGGCTAGAATTATTTCCTGGGATTTGGAAGGAGGCTAGTCCTGAATCTTTAGAAACTCATTTAAAGCTGCATTAATGGATTTCATTCTCTGTCCATTTGTGGGCAGAGAAACAGTCTCGTTTAAGCTTTGTCTTTGGTTTCAGGTTTGGTGTCAGATGGCTATTGTTTTCTTTAACACTTACCATACCACCACTTACCACCACATACCAACATTTTATACAATGTAAACATGAAAAAATGTTGATTATGGCCACATAAAAGTTTCACTAAGGATATTTCAGACTAGGGATGCTCATAAGTGTACCTGGTACTAGAGCACCTAAGGCTGAAGGTCGATGATCAATTTTGTTATCGTACTATCTGATCTGAGGCCCCTTATCTTAGACAATCGGGTGAAGAGAGGGACAGAACTGTCAAGGGATCACCATCTGGTGGTGAGTTGGGTCAGATGGTGGGGGAAGCCCCTGGACATACCTGGTAACCCCAAACATGTAGTGAGGGTGAACTGGGAATGTCTGGAGGAGGCTACTGTCAAGGAGGCCTTCAACTCCCACCTCCTGCAGAGCTTTTCTGGTAACCCTGTGGAGGTTGGGGGCATGTTTAAAGCTTCCACTGCTGAAGCTGCGGCTGAGAGCTGTGGCCACAGGGTCATAGGTGCCTCAAAGGGCAGTAACCCTTGAATATCGAGGTGGACACCAGTGGTCGGGGAGTTGCAAGGTACCAACAAGCTTGGAGGATGGCAGCCTTGGCCGTGACTGAGGCAAAGCAGAGGGTGTAGGAGAGGTTTAGAGAAGCCATGGAGGACTTTCGGTCGGCACCGAGAAGTTTCTGAAAAACCGTCCAGCGCCTCAGGAGGGGGAAAGGGGGGAACATTCAAGCTGTGTACAGTAAGGGTGGAACACTGTTTACCTTGACTGAAGAAGCAATCGGGCAGTGGAGGGAGCACTTTGAGGAACTCCTAAACCCAACAAATACCCCTCTACAATTGAGGCAGAGCTGGAGGACGATGGGGGATCATACTCCAGGGCAGTGCCAAAAAAGTAGCCAAAGGGTGTGTGCCAACTACAGGGGCATCACATTACTCAGCCTCCCAAGGAAAGTTTACTCTGAGGTGCTTGAGAGGATGATCCAACCTATAGTTGAATCTCAAAATAAAGAGGAACAATGCGGATTTCGTCCTGGTTGGGGAACAATCAACCAGCTTTTTATTCTCTTCAGGATCTTGGAAGGGGCCTGGGAATTATCCCAACCAGTGTACATGTGCTTTGTGGATCTGGAGAGGGCTTATGACCAGGTTCCTTGGGAGATATTGTGGGAGGTACTGCGGGAGTCTGGGGTGAGGGATCACTACTCAGGGCCACCCGATCTCTATATGCCCAAAGCAAGAGCTGTAATTGGGTCCTCAGCAGTAAGCCGGACTCGTTCCGGTGGGGGTTGGCCTCCACCAGTTCTACGCCTGGCATGATGTGGCTGGGCAGAGGATTAGCACCTGTAGATCTGAGGCCATTGCTCTCAGCAGGGAACCGATGGACTGATCACTCTAAGTAGGGGATGAGTCCTTATCCCAAGTAAAGGAGTTTAAGTATCGCAGGTACTTGTTCACGAGTGAGGGGACTATGAAGTGGGAGACTGGAGTTTCACTGGTTTTACCGCACTGTTGTGACAAAGAGAGAGCTGAGCCTGAAGGCAAAGCTCTCGATCTACACCTATGGTCATGAAGGATGGGTCATAACCGAAAAGAATTAGACTGCAGTAGCAAGCGGCCGAAATAGGTTTCCTCAGGAGGGTGGCTGGCGTCTCCCTTGGGGATAAGATGAGAAATTCAGTCATTCGTGAGGGACTTAGAGTAGAGCCGCAGCTCCTTTGCGTTAAAAAGAGCCAGTTGAGGTGGTTTGGACATCTGATTAAGGATGCCTCCTTGTCCCCTCCCTACAGAGCGGTTCCAGGGATGTCTAGCTGAGAAGACACCCCACGGCAGATCCAGGTCCATGCGAGATTAGAGATTATAGCTCTTATTCATAACTCTGTTGTGATTCTTTACCTTGAGTACAGTGATATTCCAGGTGAAGCTCTCCACAGCTTTGCTTAGCTTCCGCCCCTTCAGTCCCTCTTTCTCCCCAAGTCGAGAAAGATCCTCATGGAAGTCCATGCCTGTACAAACACAAACAGGTGCTTGTTTCAGTTTATAGGGGTGAAATATTAATGTCAAGTGTAAGGATGATTTGCTTGAAGTATTTTTCAGTGACCAACAACCAAAATTTCAAAAAGCAAAGTGCCACTTCTGATGACATTTATCCTGGCTGCTAAAGGTCAGTAATTTTCTAACGTGATGAGAGGATTTAATAATACATGGGTTCAGCTTTAGAGATTTTTTGAAATGGAACCTCAGTAAAAAGAGCATAAAAATGACTGTGCCTTAATTTTTTCTAAATTGAAGTCCATACCTACCAAAATTTGGCAGAGCTACAATCACCAGCAACAACTGTAAGTGCACTTATTACAGTTACATTACATTACAATGTGCACTTAACTGCACACTGTAATGTTGTCACCCTCATTAGGTTTGACTGTTTGATGTTCTAGTCAGACTTGCCTGTTTGGTGGATATTGAGGATATCTTGTACAGATGTTTTATTCATGACCACTCACCCAAACCATTTTCACTCGGTTCATTATCACCTCGTGTCAGCTCGTCCAGCCATTCATTTGTTTATCTCTCATCCGCTTGTGCACTTTACCTTCTCTCTGCACCTGGGCGATCCTCTCCTGAACAGCATCTGCGTTCTCGATCAGCTGTTTCTGGGCAGCAATCATCTGAAAAGACAGGAAGAAAGTTTGTGTTTAACTTCTACGGCTAACTGCAAATCAATTCTGTGAAGTCAGGCACTGAAACATGCCTTATATTATACTTAATACTAATACTAACCCCTTAAAGCGCTTTGAGTGGTTGAAAAGACTAGAAAAGCGCCATATAAACACAGTACATTTACCATAATATTGCTAAAAATGAGGGTAATGTCTTTAGAATGATTGTTTAATGTAATGATGAATCCATAAAATAGATTACAGCTGGAATGATTAGTCAATTACCTAAACAAACTCAGGAAATATATTAGCAACTATTCAATTCAATGGACAAGCAGAACTGATTGGATGCTTTAAGTGCATTAAGTTTGTTTTACAAGTCTTTGGAAATAAACAGTAGGAAGGAAGAGAAGAAAAGGGGATGACATACAGTGCAACAAAAAAGACAGAGTGTGAGTATGTGACGGCGGAGCCTTGTGTGCGCCCACAAAGACTGAAGGTGTGATCTATGACCGGAGAAAACACCAACTGTGACTTGATGACAATGACCTGCCCGGCTGATATTTGCTGGGTTAACACTTAAACATCATTAGCTTCAGTGACATGCTTAAACACAAAGTGATAGTTGGAAAAAAAACACTCAATGTACTGAGGTGTGTGTGTGGGTGTAATGGCTGTGATGTGCTAAAACAAGTGGGAGAGACACGTCTTGATCTGACGCAAGAGGAGACTGAGTAGGAGGAGGCAACACTGGTAGTCAGTGAGTGTCTGTTTTTTTTGTATATGTGAGGTCCCAAACCTGAATTTTCACTCACAGTGTGGGGCCTGACAGTCTTTGTGGGGACAAAATCCTGGACCCTACAACTTCAACATTACATTTTAGGGTGAAGACTTAAGTTTATGAGTAATGCATGAATTGAGTTTAGGTTAGGGTTAGGGTAAAGTTTTGGGTTAGGATGTACAAATTAATGGAAGTCAACGTAAAGTCCCCACAAAGAAAGCTGTACAAATATGTGTGTGTGTGTGTGTGTGTGTGGACATGTATCTCTTATATTGTAGGGATACAGATTTGTTTACACAGTACTTTGTGGGGACTTGCTTTCCTTATGGGGAAAAAACACAAGTCACCATTTAGATTTTGGGTGGGAACGGTCAGGATAAGGGTTAGGCTCGGGGTAAGGCGAGAAGTAGTTATTGTTATGTAGGATAAGTCTCCAGAAAATGGATGATGGTCTCAGTAATGTCCTCTGAAATGATGGAATCGTCACTGGTGTTTGTCCTTTTGCCGTTTTTTTCATATACATGTGCTGGTTTGGCTTGGCACATCAGCACGGCACGGCTGGGGTTTACATTTCCATCACAGCAGGACCACCCGCTTTTGGCCGTGCATTCAACTAATGATGCCTCGCACTGATTGTTGGGATATGATTGTGGAAACATTCATGTGACAAACAGACAGATAGAGGGAGCGAGAGAATTTTCTTACAGTCCAGTTTTGTTTTTTCACTTATATTGATCACCGACCATAATATGCTAACTAACGTTATATCTAAAAAATATAGCATGCCGGGCGAAAAACAGAACATTTTCTCTGCTTAATATCAGGACTTTTAAAGCACAAAATGACTTGTTTTACCAAATTTCGTTAGTTTATAATATGAAGAATTGTAAAATATCATTTCCATGAGGTTGTTCAGATCATATATAATAAATTTGGTGTATTGTCCTCACAGCATAGCGAAGTTCAAGCTCTTGTATGCTACCTGCGCCATTTATCTTATGTTCATTATTGACCTTTAGACCCAGTTTGCAGGGTGGAATGTACAGACACTAATTTCACTGATTGGTCCAATATTGAGCTTTCTTCAGTTCTAGTCAGGCATTTGTATACATTGTCTCTCCATTTTCAGAGGCTCAGAAGTAGTTGGACAAACTACCGCAGCATCGCGCAACTGTTTGGCGTGAGCTTAACAACTGTCTGGCGATGTGTGACTGAATTGTGTGCCTCAGTGAATGAATTGCTTCTCACCAACTTGGTAAGTTTCCAGGCACGGTGCAAATGGCAGAGATGAAGCTGAATGATGATTAAGCTGCTCTGACATCAACGCAATCCACGTGAAGGTGGGGTTGGAGCAATTCAGCCCCACTCCAGAGAAGGTCCATCTCTGGCAGGGCTCGGCTCAGTAAAAGTGGTAATGAAAATGCAAATCAGCGCAGCATGGTTTGACTTGACGCGGCTAAAAGTGCCAGTGGAAAAGCCCCATCTGTGTGCTTGTATGTGTTAGTGACAGTTTCAAGCATGTCAGCTTAGAGAGTCTTTCTGCATGTTTAGTGCCTTAGGACACTGCATGTGCACATTTTTACAGTTTTGATACATTTTGACCATTCTGAAAAAATAAAATAAATTATAGTAAAAGTATAAAACCTTTTGAGTAAAAACCCAATGAATTTGCATATTGTGTGATTTTGTCATTTCTTTCCACGTGCTAATTCACAAATGTTAGCAGGATAACTCCTTAAAAAAAAATTTTTAAAAATGTTATTATTAGTATTTTATCATGTTGACAACACAGCTCAAATCAGAGTTGCACTAAGTAAAACCTCACAGACAAGCACAAAGGAAACTTTTTTTCTGCTATCCTCAAAATTTTCAGTGAATGAACTGTTATATGTTAATACATGTATAGGCCTATATATAATTTTAATAAATATATAAATTGTCAAATATATTCAAATAAAATGCAGTCAAAAAAGAGTCACCAGCAAGGCTGTTAACACCAAGTGTTATGTTCAAAGTGAACATAAAGCACGTCTGCCACTGTTTGTTACAATAAGATACTTAAGCCCTTAAACCCCAAAGATTAAAAGATAAATCAGAAATGATCCTACATTTTTAGCCACAGTAGTGTCATGGCTTAAAAAACTGGCAATGCTGTTGGTTTGGTTCACCACACAAAAATATAATCAAGCAAAAATAAAAAGCATGTTGCATTAAACCTACTCTTACAAGATTAATTTATCCAAAAAAGTTACTGAACAAAGTGTAATACGTTACTATCCACCTCTGCTTGTGTTTGTATAATTTATTGTCTGAGGGAAAAAAAAAGTTTATATCAAGCCCTGATTAAGACAGTTCTGGCCAGGTGGATTTCTTTGTTTATTAAAAGTAGCTGCCTGATTCGTCATAGCGTTCATCTCAGGTGAAAATGCACTTCAATCTCTAAAACAGACTTGCAGATGTAAACTGTATAAAAATTTCATCTTTCATGATATCAAAGCCAAGTCTCAAAACTTCAAAAAATATGATGGGAGCTGACTGTGTTATTGAAAGAAAAGGGTGAGCAAGCTGAGGATGTAGGTCTCTTTGTGCATCATGTATGTTTGTCTCACTGACCGTGTCATAGGCGGTGAGCAGCTTGCGTGTCGGCTCAGAGAGGCTGACCAGAGGCTCCAGACATGGGTAGCCCTCCTTCAGCACCATGGTGGCCCCCATAGTGCCCTCAGGGCTCTGCAACCTTGTGGCCAGGCTCTGGATGCACTGCTTCAGTTTGGCCACTGTGGGGAGCCCACACTGCTCTTTGAAACTGCTGGTGGTGCTCTAAAAAACGGTGTGATGGCAAAAGACGAGGGATAGAGATGAGGAGGAGGAGAGGAGAGGGGAAACAGTATTAGATCAGATGTACAGTTCCGGCTGTTAAACTAAGCTCGGAAAGGTCAGAGAGGGTGACACACACCAAATTCTCACACTCACACACACACACACACACACACACACACACACTCACACACACTTCTCCTCCTTTACCCTGTCATCTGCTGTCTCTCTTGTGAATTAAATCAATATGGCAGTCATTGCTGCTTTTAATCCAGTCAAATCAGCCTTAGCTTAAGCGCATTTGGCAAAAAAGAGACAATATGGCATATATGTGGAACAAAAAAGAGTATTTAAAGTGCTTTTCAACAGCTGCAGGTGTGTCAGGATGCAAAAGTGGGTTAGTTGTCAGGGACAAGACAATATGAGTCATAGGTCGATCCGCTGAAACGCTATTTTTGGTCACTTTAAAATGAAGGTAACTGATTCACTCTTGCACTTAGAAGCAGCAGAACAGAAATCTTTTTTATCCAACTGAACATCATCTGTGAACTGGCACAGCCCCAAGTGGACTGGCAATTACTACACCCAACCTGTGTGGAAATGTTGAGCGTGTGAGTCTGACGGACGCACAGCAATAGGCGTGATAAATGATAACTGACTGTGGCAGATGAGCCCACAGCTGGACTCATGGCAGAGAAACAGAGACCGAGAGGAGGACAGAGTTCAAGTCCGAGGGGAAGGACAATGAGATTGATGCAGGCAGATTAAAAGGGGTTTATGAATGAGAGAATCTGTCTCTGTTTTGGACGGACTGTGCGTGTATGTGTGGTTTGGTGTCTGCAGATTGATCAGGTGGCGAAGAAGAAGACAGAAAAAAATGTCTATACCAGTTGTACTGATGAGGCTATTCAACAATTATTGGAAATGAGGAAAAACAGCTTTTCAGCGGCGTTGTGTCAACAGGCGTTTTTGATTGTTTGTGTTCAGTGATAAGATGGTGGGTGCTGTGCAACCAGCTTCTATTTTTGCTGGTATTTATAGATGCTTTCTAATCCTCCTCCACTCTTCTTACTGACTCCTCTTTTGTCCCTGGCTCTCCTTCTGCTCTCACTTTCTCTCTTACTCACCTTACAGATGAGTCTCAGGTAATGTCTGATTTCAGCATCATCGTGTATCTTCTCTTCTTTAACCTCATCATCAGACATCTTTTGACAAAGCCTTCACACACATGCAGAGTGACACAGTTTGCTCTGACTCAGCGATTAGCATTTTTGGGGTTTTTCCACATAAGCTGATTAGACACAAGGAAGGGAAGTTTGGGCTTTATTTTCATTCTCCGACACAAAAAGAAATGCTCTCACTTAGCTCAAATGTATCACATGCATTGTTTGTTTGTTATTTGTGCCCATTTTGAGATATTGGCCCCTGAGATTTCTGCTTCTACCTCCACAAGGTGAGGGTGATTAGGATCGAGCTTGTGCTAATCAAAGCACTGACAATCAGAAAATTGTTTATACTGCTTTTCTATGAATGGAAATGTCCTGGTTACTCTGCCTAATCCAAAATCCTCAGTGAGCAGCGTTAATTTTCCTTTTTTTTTTTTTTTTTTTGTAAGAATTCCAAATGAAAACTGTTACGAAGGTCAGTGGAATATCCTGTGCAGTAAGTATGATAGCTGCACCCCATCTCACTATCCCAAGCAAACTGGTGTTATATCATGACTTTGTATACAGCTGCATCTCTAAAACTAGCCTTGTGTTCTGTCCAAACTAGAGCTGTCAGCGTTAATGGGCTATTGATGATCGATTTAAAGGCAGCGATGAGAACGACAACAATACGCTTCTAAATGGCTTGTTTTTTTTCTTTTTATTATTTGCCTCCCTGATGAGTTCCAGACAAGAAGATAGATCCCATTCTTTCAACTGTGTGTGCAGTAACAAGGAAGAGACGGTCAGAGCTCGCCCACCGCTAATTAGCTTAGCTCAAACACTGGTAGTCAGTGGGAAGTGCTAGCCTGCCTCCACCTAAA
>JAQFJA010000005.1:3270453-3283288 GCA_029874485.1 Naso brachycentron
TTTTTTAAAAAAAATCTGCATTTTGACTTTAATTTTAGAATTAAACTGTAGCCTAAGTGTAATACTGTCGATACAAACATGGTGTGAAATGGATCTTTTTTTTTTTTGAACAAATATATATTAGTTTGACTGAAAATCACTGAACTCAATATCAATACATTAGTGCTTTTCTGATATTTACTTTCCTGTATGTGTATGCAAGTCAAATTAGTGAAATAAATGTTTAGTGCAGTGAACTGTGATTTACCGTTTTGTAAGAAAAAGTAATCAAATCTGTAATATCTGATTATTTCTTATTTGCTTGGATCCATCAGTTTGAACAGCAGATTTTTCGTAAATTTTTGTAAAGTACACAGTGCAGTCATGTCACCGCTGCGTGAATCAGTGCAGTTACTGCACAGCTGCTGTTCACCACAAGCAGGAGGAGGGATTTGTCCAAAAATAATGTCTCATTTGCTAAGGCCACCGGCTTACATGAATCAGTTACAACAGTGTTGTTCTTTCAGTTTCAGGGTTTCTGCTCCTCCTGTCCCTCCTCTGTTAGCCATGAGTGACAGTGACGATGACGTCCCCACGCTGTCGGCTCACACTCTGGCCGCCCTGCAGGAGTTTTACAATGAGACCAGGACTGATGGGAATCATGCCACCACACCAGCAGACCAGTTCGCTGTAGGAGCAGTGGAGGAGGACTGGGTGAGTTAACTGGATTTAATGAAAGGGAGACTGAACGCTGTGTCTGTTTATTCTGCAGCCGTGCAGTAACAATGCTGAGCAGACACAGAGGATCAGTTTTAAAAACTGCTGAAGCATCAATTAATAAAATTTGTTGTACAGAGCAGAAGAAATTCACAGTGTCATCAGGCTCTATAGGTCTGAAACCAACATTTCTCACAATCAGTTATTTCTGTGTGTGTGTGTGTCTACCAGCGGATGAGCCAGTTCTGGTACAGTGACGAGACAGCCACTCAGTTAGCTCTGGAGGTGATTCGTGAAGCTGGAGAGGGAGGCAGGTAAAACCACACGCATGCACACACACACACACATTTTAACAATTAACTTGTGTCCACAAAAATGAGAAAAAACAAATTGCATAATTATTAACGATGCTGTAAATTGCATTCATGAAATCATAGACCATTGTGCCATCAGTCGTCAGTCAATACAAACTCATATTGCAGATCTCAGGAGTGAAAGCTGGTGCATTTCCTGTATGAGGGCTGCCGGTCATAGCAGAGACAGCGCAGTGTTTTTCAGTGGTTTTGCTCTTTTTAGGCCTCCTAAGTCATTGAGGCCCTCTTCCAGCTGATCTGTGTATATGAGCTAAGCTGCGAAACATGAAAACAAGTAATGATCACACATAATCCAGTTCTGATGCTGTTTAATGACTTTGGTCATAATGATGGCCTCTAGGCTAGAATCAAACATCTCTTCATTAACCACTCCAACATCTGGTGTGCTGGCAGAATAACTTGAGAAAACATCTGAGTTACTACTACAGAGTGAAACGTAGAAGGTTTGACACTTGAGTGCGTCTCACCATGGGAGGAAAATGTTTGAAAATGACACGATGTTGCAAGCAGAAATAGCTTTTTTTTTCCTTTTTTTTTTTTTTTTTATTAAAGGGATTTCAAGCCAGAAGGGGTGGGAACCGCCACTATACCAAATTAAACTGAAAGACTAAATATTTTATTTATTGTTTTGTCTTGTTCCTTAGATCCAGCCTGTCTTGTAGTTTCATTGTAGTTAACCCTAACCCTACACTCCGATTTGCTCTTTGTTCTTGTGGGTGTAGAAACTGCTTTTAAAAAGAAATCCTCATTCTGACTTTTGGACTGAATCTGTGTTTGACCAGGAGCACATAAGAACATGAACATCCACAGAGCAACACACCATGTTGCATGAGCTTGCAACATGAGTCTTAAGTGTTTAAAAGTTTTGCATTTCCTTTCACTTGCAGGATAGCATGTGTTAGCGCTCCCAGTGTGTACCAGAAGTTGAAGCAGGGGGTGGTGGAGGGCTCGGATCGGGTGTCTGCTGTCGTGTTTGAGTACGACCGCCGCTTCGCCACATACGGCGATGACTTTGTCTTCTACGACTACAACGAGCCGCTATCTCTTGGGGCCAACGTGGCTCCTCAGAGCTTCGACGTCGTCCTTGCTGACCCGCCGTACCTGTCTGAGGAATGTCTGAGCAAAGTGGCCAAAACCATCAAGTACCTGAGCAAAGGCAAAGTGGTGCTGTGCACAGGTGAGTGCAGGAGGGGCTCAGTGTGTATTATAATTTTATTGTGAAGTAGTAAACATTTCTAGTGAAACTTTTCCAACCTTCTGGAAATTACACTATCGGCTGTGAGATGCAAAGGTTTTACATATCTCCAAAGTTGCAAGTCCATTTTCTAAAGAACTTGTTATTAATCAGAATTAAGTTTTTATTATTTAAAGATTGTTAGTGATGTCTTTTGCAGAAAAAATGTGATGTCTTTTGCTCAGAACAAAATTTAAAAAACTATGGAGGCATATCACTGTCAAAAATTGCAAGCAGAATACCTCTGCTCCCACGTGAATAAATCTGCGCGCACAGAAACACTGGTATTGTTGTCTGAGAGAAGAAAACCATGTTTTGAGCACTCGCAGAATCTGATTAACTACAATGCTCTCGAGTTCCACCTGCTCACTCTTGGCTGTGTTTTCTTTCTGACAGTAAGTGGGTGGACACAGTTGCTGTAGTTTCCCTAAATAGTTGGTCAGCTTATCGTCTTTTTTGGTTGGCTGTTGTCTTTGTATCTTGGCAAGGACAGAAACAGCTGCCACATACCACATGTCCAATAGCGTCTGCCGTCAACGGCAACACAACAGTACTCCAGTACTACTACAGTAATACAGTACTCCAGTAAAACCGAAAATATGTTTACGCCACCAATGAATGTTTTGGTTGGGAAAAAAATTGTCTTAGCATAGCATATTTACCACACGCGTGATTTTTAAAACACAGAAAGCACATTGTCAGTAGTTTTATCTGTTCATAATGTCTTCTTTTGATTGATTAATGTCACTCATTTTCCTTATTAAATGTAAGTGAGCAACAACAACTTATCGAGCATCTTGACCTTTGTGTCCTCTTTGCAGGAGCCATCATGGAGGATCTCGCCAAAGAACTTCTGGATGTAAAAGTGTGCAGCTTCCTGCCAAAACACAACAGACAATTATCCAATGACTTTCGCTGTTTCGTCAACTACCCGTCTCGCCTGCTGTCGTGTTGAAGAGCAGAACATCTGTCTGATCAATAGCCTGATGGAGAGAGGACATCACTGAATCTTCTGTTGCTCTGAAGGTGCTCCGTCAAGTTGGAGAAAAATTCCCGAGTCTCCCAACTTTGTGCTTGAACTGTGCCAAATTGCCAGTGTAGCCCTTAAGTTATAAAAATCAAGAATCTCTTAGTCTGCTGTTACCGATCGACAGTGAGTTCTTTCCATCTGTAGCCACTGGAGGAGCAGTTAAAGACAAGATAAGATCAACATAAGAGGGAGTTTGTGACATCACTGCGGAGCTGAACAAACAAGACAAACAGGGCTAATGAGAGTGCACAGGAGAAAGAGAGTGAGCGAGCAAACACAGGGGACAAAAATGAAATTTAATGAGTCCATGTGCAGCCCCTCTACAGGACACCCAGGGTCACGAACAATTCAACCAGACAGTAAACTCGACTTGTTTCACTTCCTTATCAGAGGAGGTAAAGGCGCACCAACTGTTGAGGGTTGAACAAGAAAAAAGAAGCAGGAACGAATGGAACAGACAAAAAAAATCTGAAGTTATCTAATGTAACAAATCAAGGGCAGTGGGGGGGGCTTACCGAAATCTGACAATTACAAGTACGATCATCTGGAATAGTTAGTTGGTAGGTGTCATTTTGATCAAAAGAAAAGACACAGCATGCATTTATGTTTAAGGCCAGCAGGTGGCGGCATCAGTCAGGTCATTGATAATACAGAAGCATTTTATTCCTTTGGTAATTCTTTGTTTCCTACTTTTTAAAGGGGTTTCCCACCTGGATTACAGATGAACGTGTTATTTATTTCTAGCAAGACATGGTAATGGTAGTGATTTCTTTTTCAAGTTTTAAGATGTCGACCTCCAAGACAATACACTTCAGGAAAATGTAATATTGTATGTGCAGAAATCACAAATGCATGAGCAAATACAACCTGAAGTATTTCAACTGTCCAAGTGAAAAGTGTTTTCTGTACTTTGACTGAAACAACCCTTCGACTGAGGTTCATCCAACTCTGGATTCTCAGGCTTGTTCTCTGTCTGGCTCAGACAACAGGTGCAGAATGAGTTTGCCGCATTTTGGATTTTGGATTTTTGCACGACTTCTTTGTCAAGTCCATGTTTAGGTCCAAACGGCGTCAAAACCGAGACAAAAATGAAAGTAGACCAAATAAAAGACAACAGACTGATCAGATGATGTGGGTCAGTCTGCAGGAGCTCTGTACTCTGTACTAATCCCTGTCTTTGATTAAAGACAGTTACATGAGTTTCTCCCTCACAGGAAGAATCTTTGAAGTGTCAGTGCGTAAAGACGTGAACCCATAAACTTGGATCAGGTGTCCATATCCGCACTTGTGGCACGGCGCTGCTTCCTTCATACTTTCTTGCCTGCAGTGAGTTGTCCGGCTTTGGGCTCGGCTCTCTGCAGGCTCTGGTTGCCGTTCTGACCATCTCGCTGCTTCTCCAGCAGCGGCAGACACGTGCACCCCACAGCGATGGAGACGTAGATCTCGGTGTAGGAGTGGCGGCCGCCGATGCAGGAGCCCGTCCTCCTCAGGATGACGGAGGGAGCATAGACCGGAGTGCTGCGGTGCTGCTCGCTCTCCTCGCCGTGCGGCCCGGTCAGACAGCCCTTACACAGGCAGTAAGCCTCGGGGATGTAGCGGGGATACCTGTTCGGGTCGTACGAGATCCTTTAAAAAAAAGAAAATAAGTTCAGATGCATTGTTGTCCTTTACAGAATCCGTGTGAGATCGAGGCTATGTGTCGTTTGACGCCTATATGCTCAGAGGCCTTTACCGTGTTTGCAGGGCAAGCTTTGGTTTAGTCGTCACATTCAAAAAACGCATCTGCGTTTAAACTCAGCACCAGAACACACCCACAACTGCACGAAATAACATATAAATAATTGTTTTTCTTCATAACACTAAGTCATGCGAATATCTACTGCTGAACAAGTAATGGAAACATTTTCTTGACAAAATATGTGAAGGAGTTTTGAGTGTAGTGTAAGATGCGACACCAAATATCATTTCCTAATACTTTTTTTAATGTACTCTTTCAGTCTGATAACAGATGTTTGGGTTTCCTAATAAAATGCTAGTGGTTTCTATAAGCAGAGAATTTACAGGCCAGATGTGAGACTGTCAGCGCAAACTGCAGTTTACAAATCCACATAATGATCCCTGTGCGCCCCCCTGCTCTCACCTGTAGGCCCAGGGAGAGATGCTGCGCAGGTTGACCGGGAGGCGGGTCTTCCTGTCGTTCGGGGATCGAGCGGTGGTCGGGCAGGTCAGGTTGAGCTTGTCCCGCGGCTCCAGCTGCAGGGCGTGGTGGAAAGCGCTCATTACTCCCACCGACAGACGCCCAAACATCTGCTCCAGGATCTCCTCCGGCAGGTCCAGGCAAGAGCGGGTCCTGGTGGCCTTCTTTCGAACCCGGCCTGCCCCGGCTGTCCAGCCCAGCAGCAGCACTGCCAGGTGCAATAGCAGCAGCAAGACGCGGATCCGACGCGGCATCACTGTGCGCAACGCGGTGCGGTGTTGTGCCAAAATGTGGATCCACTGAAAATAAAGAGTTCTGTGCGCGCTGTTATCGCCTTTGCTGCCCGTGTCCGTCTTGGAAGATGACAAGTAGATGATTAAACACAAACTACCTTCATCAGAGGGATAACTTTCCGCGTCAACATGTTACTCAACAGTTTAAGTTGAAAGAGTCAGCGGCAGGCAAACAGTCCACGGTCCTGGCTCGGAAAACGAAGCGCAGGCGCGCCGCCAGGGACACTGCGGAAACATTTTGGCACAACGCGTGCACGCGGTCGCCAGGACTAACAATTACTTAAGAATTAGAAAATATTATCTAGTAGAGAGTTTAACACCGCGGGTTCCCGTCTGAGACGAGAAAAATGCCACCAAGAGGCTTTTCTTGTTGCTTTTCTCCAGCGGTGTGTGCGTAAAATCCGAAGGGCGCGTTTGTACGCGCGGGAACACGATGATCCACCGCTGACGAGTCAGAGTGAAGCACAGACAGATAAAGTGCCGTCGTAAAACCTCTAGCCCTGGTAATAAAACAGGCCAGCGTTCATGAGAGCAGATCCTGACCGGAGTGGGAAGTCCAGACTTTTGGCTCTGCAGCTGCATTCTCGCTTCACACCAGAGGCCACTTTACCTAAAGATCAGCTGACGGACTGAGTTATGTCCAAACTCTAACGCACGCTCTGCTTTCACAAAGAAACTGTAGAGATACCAACAGTTTGATAAGACTGCTATAAGAATTTTTGTTTTTTTTTCTTTCAAAGACCAAATCCTTTTTCACTTAGTAAGATGTGTTCCGTGAATTTATGTCAGTAAGACTAATGTGAGGCAAAGGTTTTTAATTATATTAAGCATTTAATAAAGCCATTTGTAGCCTAATTCAGTACAGTTTACTCCATTAAAGCCAGGGAAAACTTTACACTTATAACTCAGATCGTCAGTGTGCTCTTAACACTGGGAAAACTTGCAACACATGGTGTGTGTTTTCTCTGGAGGTCACTGGCTCAGAATGAGGCTCCTCAACTGTTTTCTTGAGTAGATAAAATATTTTCTCTTTTAATTGTAGAAAGAACAACAGAGAAATGCACAAACAAGAAAGAATAAATATTGCATTACAAATAAACATTTTTGGAATATGTACAAAATGCAAAGAGAAACATTAGGACCTGAAATGCTGAAGAATCTCTCAGAAGGTTCTCACATTGGAACAGTGGTGTGTTTTTGATTGTTTTGGCTCTGTTTCCCGACATTAGCTTTGAAATGATAAGGTGACAGTGAGGTTAAATTGCAAACTCTCAGCTTTAAGGTGTCTGAGGGCGTCCGTAACCACATTGGGTGAACATAAAGAACGATTTACCACGAGGAGGAACAGGATGTCCAAAGAGTATGCCTGTAATTTATATGAATGTAAACATTCAAGTTAAAGTGAACTGCAGGGCTTTGACATCACTGCATATCAAATTCACAGAGTACAGAGCCAAAAAAAACTGTCCAAATGGTTCCAGACTTCACTGGAACCAGCAGCTAGTCGAGATTTTTTACATTTAAGCTTTACATGTATAAGCTGTTCCCCATCAGAGGCCGAAGTTACTTAGATGGAAGGCAAAGACGACCACTCTGACATCACTCCTGAAATCCGTGTGAATTTATCCTGTAACATTTGTGTTTTTTGCTAAAGAACTGAGTTTAACGGTTGGTTTAATTGTTTTGTGGTAAAAATTTGCGCTCCTGCCTTTCAAAGGTAAAAAAAGAGCAAATGTTACGACAACACAGTGAAGGCACAGGGTGGAAGCAGCTACTACGGCAGCAGGTCGTCTCCCAGCTCTTCGTCTGCGAAGTCATCATCCTCCACGCGCTTCTTGGCTCCCGTCTTTGGTCTCTCCATCTGAGGCCCCAGTGGGTCCACATAGGACGCATCTAAACAGGACAGCAGACGACATCTCACTCGTTATGGTTTTATTGACCTCTCAGAGAGTAATTTATCTGTCTATAAGACCTTCTTCATACCGGAAGTATATAAACATCACAAAGCTTAAATTAGAATAGTTTCAAGGTGGGCACCCAAGACTAGTGTCACCATTCCAGCAATCTCGGAACCCATCGGCTGCATTCACTGTCTGACTTCTGGCAGACAGCGATACAGCCTCTGGGGGCAAACCCCATTATTCTTGGGCTACAGCTGGAGGAGGAGAATTTCTGTTTCTGACTTCCTTCTCTGTGTGCCGCTCACTGTTTACAGCCCGACTGTTTACAGTCCAACACGAGAATGGAGTTGGAGTTGAGAGAACACGTCCACCAGCAGGTCTTTTCACAAGTAGCCAGTTTACACGCCGTTAACAGTTAACATTCTGCCGTTAATTACGTGGATTACAAAAGACTACAACCGGAAACCAGGGCTTTTCCGGTACCAAGATCGCCCTACCTTGCCATTCAGTGAATGTAGAGTCTGTTTATAGAGACTACCATTCCAGTATTTGATCAAATGTGAAATATGGGCACAATCTTCCCTTCCGACAATGAGTTATGGCACTGAATGATGGCCAGATGTGCTGTTAGCTTCCTCAGTGTAGGCAGGAGATACTCATTCATCTGTATGATTTCTACGAGCGTCTTTGTTGACATTATTTTTGGGAAGCCCCTCTTAAGCTTCACAAGTTTTATGAGATGGATTTTACGATCATCTAAACGTCAAGAGGCTTTTTGGAACCAGTACCTGATCTGTCTGAAGAACTTCAGTCATCCAGATAGAGGTTCACTGTTAGAGTATTACTTAAGTACTCAGTGTCATGTTATTATTTCAAATAACATAAATAGATAAATACACTGACAGTTTTGTACAGTTCTTTCGGTCACACTTTATATGAACCCACCACTTTAATGCATCATAAGCACATTTATAAAGCATTTATAAGGCTTTATGACAGTCCCTATAAGTGACTATAAGCATTTATAACAACTTACATCAATGTTTATGTTGTGTTATAAGGAGTGAACATAATGCATTATACCTTAATGCAAAACAACAGCATCTTTTGAATCTTTTGGGATCTTTTGGTCTTCGGTGTTTAAAGTGTTGTTGACGTTTCTTTGCTGTCACTATAACGGGTTTTAAGAATATTTGTCTTCCTGTGGTCAAGCTCAAGAAAAACAAAACCCTTTTTGATCTCCTTGTTGAAAATATTTTTAGGGTCAACTTTTTAGTGGCTTGAAATCGCAGCAAGAAATAATAAAAACTGTTTGAATTATGTGATAGTCTAGTGTGTGAAAACATGAGATTGGTGGTGCCTTGGGTGTCGATAACCATCAAGGACACAAAGGGCTGACAGGGGAAAAAGAGTGAGACAGTTTGTCATTTTACTGACTGAAGAGGAGAAGAGCGACAGAGGCAAAAATTAGGCTTTCTTACCTATTTCTTTGGGGCTGCTGGCCTCATATGGCTCATTGGAACGAGGAAGTGACCTCATCTTGGCACTCAGTCGCTCCCCTTTAGTACTGTTGCTGCTGTGGCTGCTATCTGCACAAAATAAACAAACAGACATAAATGCTTACTTGGAATCAGCAAATGCCCTGAAAAGTGTTAATCAGAATCAGAAGCCGAAACAGATTTGAAGTCTCAGGTTTAATTTGGTTCTTAAAGCTGAACCAGTTCAGCTCATCCCTGAGTGTAGTGAGACAACTTTAACCTAATCAGGATGTGTGTGTGCACGTGTGTGTAGCCTGGATGTTTAAATAATTATAAACTCAACATGCATTGAAAACTAAGCCAGGTGATTATTCAGCTCCCTGACAGTGTATCACGATGTGTCCAGTAACTAATATGACCATGTCAGATGTGTTGTGAGAAGTGAGAAGCTTTGTGATTCTTGGCATCTCTTACATATTTAAACCCAAATACAGAAAGTTTAAACTTCACACTAGACAAACTAAAAGTTGTTTTTTTTTCCACATTCTGAAAAGTCAGCATGGTGGAGATGTGAGATTTTCTTCTCAGAGACACAGCATGATACGAAAATTCCTTGTGTCGCTGTGTGTTGGAGCCGTGAGATGAGCTGATGCAGTGCCTCCACAGTGATTTTAAACTTTTGCCAACACATCTGAATAAATAAAAACTGATTTTCCAAACAAGACCAAGAGAACCCTCAATTGTCAATGTTTAGGCTGTCTATTTTGAGCATGTTTGGCTAAGTTTACTTTCATACTTCTTACACTTAGAGTTCAGAGGCTGAGTGATTCAAGTCTCGTGGCGGTTTAGGTTTGTGGGAACTGTGTCCTTTGCAGTTTGCTCATTGTCGCTGGCAGTTTTTTGATTAATATAGCAAGAAGTAGGCTACAGATTTGCCTAAACCACACCTACTGGAATTTCCCCTTTTCTTCAAAATACAGTATAAGCATCCTTAGAAATCACTAGTGTAGCATTTACAAGAGACTCTCCATAAACCAAAATGTGACAGTTTAGCAGTGTACCTGCTAGCAAGACGCTGAATTACAGCACCCAAATCGTCTTAGACAGAGAGCTGGTACTCTGCACGAGATGTAATGCAATGAGTGTGTGTGTGTGTGTGGTTCAGATGGCAGGCTGACAGAGCAGTACTGGACAGACACGATTACAGACAGCAGCAGTCCACATCTGGCTGCCAGGTAGCCGTGGAAACTGACGAGCAAAGGCAGAAAGCTGGAAAACAGGAAGGAGGAGGCCAGATATTCTACCTTCCCTCGCAGTCCCAAACATCTCACACAAGGCCGCACATACTGCTGGCAAACTGAAACCTCTGCTGGCAAAGTGACTTTTTTTCTCCTTTTTTTCCCTTTTCTTGGCGTTTCTCTTTTATATTATCCACTTGGGAGACAGAGAGGAGGGATGGCCCGACAGGTTGGAAGCCAGACTTCAAATTAATTGTTTTTAACAGTTTCCACCATTAAAGTTGTAAAGTTGTTTTCCCCTCCACAGCAGGAATAGTCATAATATTTTTGTGATGGCTTGATCGAAACAATCGAAAGGGAAGACTCAACTTTCTGGCTTTTGCAAATCGTTTTCCAAACCAAATTTATTCAGAAAAATACTTGAAACACTATACGCATAAGATCATAAAAGGGTCAAGTATAAAGACTAACAGCTGCTTCATGATATCAATATTACATCCTTTGCCCAAATTTGTTTATGTAAGAATAATAACTGAATTGGACGGAGAGAGAATAAACACACAAAGGTTTTGTGTTAAAAACAGAAGAGAAACAAGGTAAAAGAAAAACCTAAGAAACTTTAAAGTTGTTAGATCCTGCTCCTCTCTTTTACTCTGTGAGGTTTTAGCAGCTTCACATCAAAGAATGACGCAGGTTTGAATTTTGTGCTAAAGCAAACTCTTAGCACACACACCCACACACCCACATTTACAGTGCTGAAAATATGCAGACTTTACAGAAAAGAGAGAAAACTCTCAGGTGCACTCGAGGTTTTCTCAAATATCTGAAAGAGGTTTTGGGCGATCGCTGCCTCCTCCTCAGTGAGAGAGCTCATGCAAACACTGACTGCTGTCCAACATCACAGGCGCCTGTCAGCAGAGACTTCTGGACCAGTTTCAGGTGTTTGGATGGAAACACTAATCCTAGGTTTCTCAAATTGTGTGTTTACCAATGAAAAACTGCCTTTGCGGCTGACTTTTGCTGTGCACAATGCTCAAAACTTTACACAGATGATACTGAGTAGTGAAAAGGATTTGCGTTAAGACGGAATGTGCAGATGCAGTACTTTTCCAAAACATAATACCAAGGTTAAAGCTGAGGTGGGCAGTTTTTTTGGTGTCATTGGGCAAAAATTCCATCATTACCTTTTAGCATATTGTAATTCATTTGTAATGAAAGAACACTACACTTCTGCACCTCTCCGTGGCTCCGTGTTTAGACCGTGACGGGACCTATGGCCAATCAAGGGTCATGTCATAGAGCATGTGTTCCCATTGGCTGCTGTACACTGCGTTTTTTAGCAACAGGCGACGTCACTATGACCTGACTGGCTGTTGAAACATGTGACATACTTTACGTTCTAAAACTGGCATCTGGCAACTTGACAAGGTGGGTTGCAGGGAACACTGTCAAACTGAGATGGACCAGTTTACTCCGCTGCAACTTTTCCTGCAACCTGCAATCTTTGGCATAAACTTGTCTTAAAAGAGAGAGCAACCACAAATAAAACGCGAGCAGGAACAATGACAGGGAGGGGAGGGTGCGGCAGAAATGCTTCTTTAAGAGTCTCATGCTACAGCTGGCTGGATTTCCAGACTTTGCCTACCCCAGCTTTAAGTAGCTGATTAAGAAAAACAATAATGAAAAGTTAAACTCTGTGTTTTCAGTTTTCCACTAGAAAGAGGCTCATCAAATTAAGAATGATATACTACACAAATTAAGTCAACCTTTATTGTCTAAAGAGTAAATCCTCTAAAATAATACTTTCTTTCCTTCTTTTTTCACACATCTATCAACACTTTATGCATTTCTAATGGAAAAGGCAAATTAAAAGGAATATGTAAGATGGTACTGTTTCATAGAACAAATTCCAACATTTGGCTAATCTGGCTAATCTAACATCTGGCCAAGTCACAACTGTTCAGAACTGACCATTTGGTCAAAGCTGGCACATTACACTGGTGCTGACTCATTGTCTCTGTAAAAATAATCAAATGGCCATGAACTGAATGCAGATGGGTCGCGTGAATTATGTTTAACAGTTCAGTTGGGCACGATCACAGATTGGTTAAGTAGAGTTAATCACACAATGTCCAAATCTAAATTTTCAATGCTGTCGATTCTTGAGGAAACTAATATTATTGTGAGATCAATGACACAAACAAGTAAATGGAGAGCAACATAATTTGTTGTTATATGTGTGTGTGTCAGTGAGGTGTGTGTGCTCACTGCAAAGCAGGAATAGAAAGAGTCCATCTGTAACTGAATTAACATGACAGCTTGTTTTCACAGAAACCTGATATGGGTGTAAAGTTAAAAAAAAAAAAAAGTGATTCTCGGTTTCTTTTTAAAAAC
>JAQFJA010000005.1:3301002-3311408 GCA_029874485.1 Naso brachycentron
CCCTAAACTTAACAAATTTATGCCTAACTCTAATCTTAACTTTACTTCAATTCATATCTTACCCATAAACTTAAATGTGCACACTAAAATAGAATGTTTAAGTTGTGGGGCCCAGGATTTTGTCCCCACAAAGACTGTCGGACCCCACACTGTGACTGAAAATCCAGGTTTCGGACCCCACATATGTAGACATACACACATACACACACGGTCCTCACCGGGGGTCTTCTTCCATGACTCGTTCTCACTGCTTGCTGGAAGCCAACATCATTCTCCAACTCCTTGAAATGGGTCAATAATAAGTAACTTAGTAATTGTGTACATAGCCTACATCTTCACATGCATATTGCCCAATGCCAAATAATTTAGCGTTAGTCTTCTTACTTACTTCTTATTCCAAATAACTTGTGTATTTTTTGCAGCACTTAATTATTACCGTGAAGCAAGAATTGAAAGCAAAGGGCTTCCATAGCCAGCTAACGTTAATAACGTAACCAAAGATACTCAATATAACAGTTATAACACTTTCTTAATCGTCTCTGACGTTACTTGCATAGCACATGACTCACCTCGGAGTCAAATGTTGGATTGTAGTCGTTGTAACCCGAATAAAGATCCTCTTCGTCAACGGCCAAATGCACATTTTCCATGTCTATATCTCCAGTATAGTGACGTTACAAAATGCTACTGAATAACGTCACTAATGAAGAGCAAAACCGGTTATCTTAGCAAAGCGACGGTAGCTGCTAATTGTTGTCGCTTCAGTATTCAATCCCATAATTCAATGCGGCATATGTGGGACGGTTCCGTTCACAAACATTTGATTGGTTATTTACGCGTCAATCATCGAATCGCAGTGATATAATTGGCAGAAGAAGAAGAGGTTCGTCGTTGCTAGGATACAAGTATACGCTACCCGCTCAAGCTTTAGCAAAGATACCGCCTTTCCAGCACAGTTTCTTTTCTTTTTTATTTTAAATAATTTAAATGCAAAGTGAAACAAGAGTAAATTGAAGAACAGTAGTTTCTGGTAAATGGCGGATATGTAGTTTGCGTTTTGTTTTGTGTTTTTTGCCGAAGAGAATGCGGCGAATTGCACTCTTTTGCGTTCTTTGGTCATTCTGGGCTACCGTAGGGTTACCAGCGTGACTCTAAAGGGGCGGTGCCACGGTGTTGAGAAAGAGAGTCCAACAACGGGTCTGGATCAAGTGAAGTTTAAGCGTCGGTCAGCGTTACTGACAGGGGTCAGACTCACTTTAAACTCATAAGTTCTCAAAATGAGCTCTGCTGACGGAAGGATCATCACCGTGATCGGCAGGTGACAAAGAAAAGACGTTTTTATAATGTTGTAAACTTTGCTCCCAGGCTGTTATGCTAGTTGTGGAATGTATTTATGGAGCTATCATTAAAGTTAAAGTTGGAATGCTTGTGTTTTGGGAATATGACACTGCATTTGCCTTTTTCTTAATGTTGGTGTTAATTATTTTGCGTGTGGTATCAGTTATTAGTTTAGTAATTGCATGGCAGAGTTTCATGTAACTCACATTACAGGACTAATCTGAATGAATGCTACGATCTCTTTGCATGCCGCCAAGTTAATTAAGATTTCCTGACCTCTTGTGGTTCATCATGATGCATTTGCAGCTTTCCTTTCTATTATTTTTTTCTATATTCCTGCATATAAGAGACAAGGCTATCCCCAAAGTAGCTAGCTGTCAGTTGTATTGTGGCCCCACCATTACAGCCCACTTTGTGTAAGCTTACATTTTAACCTGTTTGCTGTTCCCTGTTCATTCTGTCTACTCACTCAGCTAAAATTTGCAGTCCTCTGAAATGACCTCTTGTAGGCCTGGAGAGTAAATACAAACTGTCCCACTCAAAAGTGCACCCCTCTCTTCTTTACAAGATTTGAGATTTATTTGCAGGTTATTTCACATGCCAAAAATATGAACGTCAGAAAATCAGAACGCTCTAAAACACTATTTCACACTTGTACTTGGGCATAGCAAGAGCAAAAGCTGCAGAGTCCTTGCTAAAGAGTGAACTGCTGAAAATTTACAAAAAGAGAACAAAGCGTGCAGCAAATCTGGGCAGAATTCCCCCCCCCATGGAAATAGCAATGGTGCAAACACGCCACAGCAATGAGCACAGAATGAAAAGACGAAGACCAAAAACCAGCAGGAAATGGTCACATTCAATTTTCAAATGCATTAGTAGCTAATTCCCTTTTTCATGAGGAGTGAACTTCTTAATTGTGAATTTGTGTGTGTGTGTGTGTGTCTGTTTCAGTGGGCTGATCGGCCGCTCCTGGGCGATGGTGTTTATAGGAGGAGGCTACAGAGTGAAGATCTATGACAACCAACCAGGACAGGCTGCCAAGGCCATCGCAGAGATCAAGTCAGCCTAACTACACACAATACTGTAGTCTGTCTTTGTCCAACAAAGTTTAGTCTTAATTAATGTGCTGTTCATCCACATTGTCATTCCATAGTGAAAGACGCAATCCCAACTTTCACTCTACATTTCGATTACATCCACCTGTCAGTCTGATAACAGGTGGTCTTCCTCTCAGAGAGCTTAAGCTGAATTGGGTATCTGTTGATGATGTAGACCTGGAGAGCCCACTGAAATATTGCGCATTATGTTGTGAAGTCCAAATAAACTTAAAATGATTTTTTCTGAAAGTTGTGTAATACTGAATGAAAAATACTCACTGATATCTGGAATTACGTTGGTCTAACTTGTGATTTCTTGGTCTGCTCCTCTGGAACCATCTTCAGACAGTTTAGGTGTGGTTTAATTTTTTCATTTCAGGAATTATTCCAATGTTAGGAAAATAAATTTCGCTCAAATTACAGACCTATTTTTCAATATGATATTGTCACAGTAGCTTGTAAATGTCTAGTCTGACTCAAGTTATGTCATAGCTTTAGGCCGCCTAAGGTTTTCAGTGGGAAGAATGATACGAATGATAAAACATACTAACCCTCTTACCAGACAGCACGAGTTTAAAAGTCTTTTGTGGAGCTGAATGGTGTTTTCTTTGTGGTGCTTAGATCATCTCAACAATATGGATTATTGTAATATAATTTTATACCACGGAATTATATTTGTGACAAGGTTTTATGGTCATTTAAGTGTTTTAATTCTTTGATTTTTGAGCATTACAAACCAAATTTCACGAGTTCCACCTATCAAGCCGAGTTACAACCAGAACTATATCATCTGAATACTTATGAAAAGATGAAAAATAAGGTTCACTTTGTTTTAGGTGAATTTAGTGACTGTTAAGTAATAATCTGCCACTTTTATGTTGTGCATTATAATCTGATCCTTAGCATCTTTTTTTTTTTTTTACCATGTTGCCAACATCAGGGAATTTACATTTATATGGGTGTCTAGTCAACAGAAGTTTGAGGCTGCAAAAGAGAACATTGACATACAAACAGACTAGCCTGCCTGCACCCGTGACCCTGAAGGGTCCTGTCCAAAATATAACCTGTTCTTCCTTCCAGCGCTGGCAGAGAAGACACATGGACACGGCATGATCAGTGACTTCCTCTTACTATAGGAGCACATGCTCCAGCCTAAAAACTCCTTCATAGCCCAGTCATGGCTAGTTAAACATTACTGGTGAATGACAAAGGACTTTTGGTGAAAAGTAGGGGGCTAAATACTGTTAAGAAAAAAAATCTAAAGAAGATCTACAGCCCTTAAAACTGTAAAACTCTGCATCAGGATCTCACTTATATAACTTTAAGTTGCCTTGAAAATGTTTATCTGCTGCTGCCTCTAGTGTTTGTGATGAAACTGTTGGAAGTCAGGGGGGACTCTGTTGCACATATGAACAGTAGAGGGTGTCACTGCACTAGTCTGTCAGTCTCACATGGTGTGTAGTTTTTTGCTTAACAAGCTGTGATGACTGTCCCTTATCACACTGTATGCCCCTTTTCAAGAAAAATTTAGTTTACATTACATCACATTTGTTTTTACAAACTTGTTCATGTGTGTATGTATGTGAAGTAAATTTGTCTGATACAGTATCTTAAATAATAGCTAGTAATAGCTGTTACTAAGCCACAGTGAATGGCAGCCAGTCAATTTTGTTTTTTATGTTGGCTAAAAAAACCCAATTTTACAGCATTCAGATATCCAACCACAAACTTGTCTTAAAAATCTGCCCTGAGGGTTCCTGGCTCACTTCTTAATCTGTTTCCTTTAAATGAATCTTTCCACTTTGCTGAATCAATGTTTTGGAGTGTTAAATGTCATACAGGACAACTGACTTGTTTGTTTTTTTGTGTGTGAGAGTGTTCAGTGCCTTCACTCTGTTGGTTCAGGAAGCAGCTGTCGGAGCTGGAGGAAGCCCACATGCTCAGAGGGGAGCTGAGCGCCACGCAGCAGCTCGCCCTGCTCAACAGTTACGATGACATGGCTCAGGCACTGGAGGGAGCCTTCTTTGTTCAGGTAACACAGGAGGCAACTCGCAGCAGCAGCACAAGCCATTCTGTGTGTGTGTCCCTCATGCTGAAATCAAGATGAGCTAGTCTCTGCTGAGTTAGTTTGTTTTTAAGATTTCCCTTTTCATCCATGACACATTCGACTCAACTCCTGTCTCCCTGATGTGGTCATATAATGTGGGTGTTTACAAATGTATATTCTGTGTGACCTACTGTGTATGTGTGTGACCCCGTGGTTCATTTATTGGTTCATTAATGTATCACAAGCATTAATTAGGTAATATGTTGTTACTTTATGTTTTGGAGTACAGTATGTTTTGGCATTTTCATCATGACACTTATTTTCCTCAAGGGGGCGTAACATCATTGCACAATTTGTGTCTCATGTTGTGACACCTCAGACACCACTGAAAACATTTTGGACGAACTGTTACAAACATTACACAGCAAAGTTTAAAGAGATTTCCCCAAAAAGTGGCCACTGTTTTGTGTCCTGTGCTCTTCTTGCCTTAGTACACATTACCTTGCTTGTCAGACCCTAAAGACGTGTGACTAGATGTTGTTCACATGATGGGAGTCCACTTCTCAATCTGTTATGCTCAAATGTTCCAAGCAAGCATTTCCAATGTGAAAAAAAGCCTTTTAAAGCCAACTTGACTAAATGTCCTTTAACCTTGTTTAATGTAATATTTTTTGTGGGTCAGCAGCAAGAAATGTCAAATTAAAAGTTGAGAATTTATCACTATGGATACACGTTTGTAGATTTTATGCAGTTATGAATTCCATAGTAAATACTAAATGTTATTGTTAATATAATATGACTCTTTAACATTGCCATAATGACTAATCTTTTGTTGTGCCGTCATTAATTTTAAAGCATCACAAAGTTAAAATGCCTCTTTTTAGATTTTCATTTGTTCACTGAATTAAAAAAAAAGTTTTATTTCTATATACTTATTGATTATTATCCATTAATATAATTTTCTGTTGAAGAAGTGGCATGAAGGGACTACAGACTACATTTTATTGTACAGCCTTGTGTTCTAAACAAATATTATATGAATCTTGTATCTTGGAAGTCTAGTCACGTGTCATTCGCCTTGTCATGATCTGTCCTGTCTGTCATCTGAAGTAACCAACCAAAGACGAGCTTTCCTCCAACAAAAGGGTCAGGAGAAAGTTGTCAGCCCTGCTGTTGAGAACATTACATGACATTTAAACGCCAAATCACTCACCTTGTCTTTGTTGAGCTAAGAGCACAAACATAGTCTCAACAATGGACACTTGCTTATCTCAACATAGTTATGTATAACTCAGCCAGCTCAAGCAAATTAGAGGGCTAACTTTTTAAGCCAAGAAGATTTCTTGTATGGTTCCCTGACTCTAAAAGCAGACAATAGTGCTTTCATCACAGTACTGGTGATCAGTCAGAGCTGTGGGTAGGGCCAAAATAAATCAATACTCGTACTAACAAGGAACAATAGAGGACTTACTAGAAACAGGAAAATACCTGGTGAGAAAAGACAAAGTTTCCCTGTTTACATAGTCAGCTTCACATTTTCCCATAACAGGGCACAATGTGATGCAAGTTTCAGCCTGTTATTGATCTCAGCTTCTCTGGAAGAGTAGAGGAAGTGCTGGAGTTCGTCTCGTTTAGATTGGTTACATGCATGGTCTCCTCCACTCACGTACAGATAGAAGCCAAAAAAAAAAGGAGCTTTTTTTTTCCTGTTAGAGCAGAGTATTCGATTTGTCACAAACCAACTTTCAGAACAAAATAAGACATGCATTTATTGTGAAAGTTTAATCAGAATAACAAGCGTTGTTTTTGTCCTGCCTACGTGGTCACATTTTTTAATGAGTCACAATGACTTAATGATCTAATGAGCATCACCATCAATTTTACTCGTGCCTTGGGCAAGCATGTCGCTTGCCCAGCCAGTTATTGCTGTTCTACTACTTTGTCAAATTCCATTTAAAGTGCTGACAGTATGACACACTACTACTGCTTCTGGTGACAACTTCTCTCTTACACTGTCAGGGCATCCAAAAAAAAAGAAACAACCCAAACTCACACTGGCTGTGTCTAGTTTGCACGTTGTATTGACACTCACAGAGAAACAAAATGCTAAATGTTTATGGATCGTTGTGAGAATTAACATTTTCATCTTTGCATTTGTGTGTGTGTGTGTGCATCAATATACTGTATAAACCCTCTCCTGTTATGCATGTGTTTTCCAGGAGTGTGTATTTGAGCAGCTGGAGGTCAAGCAGAGCGTCTTCCAGGAAATAGAGCGTCTCGTGGAAAAAGACGTCATCCTGAGCAGCTCCACCTCCTGTCTGGTGCCAAGCAACGTCTTCTCCAGAGTACAAAACAAGAGTCGCTGCCTCATCTCTCACCCGGTTAGTGCTACTTTGGGTTTGTTACCAGCAGATCGTGTAAAGGGATTTCAACCTGATGACCTACAAACTGGGGAAACCAGCTTAGATAATGTTCCAATCATGTATTTATAGCAACCTTGCTCCAGTCTGACTCACCAGATGTAGATTGTGCTGATAAGCCTCCCACTGGGTGACTATTTCAGTTGGCATTCTCCTCCTCTTCTGCTGTGTTTGTTGGACTATTCAACAGGGACACCATCGCTGCATCCTGGGCTAAGTGCCGCCAAGGAAGACTGTGATTTGTCTAAAGAAATACAAACAAGCTAGAACGTTTTTCCCCCTATAGCAAAAGTTGCCCTTCTCTTAGTTATCCCATGTTCTTACTTCATTAATAGTGACCAAAAGTGAACTTTTGGGTGATGAAGGTGAGCACCAAGAGACGGTGTTTGGTGCTCGCCTTATGCAGCGTGGTTTTAATAGACGCATTCTTTCCAGCTATCCTCCCTCTCCTCCCATTTCTTTGTTAAGCCATCGATTAGCTGTGTCTGACCACGAGACTGTGGCTCAAATGTCTCTGCTCCTGCTTATGCCACATTCATGAGCTCCTTACTTTTTTTCAAGTTGATCAAAAATTGAATAATTAAAATTCTTTTAGCCAGTACTGTATACACACACCTGTTTTGTCTGCTAGATGTGGACGTGGAAGACGTATCTTGCACCAGATATCAGTCCCCTCATCATTAGCTTCAAGCGGTGGAGCAACCTGGAGTCACTTTTTAAAGAAAATTCCTCTGTTTGGGTTCAGTTTGACATCTCTTTGGTCAAGGAACACAAAACAGTTTCTCAGTGGGTTAATATATTTGGTCAAATGTGTTGACAAGAAATACGTCTGGTGAGAAATGTGTATTCATGACCACTGACAGTGGCTGTCTGGTCAACGAAGGCACCTGACTGGAGTAGCCATTACAGTTGTCAGGTTTTCTCTTACAGAAACATCAACACATCTGCCTTAACTAACTACTCACTACATACAGGCCGTTGTCCTTACATTACATCTACATTACTGTACGACCAAAATAATTTACCTTAACTACACCAGCTAGATCATTACTTGTCTCTTCAGATAGATCATTTTTTAACTTTTTTTAAAAGAAGTCAGAGGAGGATTTTCATGGTACAACCTAACCTCAAATGATGCTAACTGCCATTGGTGTCTAAGTAATTGGAAGAGTTGTCAGACTTTCTCACCACAGCTAAAATAGATCAGTTCAGTCCAGTTTTGCTTGACAACCTTGGACTAAAGCAGACCCATCCCTCACCTCACTTCAGTTGGCTGTTTTGTTGTATACTGATGAACAATCTTCCAAGTGTCCCAGTTGTTTATTCAATTTTCATGTTTTACCTTTTTGAATTTTCATTTTGGGAATGGAAAGTTATTTCAGCACTTAAGCCGCCTCATCACAACAGCATGATAATTTTTTTTAAATCAAATTTCTTAGTATTTTTAATGTCTGTGGAGAAAAAGAAAAAAATAATGAGTATGAATCAAGAATCCTCCATCTTTGTCATTTAGAGACGTTGGTACCTGCGTGATAACAGTGGTGTGAACTTTACTCTGCGTTGTGTATCAGATGGGTTGTCTTCAACATTGTGGAGAAGGCTGTCAGTTTTCATGACACAAAATGTAAAAGGGACTCTCAGATTCTTTTCTGTCATTTTAAAAGCTTTTTGGCATTCAATGTTAGATCATTCAACGTGACCCATCCATCCAAGTTCAAATGACAGGTGCAGTTAGGTCTGACTGCCAAAAGAGAGTAGTTGTCATTTCACAAGTGCCATGACAAGTGCCACTATTAAATAGTACATACTTTACATGTTCACTGTAGTCAGTTCTCATAGTGCATTTGGTTTTATTACAAACAATAATTAATGTTCACTGACAGGAATCGGTTTGAGCACAGCTGGTGGTCCATGTAATGTTGCTGCTGAGGCTTTGTGTCGCAGTGTCATAATATGTTGATGAATATTGTGACCAAAGATATTGGAACTTGCGTCCTCATTATTTGTCAGCTAAAAAAAATTAAATTAATTTAGGAATCAACTCATTTTAAAAGTTTACCCATGTCATTTATTTACATTTGGAGCTACTATTAAGGTTTCCATATAAAGCTTTTAGTGATTGTTGTCATATTTTATGACATCATTTAAAAAAAAAAAAAAGACCCTTATGTTGCTCACAAGAGATTGACTGCTGAAGCTTTTTGTTTGTTTGTTTGTTTTGAACCACCCCAAACAAACAGCCAGAATACTGCACATTGGCAGTAAGTTGGTGAGCGGCAGCAGTGCTCACAAGATTCCATTCATTTATTTTTTAAAGTATCTTTTCTTTTCCCCCCTCTTCTTTCTTTAAGTTCATGAGGTTTAGTGCAGCCCTTTGTGGCTCGCTGCCGTAGACAATTTAAAGTAAAAAAAAAATCCACTTTATAATCCTTCAAGCTTAAAAAATTAACTTAAACTCTTAAACTCTTGCTGATGAACGGCTTCAGATCAGAGCAGAATATGACAGGTGGTTATTCCTCCAAAAGCTTCAGTCTGCCCTTTTCGGAGCTCTCCAGCTCCCAATATTATAAATAAAGCTTTGAACTGTATAAAACATCGACCTGTGAACTCTAAATGCAGAACATTATTAAACACAAGTTTAGAACAAATCAAATTCTTCAAAAATATTTAATATTATAAATACAGATTTAAAAAATGTATGTTTTAAATGCTCTAAAACATGAAAGCAATATTATTGTGGTATTGCGTTTTTGTAATAACACTGGATTACTTTTTAAAGGACGATACTGCATACCAAAGAATAATGTAATAAAATGTAGCCAAGTACAGATTAAGTAGGTGTAGGTGTATTGAATTATAATGAATTAGGCCTATAGGGTAGTAAGGTTCATACTAGTGCAATTGTGACCTTGATAGAAAAATATATGTAGTTATCTTAATAATATACCAGCTTTTCAAGATTTTTACAAACCTGTGGAAATGTTCCCTCAGCACACATCCTCTATATTAATGAAGTTGCCACTATATGCAGTGTGATTTTCCTGTGCTCTCCAGGTAAACCCACCCTACTATGTCAAACTGGTGGAACTGGTACCTCACCCAGAGACAGCAGCGGCCGTTATGGACACCACCCATGCCTTAATGACCAAGGTAAAGGCCCCCATTTACATAATCCTAGGCTGTTAATTAATGACAAGTACGTCAGAACTCTGGGGAGATCTGCAAAAAATAAATTAAATGAAGTAATAAAAGGTGGCTAAAACTGGATCAATATGTCATGTTTGGTGAGTGAAAATGTTTGCCTGCAAATCAATTATACAGAGAGATTTAACTACTTAACATCTTTGTCTGTAAATCACAGGTCACCCAAATTTTGGATGAGTGTGTCACTATTCTCTGGTAGCACAAAATGATAAGACAAATAACTGACCAAAATAACAACAAAATATACTTTACTCTAAACATATTATATATTACATATTCCAAGCAAATCTCAAATACTTG
>JAQFJA010000005.1:3359233-3370753 GCA_029874485.1 Naso brachycentron
AAATTAGTGCTCATGGTTTTGGGACAAAGTTTAATTATCACGTTTGCCATGTTCAGGTTCTTCGGAAAACTTAAAATCTTTTAAACATTTGGGGGAATTGCACCATCAACCTTGGTGATTCAAAGGGTCAGTTCACCAAAATCCAAGATTTTTCTCTCAGCTTAGCTCTGGGGATAATAAGTTTCGATTTGTGGCTTTCTTGTTTCCCAAAATTGATGGATGTTAATGGGATTTTATTAGTAAAATGCAATTTTAAATTAATTTGAAAAGCTCAGCAACAATTTGTCTCAGTCAAAAAAACGTTGTAGTCATGCTGGCTTATGTACAGACCTAACAGTTCCTACATTATTTGTAATGCTTAGAGAGGGTCACAAAGATTGTTTACTTTCCCCATCTTGTTAGCAGTGTGAAATCAAAAGCAAATATCAGTACAAAGAAGTAAGACATCACAGCTTTTTTTCTTACCATAAAGTATTAAGCTTACCCTTTGATGTCCATGTTAATGTTTTCACTGCAGGCAAATAAAAGCGCACCATTACGGAGTCTGGTTAGAAAATGAAACCATTTATTTAACATGACCTTATCAGCAGATCAGCTCACACACATAGCATCAGACTCAAGTCACAATCACTCACTTTCAGTATATACAGATAGGCACATTCACATTAGGCATTAAAGCCAGCCACAGCGACTACTGTAGTTCCAAACCTGTAGCAGGTTTGGTCACTGCCTCTGAGTCCAGCAGGAAAATTAGCCATGTTTATCAGGGTCCTGTGATCCCGTGTCAGATTTGTCAAGTTCTACAGTCAAGCTTAAAGGTTTGGATTTTGGGCTGATGACACTGCTCTGGTGTCAGAAATCAGGCCAATGTTCTCCCTCCAAATCCACGACCTTTGTTCCTGAATGTTACACTGCAGTTCTAGACCATTAAATGCACAGTCAAGTGTACAAAATTTTTAAAAAAACAAAACAAAAAAACCCTGCTTCAGATAAAATACAACTCTCAAAGTGTATTTGCTAACCTTTTCATCAGGTTAATCCGTTTTATGAAGAGCAGTGATGCAGATCATGCAGAGAGGACAAGTCTGACTTTTAAATTCGTGAGAAATTCAAGACACTGTGTTCATGGTGGGTTTAACTCAACATCCAGGGGGTTCGTTATAATCTGAGCACTGGTTGTGCAAACGTATTTATTTGGTGTAAAAATTTATCCAACATTAGATCTCAGAGTATACTCTCCATTTAAATTAAAATCAATAAGTGAACAAGGAAGAAGTAGAAAAAAAATGACCTGATTTTGACTTCATGACACACTCCAATTTATTTGAGAAATAAATCAAATTAAAATAAAACTCGAAAGTAAAAAAGGGGAACTTTCACCAAATAAATTAATAACAATGAAGGAAGTTCAGATAAAAACACAAGTTAAATTAAAAAAAAAAGAAAAAAAAAAAAGTCAAATGTCCAAAAATGTATAACAATACATGCCTTTCCTTTGCAGTGCTAGAAAAATAGGGCACTTACTTCCAACTGCTCAGTTTCAAAATAAATCATTATTAAGTTTTAAGGAGACAAAGGATAACTGAGAAAAGCCAGGAAAATATGAATACCAGGACAAAAGCAGAAAAGAAACATTCAAAAATAATCTGTTGAGTTCCCTATCATCAGTGTCCTTCATGTTTAACAGGATCCTACACGAAACCCTTTAATGAACAAGAGAAAGTTGAGGGCACAAGACTGCAGCAGGTTTTCATAATGACAGTTGAGAAGGAAATGGCACCCAAAAAAACCCATGTAAAGAAGATGCAGCAAAACTAACGGGAGAAATAAATAATCAGTCTTTTGTTTTTAAAAAAAGGCTTCTCGGGAGGCGGGTTTTTCAAGCTGAAGGTTTCTGTGGGAGTTTTTCCTTCCCCCAAACTAAACAGTGTCTCTCTGTGTTGACTCCATCTCAGATAACTGCCTTGTTTCAGAGATATTTACATTTCAAAGCAACCCAATCTGGGCTTAGTATGCACTTAATGCTACATTGCATGAATGCAGGTTCCCCCAATGTCCCTTAAAGAGATGCAGCATGTCTGTAGGTTGCCTTCGACCGACACCACAGTGAGTCAAGTCTGTGAGACCAGAAATAAGACAAGGTGTAGAGTCAGTCCTCTTCAACTGTCCTGGGATCAGCTGAAGTCCTCTGTGGTGCTACGGTTTTGCCTGAGAGCAGTACTGACAGAGGAAGAGCAGTGAGCGGGATGAAGGGATGATGGGATGATGGGATGGAATGACAGCAGCTCAGTTAATGGAGATATGTGATACGGTGGATCGCCCCGACTGAGAGGGAGAGGCAACTGGTCTTATGCTGCGTTCATAACATGTTGGTAAGTCTGAAATTCCAAACTGTACCAGTGATGGGAAACGTTCTCAACTGGAGGTTTTTATTGGACTTTTAGACACGGTTCGCTTGACGTAGCATCACTTTTAAAAATACTGACCATCAAAACACACCGAAGCCGTATTACGTTTAACTTTACAACCTTAAAGGCTTTGGACAAAAGCTTTACTTTACCTGATTAGACCCCTTTAATAGTCTGTGCAGATGTGCATGACTTCTCTCTGACCTTCATATCACACCTGTTAACACTCTGTTTACACTTTTTCCTTCTTACTGTACACCAAGTTTGGTGACCTTCTAAAACTCCCTGTATAAAGTTATCACCACCTAACAGTCTTGTCTGAGGAAACTGGCCTGCAAAGAGCAAATCGCAAATTTGAGAGAGTGAGTGACAACGCTGTGTAGTTTGGTAGTGTGGTAATGTGCTTAACATGGTGATAAAACAAGCTGTAATTATAACTCTGAGCACTCCAAGCAGACAAACTGGTCAAAAGTTAAGTCTGACCTGCAGCAGTGGAGCTGGCTGGCTGGAGGAAAGCCACAACAGGAAACACATGTTGGGTCTGTGTCATACATGCTTCAATAAAACAAAGTGGGAAACAGAGCAAATATTTGTGACATGAAAGTAACTCAGCAACAAGCTGAACTACAATTAGATTTAAGATGGAATTTCAACTCTTCAGCCTGTAATTTCCAACTTCCAACTTTACAAACGCAGCTTTAGCCTTGCACGGCCTCTTCCTTCTCTCCTCCTCTGAACCTTGGGTCGCCTTCTCCCTTATTGATTCTTTGTAAAAATTCAGTTTGACCTCAAGCACTCCACTCTCTTTTCACTCCGCAGAGCAAAGGCAGGGAGCCATGAGGCTGACAGTGAGACGACATCCTGTCCCTTCACCTTGGTTCTTGAAGGTGTGTCCTTCCTTTGTTAAAGCATGATTTTGTGTTAAAAGTTTACAAGCTGCTTGTCTGAGCACTATAAACACGCTAAGCTCTCAGAATTGTTGACATTGCACAACAGCACAGCCTGTCTTTTACAATATCATGACAACAACCATCAAATTTTTTTTCCCCATCTATTTGACCTTGTTTAACCAAAGTTAACAACAGCTGCACCTTCTTCATCTCCTACTCTCATCCTCCCATTAACCTGAAGAAGTTCACATCACACATCAGAAAACATCTGTGCTCCTGTCCTCCTCTTCTGGTTTATGACTGCAGGGAAAATGAGTTCCTCCTCCTGTTTGTCAATCACCCACAGAAGTACGTTTTGGCTGCTCTTCACCATCACCCTGTTGAGGACGCTGCTCACCGGGAGGAAACAGCAAGTCAGCGAGGAGGGGAAGGAGGACAGGAGAGGAGCACACAGGTGTTGCCCTCTGCTTCCTCCTTCTGTTCAGGCTCTACTAACAGAAGTCCAAGCAACTGCTATTCTCCCCCAACTGCTTCCCCACTGTCCTCTTCCTCCTCGTCTTCCTCCAGGTGTTGTTTGTCTGTGTAAATGTCCCTGACCAGGAGGACTCTGGTGAGGAGGCTCTCCAGGATGCGTCGCTCCAGTGGTGTGGTGCTGAACCAAAGCGGATCATCAAGACTGCACGCCGGATCCGGCTGAACGTAGAAGACATCTAGACGCTCCCGCAACAACGCTGGGCTGGAGGGAGGGAGGGAGGGAGGGAAGAGAGAGAGGAAAAAGAAAAGAAAGGAAGGAAAGTAAAATGAAAGAAGGTGAGTTGATGAGAAGCATTGAGAAGGAAGGGAGAAGGTGAGTGGAAGAAAAGAGACAAATCAGATGAGAGGAGGGAAAAATAAGAGACATGAACAAGAGACAGCACCAAAAAAGAGAGAGAGAAAGATCGAAATTTAAACTTTTCATTCTGATTTTAGTCTTAAATAATTAGAAGAAAATTTTGACAGCACATTGTTTCATGGTAAGTCCTCATATTTCAATGATCAACACTGTGGTTCAGGATGTGAACAGCAATGAGTTATAATCACAGGACTCAGAAAAATAAAAATCTAACTGGTTCACTGAATAAGAGTGTAAAAAACAGATTAGGTGATAAAATGGCTGTCATAACATAAGAAATCTTTTCAGTGCAAATTGATCAATTCTAGATAATGTTACTGCTATCCAAAATAAAATTTTGTCAGTTAGTATAATAGAGAACATTTGAGCAGCATTTTCACACGTATAGAGGCAAAGTATTGGAGCAAGGAAGCCGGTGGCTGTATTTTGGTAAATTCAGTTGCACAAGTAAAGATGGTGAACCCACCACTTCGACCTGTAGAGGTCGTACAGGTGACACTCGTGCTTCTTAACCGGGCAGCAGAGAGCGGAGCCTCCCGAGCCGTCGTCTGGTTCGTAGTCCTGATCGCCATCCTCCAACTGACGCTTCCTCTTCCTAGACTCTGTTTGCTCTGAAGGACCAAAGAAAACAGTTTTTCATGCGGTAATGTCTCTGAGATCATCAACAAGTTTTAGACCTCTTACGTAACACGCACAGAATATTCCAGTTTGCTTTGCCATCATTATTAAAGGCTGCAGATTAAATTTAGACTCCAGGAGGGATGATGTCAACATGTCAGACGCAAGTGCTGATACAAAGAAAAGTTGAGGGACAGGGATGTTTATGTTATCCCATTGTTTTGGCTTTGTACAACAAAAAATTTGGATTTGAAATCAAATAATAATAATGAGGTTTAGGTGCAGTTTTTCAGGTTTGAGGGTTTTTGTTATGCTTCACATCCATACTGGCTGAGTAGTGTATGAATTAAGAACACCTAGTCGGTGTTCTGCCTTTGTATAGAAGACAACTTGGTAAAAATAATGTTTCTGACACAAAGATAAATCAAGATGTGTTGTCAAATTCTAGAGTTTCTGGCACAATAGATTTGGGCCAACCTGCTGAAAATCTGATCTAAGGTGCAGGATCATATTGCACATGATTTGTACATGTTGCAGCCCTCACCGTGGTGATCCTGAGAGATGGAAGGCACACGGATGCAGACGGTGGTCTCCTTGGTGACAGGATGGACCGTGTCAGGGCCATAGACGTTGGCAAAGGAGAGGCGGAGGTGCTGCTCCACAGTGCGCAGGCCGAAGTATTTGGTGTTCAAGTAAACCAGAGAGCGCAGCAGAGCGGCCGGACTCTGCTCCCCGAGCTGCCGGCTGCTCCACAGACTCTGCTCCTTCACTCGACCCCACAGCGAGCCTGCAAGAACAGTAAAGTCTTTATTACACCATTCTAGGAAAAACAGAACACCTTCTGTCCAAAGCTTAATTATCACTAACAAAGATTGAGAAGTGATACAGAAATATTCACTCGTCATTTACTCTATTTTCTATTTGTCAGGACAATTTGTCAGGATCGGGACATCGCAGACTGATGATATGTATGTATATTCAAGATCAGATGTCATTTTTTTCAAACATTTTATGATCAAAAGATTTTCAATTCTTGTAGCACTTTCGCCATCCTCAACAATATTTAGATGAGTGTGAACTCAAGTTTAACTTGGTGTAAAATGCACCATTTACTTCTCACACTTGCATCTTCACAAATTTCAAATGGAGGTTTTATACCTGCTCGCTGTCTGTGCTGTCATTGGGAAAACACTTCAGAATTAGCTTTAGCTGCTGATACAGTTGATTTAGTGTTGATACAGTGTCCTCATATGATATTACAGTGCAATCACAACGTATCAGGATGTGAACAGCAGAGAAGTTTTAATCATTGGACACTGCTCATAACAGGAAGCAACACTACAGTTTCTTTTTTACAGCACTATGCCACTAGTTGGTGCTAACAGGCACGCGCTCAAACACACTCCTACATCCTGCCATGGTGCTGACTGAATGAAGGAATGAATGACTGTCCACACCATACTGACTTCCAATTTGACCGTATGAATTTTACTACTTTTATTTGTTTTTTTATTTTTGTTTTGGATAAATCAGTGTTTACCCTTATTCATTTATCCAGTCTCTCAATATGTACCAAAAAAACAAAATACAGCAAAACAGCGATCTGATGCTGGGCACATGGTCGTATCAGACTGTGTTTGGTTGCACTCACCATCAGGAAGCACGCTGGGCTGCCAGTCCTTCAGGACCTTGTTAAGCTCCTCTCCAAACTGCTGGTAGCACGGGTCACTAAACAGGTCATCCTTTCGGCCTTTGGCGTGAAGATGCTTCAAACAATTAAAAATTCAAATTTAAAAAAAGATCAAAGAACACAAACTACAATCTGTTGTTGCCCAGAGATCCAAACATTAGTGTCCTCATATTGAAATGATCTTCACTGTTTTCAGGATGTGAACAGCAAATAGTTATAATCACTGGACACACAAATCTTCAAATTTAGAACAATCCGGAAAGAAGTTTTTAAAAAAGGCTATTTTTAAGGTTGCTGCTAAAAGATGTGAGCACCACAAACCCACACTTTGTCTGCAGGACCAACTTAGATTGATAAAAGAACTTTTTTTTTTTAAAATGGAGGAAATTCCACTGACAAATTACAACAGGCCAAGAAAAGGCAAGAGACATTTTCAAGCATTTTAAAATATAATTACCTTATCAAACTTTACACAAACCAATCAAATCTCTAAATCCACGTTAGTTCTTACAATCAAACAAAGCTGATCTTACATTTGTCAGTCAGAAAAAACACATTCCAGGTGGTTTTGAGCCATCTTGCGTTCCATTCTGCAGCCATGCTGTGCTGCTGCTCACATGTGAGAGGAGGAGGGACAGTGCGCCAGTAATTTATGTCCCACTGGAAGCACTCACTTAAGTTTAGTTCCTACCCCCAAAAGTGACTGCAGACAGAATTTTAATGGAACAAAATTCAGTTTTGCAGGGCTTATTCTTATTTGTTAAAGGTAGTTCAGGTGAATACTCAGAGTGTTTTTTATTACCAAAAATCACATTGTTCTTTTGTATTATTGTAAGAATTTGTGTTGTTTTGTTTGATGAAACAGTCGTATTTATGGAGAAGAGGTCATCAAAATTAGTACTGCATGAACCGTAACTTTGTTTTACTTTTTCTGGTTCATTATGCCTTTTTATGTACTTTTGTGGCATATTTATGTCAAACAGATAATAGGATTAGTGAGATTACAGGAAATGCGGGGAGAGATGAAAGAGAACAACGGTTTGGGATCTGACTGATGTTTTGGTATCACACAGCAGGATTTCTTTTGGTGTTAGAGCATAATCTGGTTACACTAAAAGTGTTTTCTCCCAGCATAAACAAAGGCAAAAGAAATGAACAAATGACCTTTTCACCGTAATTAGACTATGATGACTGCGGTACATTTTTTTTGTTCCTTTGTTACAATTACCTTTCACATTCAACTGTTGATTCTGCTGAGCAAATTCTTTTTCGGTGAGACAGCTATGACTGATATCATTCTGTGGCAGACAGGTTGATGTATTTTCTCATTCCTGCCTGCACTGTCCTCGGCCTCATGACTCAGCACAAGTTAGTAAGAACCTGTTATTTCTTCTTTTTGTATTTTTTTTTTTTTTAATTTTGTTATTGGGTTTTTATTGGGGTGACAGAGAATAACAGGAAATATTTAAAGTCGACATGCTATAAAGCCCCAGCTTCATGAAAAATGGGTGATACGGTTTTGGTAACATGTCCAATAATTTCTCCGGGTTGATACCAACCTGCTGGATCCCCAGACAGAGGTAGAGGATGCTGTCTGGAGAGTAGCGCTCACCACCGGGCCTGCAGACCTCCCTGACAAACCGGGACAGAGCCACATTCAGCTCCTCTGCACTCAGCGCCAACAGGTTACTTTTAGCCCGCACTGCAAGAGAAAGACAGAGTGCTGTTAGCAAACAATTAACCTTTCATTTCAAGCAAAGCAGAGTGTATGGGCCTTCATACTCGAAGCCAGGCACTAAGTTACCAGGTTTGGAGTCCTTTTCTTTGGTGTCGTCCGATTTGTCAGAAGCAGACAGAGCCCAGCGTTTCCAAGCATGGATGCCATAGCGAGCTTTGAGAGGCAGCGACTGACCTTCTGAGTGTCTGCTTGTTGGATGGGAAGAAGAGGACGAGGGCAGATCTGAGTTCTCCACTGCCTGCCTCTTGTTCCCCTGCAACACACACACTAATTACTAAGCAGTAAACTTAAGTTGGTCTATACAAAGTATTGAAATTGATATATGTGTTTGAGACGTGTGTGTGCGTACTTGTCTCCTTGGCTGCGGTCGAGGTGCTGACTGCTCAGGCTCCTCCTTCTCCTCTGTCAGCACTGGAGGCAGAGAGAAGCCCATGTCCTCGTCCATCCCCTCCAGGACTGGAGCAGGATCTGACGCTGAGACTGGAAACAACATCTTTTGAATTACTTTCTTAATTGTTAAATAGTGAAATTTGAATCCAGTCAAGAAACAGATGACACCATTTTAGATTCAGCTGTTAATACACTGCAGCGTCAATGCCTCAGCATTCACAGTTCATGTATTCTGCATGTAGTAATTCTAAGCCATTCAGTGTTTTAGCAACGTCAGCTATGTAATATGTGTAGTTTCATGTTTTCACCAGGCTCCAGTTTTATATGTGTTGCACCATCTTTCTTAAACAAGAGCAGCACTAAAGCATTTGATACAAAGCTGTGAGATCGGCTGGATGCCACTTTAGCAGCAGGAGGGACACGGCAGACTACAACAGCCATCAAAAAGGTTTACTTCAAAAAACTGAATGAAAAACAGCGTAAATTCTACCAGGTGAAGCTAGCATATCAGAAATCAACAACTATTTTGCACAGTCATTTGAGAGCAAAGCACTCAGCAGAAGGAGGGGGCCCATCTGCTGATCAAAAGCAGACCAAGTAAATTATGATGACGCGCAAAACAAACGACGACCCTCCTCTCAGATAACAGCGAAAGGCGTGAATGGCGTTCAGATTACTTCTCTAATAGTTCCCAGTGACTACTAACTATCGTTTTGGCCTTAAAATGCCTGTCCCTGATTCTGAACATCATATTTGCGTGTGTGTGTGTATTTCTAAAGAGCAGGTGGGCACTATGTATAAAGGCTGTCTGCCACTTGCATGAATGTGTGTGTGAGTGTAGTGCGCTTCGAGCGGTCAATACACAAAATACAGTCCATTTATGGTTTGAATTGATCTGTAATGTAAAGAATGCTCTTTCTGATTGTATCAATTAAAGTATTCACTAACACTTTTTGTATCCTTTGTAATGGAAACTTCCATGTCTCTATGACTCTTGCAGTTAGTCAGCTATGCTATAATCAGCAGAATATATGATATTCTGCATAAACATATCTTTTGTTTGTGACCACTTGAGATGCTGAAGCCTTATACAAAGTGTGGTAGGTCAAGATGAGGCCTGAGTCACTCTCTCTTTCTCAAAGATGTTGTGTTGGCACTATGTGCACTATGTGTACTGTGTATAAAACACATTCTGTGTGTTTTGCTCATTCACCCGCTCATTCATTTGACTGTGCTGTTGTGGGTCCATCTGATGCTGATTAAAACTTTGAGAAGGACAGATCTCTGACTTGCCCCCACACCTTATAATAATTCAAAGTTTTATAATTCACCATATGAAAGATATATACAAAAAAACTGAAAGTTGAACATAATGAGGGATTTTAAAATATGGCTTTCTCAGTTTCGGGTAAATAAGCATCTGAGTTTAGGAAAGAGACCACCATGTTTTGACTCTGCTCCCAAGAAAGGCCCTGGGGATCATGGGTGAAGCCTCAGTACTGCTAAGGCGCGCTGCACTGGACACTCCACTGGACAGTACACTAAACCTTAAACCCTCTACCAAGATAGTGGTGATGACAGCGGGTCCAGAAATAACCGGAGGGAGGAATTTAAATCTCAATTACTGTACTGATCTGTTAAAAACCCATGCAGTCACAAGCCGCTACATACAGACTTCTTCAGCATACAAAGACGTGGCTCATTCGGAGAGACAAAGTCAATGAAACCATTTCATGCTAGAATAACTTTGAAAAAAATCACGCTGCAGTTTTTTGTCACGTCTGTCCAAACTCAGACAATATATGTGGTGGAAACTTTAAAGAAATTTAATAAAAAGGTATTCAGTTTATTTTTTGGCTGAATGGAAGTTAGCGCTATATTGACAGTTAATTAAACATGCTGTTATAACTTAGAAAATCCTTTTACATCTTAACATTTATTGTACATAGCAAATGATAAAAAAGTGAAGCTACGGATGTAACTACAGGTTTTACAATCATCTTAACTTAAGAATATAATACATTTCAAAAGACAAAAAAGGCTGAAACTTTTTTGGTTTAACTGTTAAGCTTTGAAATCCAGAACCTGTTGAGACCAAATAGAGACGAAGGATCTTTACTCCATGTTTGACATTATGACAGTGCTTGTTCCTGACTGACTCGCTCTCACTGCCTGAGCACTGACAGGTTTCCAACTCCGTGCATGGTTGATATTCACCTTGAGGGAAGTCTGCCTCCAGGTCCAGGTCGGGATCGTACTTGTCCTCATCTTCATCGTCTTCCTCTTCCCCCTCCTCCTTCTTATCGTCAGAGCTGCTGCTGGACGACTTCTCCCCTCCACACTCGGTCTTCACCTTCACAGGCTTCACATCTGAAACACGCAGCAAGGTCGATTCTCTTCATCATTTTTTGCTTATTTCTAACTGATGTGTTAGTTGTTTTTTTTTTGTTTGTTTGACATTGACACAGGCTTTGTTTAGTCAAGTTCCCCTCTCATGTAAAGACTAAGGAAATACACCTATAATTATCTGACTGTACTTTTCAATAGCACTGTACTCTTCACAACTTTGATCTCTAATGTTTTCGACCAGACATCCAACCCACACATGAGCGTACCTGGCTTTTGGTCCTGTGCAATCATATCAGCCATGGAGAGCAGGTCGGCCTCCAGAGGGTCAGAGGGCACTTTGTTTTTCAGTTCGTTGATGGTTTGAATGATCTGCTCTGCCCCCTGCAGGGTGGTGGGCAGGAAGACAGGCACAGGAACCTGGCAGGACAGAACATATGTAGCTTTCTGGTTAATAATCAGACAACTCTGATAAGTTCAGATCTCCTTGGACAGGATTTTTTAAAAATTAAAATGAAAAAAATTTTCAACAGAACAAATTCTTCTTG
>JAQFJA010000005.1:3381886-3397052 GCA_029874485.1 Naso brachycentron
CTTGTTCTCGTATGCACCGAGGCAGCCCGTGCTGCAGAACTCCTGGAAAGACTCGCTGGAGTCAACCTGGGCCACGATGGTACCCTTCATGTTTGTGATGTCCCTAAAAAACACATTGACGTTACAGATTGATTAACATCAACAGAAAATGTGCCTCAGTTAGTAATAAGAACAATAGATGTCCTTGTATTTGTAGATTTTGTTCATGACTTGCAAATACACAAGATAAAATCAATTTAAAACTAGACAAATAACTCATAGCTGCTGGAAATTCACTTAATAAAGAAGTGTCTCTTTAACAAAGCGACAGATTTGGTTTATTGTTACAACTCCAATAAATTCAAGCCACAAAAAAAGTTTCCTGTTCAATTAGTTCCCTCACATTTGGGTTGAGACTCACTTTTTGCACATGGTGCAGCTCTTCTTGGGGGCGGGTTTGTGTGAGAAGGCAGAGAGACACGTGGTGGAGCAAAACAGGTGTGTGGAACCTTTACGCTGGTATGCCGTTTGGCCTTTCTTCAGAGGCTTTTTACAGTTAGCACAGGTCACCTGAGGTGAACACACAACAGAACAAAGATTAATGATTTGGAAGGGCACTTTTACAAGACAACAGGATCTATATACTCACTCTATCAGCCGCAAGAAGATAAAGTGTCCCTGTATGACGCTGCTATAAATTCTGGTTCATGTAAAACTATAACTTTAATTCTATACATTTAAGCCTTTTACATCTATAATAATAATAAAAAAAACAACAACAGTTAACTAGTTTAGTCTTCAATGATATGCAAACCTGCCAAAGTAACCACAACTTGCGATTATACATTTTTAAAACAAAATAAAACAAAAAAAATATTATCAAGCACATACAGGTACAAACATTTGAACAGTGACAGTATTTCAAATTTAGCTTCTACACCACCACAATGGATTGGAGGTGAAGCAGTCAGAATGTTGTTCAAGTGAAGACTTTCAGCTTGAATTTACTGGGTTAATCAAAATATTGCATTAACACTTGAGGAATAAGAGCCATTTTTATACCAATCCCTCATTTTTTAAGTCTCAAAAGTACTTTGAAAACTGACTGAGAAGCAGTTTTATGGACAGGTCTGGCCTGATGCCTCTTTATTTCAAGACAAATTAAGTAGAAAAAAAGGTTTGGTATCTCATTTATAAAACAGAAACTGGGTGTATGCATACCTTCCCTTTATAAATCACAGCATTTGGAAATGTGCGCACATACATTAGCCTGATGTTTCACCCTGTGCAATGTCAATGCACAAAAATAGGCCTGCCAATCAACAGCTGTTTACGGTAAACAATGGCAACAACCAATATGAAATTGAAAAATCTTTCTTTTGCTTACACAGAAATCGACAATCGACACCAGATGAGCCTGTAGCGTGAGGTGTTTAAAGAACTAATCTTAAACCTCCCTATCCGCTCAGGTGGTGTTGCTCAGGGCCGCGCTGATCATTTCAAACATGTTTGAAATTTAAAACATCACCAAAGCAAGTTTAACTGGCTCCATATTTTGCATGTGCTTCAGCAGTGACCACTTGAGATGACATCACTTGAGGTACTACATTGCTTCACCAAGCCTGAAAATCTCAACAATATCCTGTGGTATGTGAAGCGCCTTAATTATCAAATCTTGTAGTTTGTGCATGTTTAAGATTAGAGAGAGGAGGCTCTGTGAAGATTCTCCTTTTTGTGCGTAATGCAACGTGATTTAACCCAATATTAATCAACCTGTTTCCAGTTCTTCGCTCTGTGTGTGTGAAGCATGGAAAAGCCTTCGGGAGGAAAACAGCAACAGAGCAGAGTTACTGCTCAAGACAGCAAATTCCATAACAGACACTCGCGCTTGACTAAAATAAAACAAGTGCACGTATAAATTACATAAATTCCATTAATAACATATTTTGTATCTTTCTTTTGGGGGGGGGCACTCTGCCCCTCTAACATCACGGTAGGGGAAACACTGAAAAAAATGAAAGTTGGAAAGTAAGGGATAAATTCCACTGTTTTAAAGTTAATAAACTTTCCAGATTGTCTGCCAAGTTACATTTGTACTGAATAACCTGCTTGGTGACCGTAGAGGGAATTCTGTGAAAACAGATTTAAGTCTAGAACTGCATCTGGGCATTCAATAACTTTCCCACAGCTGTCTGACAGCATCACTTCCTAATACATTGCAGTTGTGTTAGAGGCAAATTTTTAATGCACACGTGCTTTCAAGTCAAGCTAATAAATGCTTATAACAAAAAAGATTCCCACAACATGCCTACAAAAAAATAAATAAAGATGCAAAGATTGCACAGATGACTGAACCTCTCACTCTGGATCAAAGAGGTAAACAAAAGTTCCATGTTGTCAGCCATGTTAATGTCTTGCTGTACATGATGAACTACACCTCATGTAACCATGTAGGACCTCAATGAACAGAGTGCGTCACCTTTACAGTCCTGGGCTGTGGCTGGGCGCCTGAGGAGGACGTAGATGAGGAAGACTGGCCTGGAGGTTTGGGCAGGGAGGTGGCCGGTGACGGAGAGTCGACACCTGTCTGTTTTTGGTTGCGAGGGACTGAAGCTGATTGAGAGATCCAAGAGTCTAGAGGCAAAGAAATAAAACTATATTAAATATTGTCTCCAGTCTCCATCTCTTTGTTTTTCTGAGTTAACAAACTGTGAGCGTAAATTTATCAGGTGGATCCAGTTTGTCAAAGCAACATAAAAACCTTCTTCCAGTTAGCCTTATAAACCGTTTCCCTCTTTTTAGAATTGCCTTCAGTTTGGAGCGGCCCTACAAAAACAGTTACAAAGGCTAGTGATAAAATAATGAAATGGGACAGCACTTATGACTTGTGCACAACGTTAGAAGCTGACAGGAAAACAAACAGAAACAAACAAAAACAATATTTACACCAAATATGAAGGTGAGCAGGGTCATTGTTTTTCATTTTCTGCTGGACTGATAACATTTACTGATTACAGCTGGAACGTCATAACTGATCGATCAAACAAGTACCGGGCACTGACTCTTCTAGATCTTTTTAAAAGAAAGGATTAAAGGAGCTGTATACAAAATCGATTCACCAGTGGTCACTAGTGGTCGTAGTTCAGTCCTAGCTTTACACCACAACAAACCTGCGTGTTTTGAGAGGAATTTCGGGCTCTGGTGGATGAAAAACCCCACGTTATTGAAAACTACACAATATTAAATAAAAGGAATGATCCAATAACAACCTTGGTGACTGGCGAGTACTGTTTTTTTGTGATTACTACACGTAAGAAATAATAGGATCCTTTAGTAAAAGTCTTTCTATGACTCCATGTCAAACTGGGACTCAGCTATGCAAAGCCATTCAGTGCATCCCAAGCAGTCTCACGCTGCCTCTTGTACATGTAAAAAAAAAAAAACGGGCAAAAGCACTAAAACTGACAGAAATAGCTCATATCACAACAAAATATAACATGTTTTTATACAACATCAATGTAAATACTTTAGAGCTTGTGTACTGTAAGTATTGTTAGCCTTCCCACTCATCTTCTCTGTAGATTACCGATGTCTGAGCTGGACCTGCTGCTAGCGCTTAGCTCAGGCCTGTTGCTGCATCTACTCAATGATAATGTGATGCTATTTCAAGTGAAAAACGTCGAATTGTCTCTTTTCACGACGCATGGCAGGCCAGAATCAATTACAACACAATATAACAACATTTATGTGATTGTTGAACAACTGCTGATGTAAGCCTTCCCACACATCTGCTTGTAACAGTAGCTGTTCCGGGTTAAATATGAAAATATGCTCGGCTGCTCCTCACTCGCTGCTGCCTTTTATATAAGGAGGTGGGGGGCCAATCGTTCCAAAGGGAGGGGGTTCACATGAACTGACATGAACACAAAGAAACTTAGAGGCTAGATAACAACACACAGAGAGAGCATGTTAAGTCACTCTCCATTCTAGACTTCACTAGTTCTTCACGTAGCAAAATATGTTTTCCCTAAATTTTGTATACAGCTCCTTTAAAGAAAGCTCCCTGAAAACACTTTGTCTCATTTTTTATGTTCTTTTAATCTATTAAATCCTTTAATAAGTTGGCCTCACTTTTTCAAAATACTTTATATGTCAAAAGCATGTGGACAACCCTGTGCACACAGCTGTTTCTTCTGCATGGTTTGAGCCTCTTAGTTTCATTTAAGGAAAGTCAAGGCCAGGCCTGATTATTCACTATCCTAGCAAGACTGCGCAGCCAGGTTTCAAAATCTTGTGAAAAGTCTTCACAGAGTTAAATGCTAAACCACTTAGTTTTAAGTACCACAGCTTCACAATTGCTGCATCTCAAGCCAAATCCTGGATTGTTGTTCTTGTGCTTGTAAAACTCAAAAAGATGTGCAACAAAAAGTGGCTGCCAAAAATCTGATTTTGCCTTGCTGGCTTAAATTGCAAGCATGAGTCCATCTGGAGTCCGTGTGGGGCGAGACAGAAACAGAAAACGGTCTCTCAGGCCTAACAATACTCTGATGGAAACTGTGGGCCTGCGCCTGTCGTTGGGCGACACCGTCAGCTGGCTTGAGTCTTCAATGCGCCAACTTCCATCTTTCTTTATTTTCCCTGAATTACTAAAACTTAGGAGCAGTGGTGGCCTAACGGTTAGAGAAGCAAGCTTATGATTGGAAGGTTGTTGGTTCAAACCCCCATCAGCAGAATTTCTGTGACTGGTGAAAGTGAAGAAAGCTGCCAGGCCCACCTGCATTCATTCACTGAGGGCCCTTGAGCAAGGCCCCGAACCCTAATCACTCCTGTGGAGCTGCTCGAAGTTTTGATTCTGGACACCACCTGTTTTACATGAACACTATCAGGAGGGTAAAGACCTTTCCATACTTTCCATATTACACGTCCGTGGACAGCTGCAGACTCGTCTGGTCTTGAATGCGGTTTCATTTACACTGAAAACAACGGTCTACACCTGCCATTCGACACGATAAATGCAGAGTGCAGACTGCAGCAAAAATCACCAAAAGATAACAGAGGAAGTTTAGTGGCTACACTTTTTTTTTAAAGCCAGACCACTAATGATGCAGCTACAACTAAATCCATGTCAGCTTGGCTGCAGACATGAGAAAAAGCACATTCTTACCTGAATGAAAGGAGTTCTACTTTTTTGTGGAGTCAAATGAGAAATCTTTCATGTTGAAATGACATACCTTGTGAATCGGTGTTTTCCACACTAAAAAAAGTCAAGTCAAAACATTGCTCTATTTACATGTGAAAGAGTTGCTTTGAGAGGCTTTAACAGAGTACAGGTCTGACCTAAGAAGGATTGTTGACAACAAAGACTGACAGGTGTCACACTGAGTAAATCTGCATAGAAAAATACTTATTATTAAGACTTGAAAAAGTCAATGTTTGTTGCTGTTCTAACTGCTGGACTGGAGTGTGGAGCAACCCTTAAGAAAACTAGAGCACGCACAGTCAGGGCTCTTTCCACATGTCACAAATATTGGGCTGTGTGATGACGTCTGTGCGGACCCTCATGGACATGGGCGGAAAAAGATTTTTACATCACGTACACCAAAGTGGACATGCTGACATGGAAAGTATGAATAGGCCTTGAAAGTGACAGGTGAAGGGACACACTTGCCCGTACCGCTGGAAGAGGCCGTACCCAAGTTCCTCCATTTAAACAATCTTGACCTTTTTTTTTTTTAAAAAAAAAAATATTTTTTGGGCTTTTGTGCCTTTATATATACATGCAGCAAAGGGCCACAGGTGGAATCGAACCCGGGTCCGCTGCGCGAGGACATAGCCTCCGTATATGGGGCACTTGCTCTACTGACTGAGCAACCAGGCTCCCCAACAATCTTGACCTATTAAGGTAAACACAAACGTGGCCTGTTGCCACTCAAATGATGCAGCTGAGTCAACTACTTTCAGGTGTAAATAGGGGAGAAAGAGAACAAAGCTCTAATACTTGACAAGTTCTGCTGTCTCATGTGCACTGAAGTGTACAAAGCTAAGTGTTGTACTTCATTTTGGTCAGAATTTTTCATATTTTACTTGTGAAAACACACCAAATTCATAATTTTCTAACTGCATTAAAAAAACACTACCTGCTCTGTTGTGGGTCCCTGTGTCTCCATTCTGCACTAGTTGGCCCATGGGACCCAAGCCTCGTCCAGGGTTGAAGGTGGCTGTTGGTAAACCAGATGGTGTGTCGGGATTCAGGCTGAATGCACTGCTGATCTGCAAACCATTTTCCTCTGCCTGGCCTTCACCTGCCTGGACAAACAAGCTGCTTAGGGTAGTTTATTTTCCTTAGTGACAAAACATTAGAAAACAAGATGAGAAGGAACCAAAGAAACAAGAGTGTTTTATGCCGTGCAGTCTGTGGAACCTGCAATTAATCCAACTTCCTCTCACCAGGAGCTGCCAGTACAACTTGGATGAATAAAAATTAGCATAAAATCTCGGCTTTCTGCAGTTTCATTACAAAGATGTCATTATTTACTCTGCCAAGAATAAAACCTGCTATGCTAAAGAGAACACCTGTTTTCAACAATGTCTCACAGTAGACAACATCAGCGGAACTACCTTCTTTGAAACTAATTAAACACAAAGAAAAATTCTTTTCAACATGTAATTTTAAAAAAAAAACAAGCAAGCACTGAGAGACTAGCAATCAATGTCAGTGAGACAAAAACAACATTTGCTGAATCTAAAAAATAAAATTCAATCTGGTGATTCTCACTGCTGTGACAGCCGCAGCCCCGCCCTGCAGTGATGTCACCGAGGTTATCATCAGGTTCATGTCTGCCTGGACATCGACTTGATGTGGTGGAGTATTTACAGCAGAAGCAGTGGTGCTTCCTTTTTGGCTACTGGAGCCCAGTGTGGTGACACTGGCAATCCTGATCTCTGAATCTGGCTCAGTGCTGCTGAGGACACCTGGTGAGTGGGATGCGGACGAGCCTCCGGGGTGCGCTGGTGAGGAGGAGGAAGTGTCTTTGTGTTCTGGGTCCTCCTCGTCATCAATGACAATAGGCTCTGCTGCTGTAGTTGGAGGTTTAGGAGGTGCTGCCACTGTAGGTGTGCTGGAAGACGCAGGAGAACTGGGGGTCTTGGAAGGCATCGCTGCAGTGGACGTGTCTACAGTTGCCACGGCAGCCACTGACTCTGGGCAGTCTGTGCTAGGCTTGTCTTGAGAAATGGATGTGGCTGAAGGCTGAGGAGCCTCCTCCCCTACAAGCACCACATCATCATCATCATCATTGTCCTCTGTGCCACCCTCCTTTGTGGCTTCATCTTCTGTTACCAGGGAAACTGCCTCCCCAGCCTCCTCTGAGGGGGGCGTGGTATGTTGCTGAGGGGAAGGAGTGGCATCCATGGCCTCCACTTGCTCCCCTGTCTCTTCTGCTACGACAGGGTTTGGTTCTGACTCCCCGTTCATCTCTAAGGCCACCACCTGGCGACACAAACAAAAACAGTTAGACGACGATTAGGTGAAGCCAACACCATCACCTGATTGGTATTTTGTTGTCTGACAGCTGTGCAAGTGAAGCAGGTATCCCCAATAGCAAGCTGCCTCCACACCGCCTCGTCATGAATGTTGGACACTTGTTGCCATTGCTAGCTACCACCTTTTCTGTGTATGCATCATCAGTGGCTACTTTCTGGTAGTGAATAATCAGTTCCCCAAAAATCTTCTAAGAAATTTTCTAAAATGCTTACACAATATTGCTTCAGACAAGTAATATATCACACTATCAGGACTGATGGATGGTGGAAGGCTTTGTGCTCTGATAGCCATAGTGGGAAAGTAGTCATGTACTGCAGGGTAACAGTAGAGGCGACGTCTTCCAGTCAGAATGTAGACTCTTAAAAACTGCTATGTGCCTACCCAGCAACGGGGACAACTTTGCACCTCCTCCTCCCGTGTTTCGCCTCGTCCTTTCATCTTCTTTTTTTCTCTATTTCCATTCTCTTCACCTCCCTACCTCCCTACCCATCTACCCAGCTCTCTGCTCCTCTCACCTGCTGTCTTTCACATACCTCCCTCCCTACACCTGCTGTCGCTCTACACAGCTTCTCTTCTGTTGCCCCCGGCAACTGGTGAAGCTACACCTTGGTTGCCATGGTGACGGTAAGGCCCAGCACCATGGGGACTTGTTCTCGGTGCTCTACATCTGGGTGCTGTTGAGTTGGACAGCAATATTTAAATGGTTTATACGTATCACCATATGTTATACTGAATGAATTAATAAATGGCTAAATGGCTATTAAGCAATGTTAAGTATGTGTTACTAAATGTGGGCTTCTGAAGAATCTCTATAAATCGAGTTACATGTAGTTCAATTTGCTGCCACACACAAGATGAATCATTATTTAAAGCACTTTTGGGCATGTCTACACCCTTGATCTGTTTCTGTCAAAATTTCCTGTTCATGTTATACAGCAGTGAGGGTGGCTGTAAGCCACACATCACATCACTGCTGACAGCTGCAACACAAAAGCACACATTTACACACGCACAGATGCAAGCTCACAGACACACTCATGTGAAGACAATGACCTTTATAGCTCTATGTTCTTCATCATGCACAGGAAGAGACCAAAAACAACAGAACACAGCCTTAAGAACTTCAGAACAGAAAGCTAGGAGTCTGCCTTAACATCATACCGGCAGCCATTTTGGCCCCAACATCCAATAGATAATAAAGCCCAGCTACAGTATCTTCGAGGAAACACATAGGTCTTTGAGAGGACATACAGGGGCTGTCTATATATTTTACAATTTGCACTTTCCTCACGTTAGATGCACGATCAATTGAGATTTTGCTCAGTTTCAGTAGAGATGTTATTTCTTTTTTTGTCCATTACAATGAGTGGCATGTAAGTTACAAAAGTCTGGGGCCCAATCAGTATATATTGGTTTGCTGATATTATTGACTGATATCGGCCTATCGCAGATATACTGGTACTGGCATATGTGTTCTCCGATATGCATCAATATTAAAGGGATAGTTCACCCAAAAATGAAAATTCAGTCATTATCTTCTCACATTCATACAGATGGAGGGGTGGGTGAAGCTTTTTAGTTTACAAAACACTGCTGGAGTTTCAGATGAAAAAGGTTTGTAGTTATTTCCCAAACAATTGAAGCAAATGGTGACCAGGATTCAAACATAAATAAAATGAATAATAAAACTATAAAATGCTTCCACACTGCTCATGCAAAGTAAAGCCCTAACCCAAAGCCCTAATGTGCCATGTTGTTTTAAAGAACGTCACAGACTGCATGTTTTTTTGCCTTATTGTTTACTGTAGCCTGTAGATTCTAATATGGGAGCTAGTTCACATATGCAAAAACATGGAACACGTGTAAGGTTAAAACATGGTGTCAGTGATGTTTTTTTAAAGGAGCACTGCACAATACTACTTGTATTAGTTTGCATTAGCAGCATGGAGGTATTTCATGCTTTTATTGTGCATTTTATTTTTTTTAAAAATCCTGGTCACCATTTGCTTCAATTGTTTGGAAGATAACGGCAAACCTTTTTCCTCTGAAACACAAACAGCATTTTGTGGACTAAAAAACTTCACCCACCCTTCCATCGGTATGAGTGTGAGTAGATAATGACTAAATTTTCATTTTTGGGTGAACTATCCCTTTTAAACGGCTGGAAAAAAGGCTTGGACAAATGGTGAAACCACATAGGTTTTCAAGCAGCGAGCGCTCCGTTACTTAATAATAAACAAGAGACATGTTTACTGTTTAGCTCATTTCTGTTTGTAAAAACGTTTGTTGAAATGTAACATATCCTGCCTCCATTACATATTTCTGCCACAAGTACGTAATAACGACATTCAGATATATCGTGTGTCAGAATTTCCTTGCTCCCCGATATCGGTATAGGCATCAGCCCAAAAAACCCCTTATTGGTCTAGCCCTAATAAATCCATCCTTAACGAGACTCTTTTAAATGAAGACAATGCCTGAATCCCAGTCAGTCCCTACAGGTGCTGTGGCCATCTGGAAGGTAGATTTCCACAGATACCTATACCACTATCTAAAACACTTTTTATACCGTCATAAATATCCTTGTCAGGTATCAGCGAATACACAAGTCTTTGTACTAATTAAATATCCTGTAATGTGTTCATTTAAAATCAATACCTTGATACTTCCCACTGGGTGCTGCACAACAAGTAGCTGATATCCATTAAAGCCCCCATTACACTGAGAATGATAACTATGAAGATAACTATAACTATATTCAGTTACTCAGTCACTACAAGATAACTTCCTAGTAAGGTACTATCAGCTCACAGCTCTTACTCACTGCTAATCCCAAGAGCACTACCGATTCCAGCCAAAATGTTTTGCTTTTTGATGGCATTTTTGTAGAGGGGATGCCCTTTGTCAAAAAGTGCTGGATTTTTCTGCACTTCTGTGATTAGCTCTTCTGCTAGCAACATCATTATCTCTGCTGGTATGAGTAAACAAATGGAAGGCACGCCCCTTCACTTTGAACTTTATTTTGATTAGTTAAAAACATTTTATAATTGTCTGGTTTTCAAAAAAATCGCTCTGAGATGGATAAAAAATATTGTTACAGTTGCCGTTTGGATGTTTTTATCTTTATAGTTGTAGTGTGAACACATGCATGGGATTTACCTATAATGACTGCAAAAATTTTATAGTTATAGTTATCGTTCTAAGTGTGCAGGGGCCTTAAAGGCGAGTGAACTGTGTAAATTCAAGCACATCCATTAACAAAACATCTTTTTCTACAACTGTCTTCAGATACGTACAAATGGGGACTGCTAAACTTGTGTCTCCATATTTTCCAGAATGTGCTATTTGAAAACTTAAAGATGCCACAATTGTCTACTTTTTTACTTTTTAGACTTCTTAGTATGTCTTTGTTTATTGCTCATTTTGGCTTTTATAGGCCAGAGGATAATTTTTTTTTTTTCAACTTTTGGGATTAGACAGTGGATTTATCTTCATCTCGACCTGTCTGCAGCAACGAACCACAAAGTGTTGGCTTTTACGGTAATTAATTAGTCATTCTTCATAGACTACTAATTGGAGGGGAAATATATTTTAATCCAAGAGCACACGGAGAGGAGAGCTGAAAAAAAAAGAACTAAAAGGAAATAGATTAATGAACTGAAGTCTGGTGAATGCTAGCTTCAGTGAGACGCAAAACTGAGAACAAACACAACTCTCAGTGGCGGTCGATTGCTGGAAGACGGCCCCTTTATGCGACTGGCTGCCACAGTGTCACACAGCGAGCTGTGGTGAAAAAGTCGACCCGGTTTCAACTTTTTTTGCCTCAGCTGGCTGTGTTTCTTTCAGGCTGCCACTGGGGTTTGGACCACCAAAGCCAAAACGGACAAGCCTACTTCAAATGAATGAGGAAACCTGTGTTTTCACCGGATCACCTGATTTTGTCTGAACATAGCCTAATGCACTAAGCTAGCTGTTCTGGACAAAAGAATACAAATAATTTACAAACTGTCGTTAAGTGCTACAGATACAGCTACAACACACACACAAAAGTGCATAAATGTATGAAATGCAGCAGTGACATTTACTGGACGACCTTTAACAGTATATTTGCAAAGCAATGCTGAACATTGCACTCAAAATAAGGAGTTGAATCTGCACTTCTAACTGACTCACTAAAAATAATTAAACCCTGTCTGCAGCAAAGCTATGAAACACCTGGACCAGGATCATAAATTCAAAATCAACACAAAATTAAAATTCTAAATCTTAAACATATTAATTCTGGATAATTTACTGAAAATCTTGCAATATGGATTATGTCATCCATCCCCTTATACAGTCCATGTCATATTACGCTGATATCATAATTAAGTACAATTATAGAGAAAAACAAAAACATTTCTTTGAAACGACAACGAAAAGGGGCTGCCTGAAATTTTTACTAACAGTTATTTACTATTACTACTACTATTTACTTTCTTTAAGTATATAATGGAAATCCACAAATATATGTATTTAAAAGAATTGGCAATTTTCATCAAAAACATATGTTGTGACATTTATATACAAACTGTTGAATCCTCATTTACCAACTGCTTGTGATTTGTGAACTTCACTGCATTTGTGTGTGGGATTTTGAGACTTCCCTGACGTAAAATGATCTACAAATTCATTTTTTTCAACAGGGAACTGTCTGTAGCCAATCAGTTGTCTCCCTCCTTTTCAGCCAATTACAAGAATGCGCGTGCCCCACTGTCTGGCTCAGCTGCTAATGCTAGCCAATACTACCACCACTTGGAAAAATGATCTGAGTTTGATGGTTCTAAATCAGGTTTCACGCTTTAAAATTACATCATAACTGGTGTCGAACCCACTCATAATTTAAACCTGAATGGAAATACGAAGTTTTATCTGTGCTACATAGTAAAGCTCGTGCTAGCCTAGCTAGCAAGAACGCTAGCGCTAGCCAGCTAACAAGGCTACTCGCACTAACATCATTGCTTGTTTGGATAGGGCTAGCTCTGGCTTTGTGGCTAGCGGTAGTCAGAGCCCTTTAAAAGCCATTTCAACGGCTCTGGTGCTAGTGATGGCATGTGTTACGATTCTTACTCGTTGTAGCTAGCGAGCGATGAGCAAAGTCTCTAGCATAATGTTAGCTGCTAACACCTAGTTCTGCAAACTTGACTGGAAAAGAAATTGCTGGTCAACAGTATACGTCCAGTTTACACAACTATGCCTTTTCCACTAATTCATCTTGTAACATTAATCATAACATGAAAATAAAGGTAGGAATAGTAGAAAATTTATCAGTAACATTTAACGTTAGCATTTAATAACTGCATGTGCTTTGTCAAACATAATTGTTTGCTCGGATAAGGCTAGCACTGGCCTTGTGGCTAGCAGTGGCCAGAGCCATTTAAGAGAAATAATATAGCTTTGGAAGCCGGGAGGAGTGGCCCAATTCAAATGTTGTTTTTACAAACGACAACAAACAAATGCTACTGACTCTACCTTTAAGTCAGTAGAATATGATATGTAGGTCAGGGCAACTCTTCAGCACCACAGTATTTAAATCAAACTGTATTTTGACACACACACAGCTCCTTGAACAAATATTTCACCCCGTGATTTAAAAATTGCATATACAAACATAGATTTGTAGATATTCATCATATAGGCCTCTATATTTTTTTAAAAGAAATATTTGTGTGCGCATCAGAAATGCATTATTAAACCTTTAATTTATGTGTGGATTCTTTCACATTTATATAGAACAAGAAATAATTTTGTGTGCATTGAAAAATATTTTTGTGGAAAGAGTCATACATAAATCCCCAAATACATTTTTTGAATCCTTCTATGTGCATTTATTCATTTTGAGACTGTTGTAACCCCATACTGCTTCAAATTCAGGTAGGACGGTGTACCAGAGCTGCAAACAGTACGTATAATGATGTGTGATTAAAATCTACTTGACTATAACACACTGAGGAGGAAAAGCAGAAGAGTAGCTCATGACCATGTGACAGGAAGTACAAGCCAACACAGCATGACATTCAAGATCAATAAGTTGTTCTTGACTGTTCGCAAACAGGGAGGGATTCTACTCTTCAAAGCCAGAGACTGTAGAAAGTAATCTATCTCAAGCTTGTATTTTAAAAGATTTACCCAACCATGTGTTTAGAAAGAATGTGTCTTAGGGCTGTGACTCTTCTGTCAATGACCATGGGGATAACTGGCCTCCCCAAAGCCAAGTTGAGCTGCAAAAAAAATGCATCCCAGCTTTTTGTCCTGATATTACACCAACAGAGGGAATCTAAATGCAAAGCAACTCAGTAATGCCCTGAGGGGAAAAAATAGCCTGGTCTAGACTCAGTTCAGACTGCAATGCAGCGCTATGAGCCAGCCTGCATTCACGTGGATGAGAGGGAAAAGAAGGCCCAGCATTAATGAGCTCTGACATGCAACCTTGCTCTCAACGTCAGCACCAGGTGGACAGAGGGGCGGGCTGCGCTGGAGTGCTTCTGCCTCCATGCAACAAAAACACTCAGCAGACAAGCAGTTAAAATCAACAGCTGCGCCAGACCAACCCCAGCCACATCATCACCTTTCATAGGTGCTCCTCTACCTTTCCAGCACTATTAGTTTGCGCATGCAGCCAAGTTGACATCATTTTCTCGCACATCACAAGGGGGAGACATGCGGTCGTTTGCGCCAGTTGCGCAGAGAGCAACCGACTAATAACATATTCAAATCAAACGCCTGAGATTATTATATAAGGCTTATGTCACTGAGAAGTGATGCGTAATGCGCAGCCACCAGAACATCCCCCAAGCCAGCTGATGCGCTAAAATGCAGTCCATTCCCGTTACCTGGCAGCTGAACGCAAAACTAAACCCAGACTATTCTGAGCTCTACACAGCTGATGAGCTCTCCTCTGAAATGTTAGAAAATCAACACAGGAGGACAGTCTGTACCAAGCTTCCAGCGGCCGCTCAAGTCCCCCAGGCTGTGCCCTTGATTATTAACACTGGCTAGAAGCTCAGCTCCATGACGAGGACCACCACATCACCAAATCCGGTCCAGGCACCCGATTACCGCGGTGACTCTGCCTGGATCTGATCCGCGCTTCCCATCCCCTTCCTTTCTCTTTCTTTTCAGCAGTGATTTTCAACAAACTTGGCTATGAAGAGCAAGTCCAAAACTTTAATAAGGAGCAATAAACAGAGCCAGCACTACCTGAGCTGCGCAACTCTTCCATAAATAACCCAGGTAGAAGAGGGGGGCAGCCTGACTTCCAAGTTGGGATCCAGAAGAAACGTGGTTCACGGTGTTCGTTCCGTTCCCACCCCTGCCCTTCCTGGCGCAAACAGCCATTGGATTAGCGTCGGATCGAGGGGAGGAGAGCAGACACAGGCTGCGCCGTTGTTCGTTACCACTAAAATTAACAACTTATGCGCATCAAATAAATAAAAATGGAGGCAAATTTCGCACAGGATATACAGTGTGACACTTTTGAAACACGAGCCCTAATGGCTGGCAACGTGTGGTTGTACTACAACAGCCCCTTCTGGTCCAGTTTATATTTTGTAGTCGTACACACTCCAGTGCCGCCAAAGCAGCCCCGGAACCCGAATAAAAAGC
>JAQFJA010000005.1:3410230-3423316 GCA_029874485.1 Naso brachycentron
TGCTGAAATACATGCATGCATAGTTTCCTTTTGAATGCAAGTCATTTAAATCCTATGCAGGAATGGCAAACTCCTTCAGCAACAATGAAATTTACAATATAAAGAGATAATTACTGAATGTAAATACATTGAGTAGCTACTGCAGAAAAACATCAAAATGAGGTATAATAATGTGAAAATCTTGCCAATCTCTGCCACTGTTTTGTATGTTTTTAAGTTTTATTTTCTACATTTGTATTTTACTCTTTTTTACTTTAACTGATAAATTTCTTGGTAACTTTTGTTTTTTAGTGAAGTGCTGTGTAATTATCTGCTGTTTCTGTTAGGAACCAACCAGGAAAATGGGCAGCTGGAACTTGTCGTTGAGCACCACGGCGTGAACACTGCAGGGGCCGCAGAGCCTGGCTGTGATTTCATTCAGGAAGTTAGCGTGAAAGATGAAGAGGAGGATACCTGAGCCTGGAGTGGAAGGGAGGGACAGGGGAATTGTGGGAGAGGAAAGACATCGTTTAAGTTTTGTTATCATGAAATTAGTATATTTAAAAACGCAACAAGCTGTTAGCACGGTTGGCGCACGTTAAATTCTAAGTTATACCCTCTGTTTGTGGCTGTGACTTGAATCCAAACTCCACAGAGAAGTCCGGCCCCTCACAAAGCCTGTGGCAGGCAAGAGGAAAAACAGGCTCCAACAGCACCAGGCGAGACTCAAAGTATGCTCGGATGGTGTCCTCCGCCACACTGGAAAGCCTGAGAGACAAATGTTTGAACAGAGAAAATGCTCTGAATGCCTTTATTGAGCAAATGCATGAGAACATATATAGGATGGATAGATGCAGAAAAATACAAACACACTAAAATGCTTTGAGTCGATTTTAAAATAGCAAGCAAATATACCCCTCAATAAAATATTTGATTTTTTGTCAATCCTCCAACACACTTTGTTTCTAAAATCCAGCTGTAGATCCCTCAGCCTCTACCGGTGATGTGTGAGACTGGAAACGATGGTTTGCTTACATGCTGATGTGGTCCTTGATGAGGTCACACACCATCAGATTGTTGCTGAGCTTGGCAAAGTGCATGGCTGTGTTCTTGTGTTTGGACAAGATGTTGCAGTCAGCTCCGTACTCCAGCAGGAGGCGCACTACATCAGCATTTCCTCTTTTGCATGCCTGAAGTGAAGGAGTGAAGGACAGGAGATATTTACCAACACAACCTCTGTCGTTAGTACACATCCTACCCTTAAATGACTCTGAATTAGGAGCCTAAAGTGACTTTTTACCCCTTTTTTTCTGTCTGTCTGTCTTGACTGACCTGTACAGTTTTTACTGAAATGGAAAAGCAGACTGTGTTCTCATTTAGCATCTAGGAGAAACTGTCTTTGAGTACAGGGACACAGTCTGATAGGATTTGAAGAGATTCTGTTCCTCCTGACAGAAGTGGTTTCACTACACAATGCATGAGGGTTGCCTGAGAGAGGCTGAAGATGTTTTCTTAGCCTGATACTCTGCTGATGGCTGTTTGTGTCCTTTTCTCTTTTTTTTAGTTCTCTTCACCTTTTTATCCCCTTAACACTTCTCAGACAATACAGTGACCTGGGATAAAACATCAAAGTTTCTGTAGGGGCTGCTTGATGGGATTAAATTCAGTGTCACAATACTAAAGCTGCCCTGTGAAGTTTCTGTAAAAAAAAAATTAAAGTTGCATATGAATTCACTGTCATTTACTATGACGCAGTGTGTATCCTTGAGGTTTAACACATTGTATGGCAGCATTTCCTTCCTCTTAAAAACATTAGTCATTTTCTTTTAGGTTCCTATCCTGCACTGTTTACATCCATGTTGATTAGCAAACAGTCATCGCTTTTCCTATCTTTGTTGGCGCATTGCTGCTTGTCCTGGCACATTCCCTTCTAGATCAGTGGAACAGTGTGGCACCATTATTGGGAATGAGCACTGAGTTATTTCATGTTAAACAGAGCTGTGTGTACTACTGTAGTTGGAAGACTAGGTCTTGTGTGACAAGAGGTTAACTTGTCACATTTCCGGTGTTTGGTGTAAATGACAAACTTCGGCTGGTTTATTGTTCTTTGTCACAACACAGGAGTTTGTGTGAGAAAAGTGGCTTTACCTTCATCAGTGCCGTCTCCCCGCCTAGTGTCTGAGCATTGACATAGGAGCCCGCCTCCAGCAGGATAGCAACGGTTGTCAAAAAATTCTGACAGAACACAAACACATTAAAACATTAAAAGTGTGTGGAAGTGCACAGAAAGTGGCGACTGTCTGCATTTTAGGCTAAAATTGTTGCTATCAATTTCAAAGGGTACATGAGGAAATTAACACCTTTTTAACAGACAAGTGAAGGTTCTACAGTATAGCGTAAGGGTGCAACTACCAGCATTTTATAATTTAAACCTGCACTAATTCCTTCTTGGCCACTGAAGGACAGTGCAACAAGCTTAAGACGCCTCACAAAGCTAATATGTTAACTGTGGTTGACAGACATAAAAAATATTTCAACACTTAGTCCAATATTCAGTCTCCTTTTGTTTGTCTGTCTCTACAAAAACTACTGACAGAAAAGTCTTTGAGATGTATTCCAAACCAAACAGTGTACAAACTGATAGTAAAACACACCCCTTCTCATCTAGGGTGAGTGACCCCGTTACCTTCTCAGCAGCATGCATCAGGGCTGTGGTACCGTTCTTCTGTCGTCCATTCACTCTCACTCCCTTCTTTATCAGCAACCTGAGGATGTCGTCCTGCCCCCCCGCTGCTGCCAACATACTCAGAGACATACCACTGACATCCTGTGGACAAAGGACAGATACAAGGCTACAATGTCACAGACGAAAGGGGTAAAATAACCAGCTTCTGACTGACCTGCTGTGTTTATTTGCAGTTTGTACTTTATTAAAGCTAAAGATGGGGAATCCCTTAACATAAGAGACATTTTTACAAGATTTTTAATTTCTGCTGTTTTGCCCATAGAAGGCACAGTGCTGCCATTTTAGATTCACAATGACATCTGTCAGGCAACACACAGACAGGCCATGACCACAGTAAAATGCTACCATGTTGACCTATAAGCCATGGCATTACTCCTTAACTTGTATGCTGTATACTCGCCTGAGGCTGATGAAACTGGCATCTGGTCACAGCAATGCCAACTCCAGGAGAGTCGGTCAGTAACATGGCGAGTACTACTGACGTGAAATAATAATTGTTCATGATTACCTCATACCTTATGTATTTGAGGAACATTTTGTGTTTAGCCTCTGTAGGTGTTTTGTGGATTCTGAATAAATAGCTACCGGTATTTGAATTATTATCCATTAGTCTCTTAGCCGATGTGTAACAAAATGTGTTGGCCTTTGTGCATAAATGGTGTAAAATTGTGACTGTTCACAATTCATAATGTTGATTCACTGACATCATGTCAGATGCCTGGTGCAACGTGGACAGGTTTTTACTCCATCACAGGAGTGACAAACAACACAAACAGTCACACAAACAATACTTGCATGCCTATACACTAGTAGGAAACCAATGCAGGCACAGGGAGAACAAGCAAAATCTACACACAAAAGTCCCAGTCAGTTGCCAGTTAAGACCCAGATTTTTCTTGCTCTGATGCGACACTGCTGATCACTGTCCACTGCACCAGCCCTATGGCTCTAGAAAGGTGAACAATTCAACTTTGTACTATATATATCCTACCTTTGAATGTTTCAGGGAGTGTGATTTAATTCATGATCAATACTAATGGTGACTGAACAACTGCTAGATTTTTAATATTTGGTTTAACTACAGAGCAGCATTAACTGGACAAAAAGTCCCTGGATAATTTTTGGGATGAATTCTACAAAGTGGAGATCCTTAGATTTTTTTCTCTAGTACCACCAAAAAGGTGGACATTTGTGGTTCAGAATAAAATATCTCAACTATTTGACAGTCTGCAGTATAATTTAGTTTAGATTTTCATGAAGGCATTTGTATATGTTATGTTTTGGTGGTCCCCAACTTTCTTCTTGTGTCACCTGGTCACTTATTTAGTGAAATATCTCTACAAAGAGACAATTTGATACTAAATTTGCACTTTCATGCTGCCCAGATGATGACAGGATCCAGACTTTTCTAGCACCACCATGAGGCTGACATTTTGTTTTTAATTGAAATTACTCAGTTACTGAATGGTTTGCTAAAAAAAATTATTAAACACATCGATGGTCCCCTGAGAATAATTTGCAATATGTTTGAAGCCCTTCCCACAACTAGGGACACTATCAGGTTGACTTCACATTTTGTTACATTTTGAAAGCGCTTTGATTTACGATCAAATACATGCAAAATAATGAAATTCCCATCAGGTTCAGGTGTAAGTTGAGCTTACAACTATTCAGCAAATGTTAGCATGCTAACATAATAAACTAAAAACACGGTAAACAGCGGCATGTTAGCACGCTAACATTGGTAATTCAAAGATCAAAGCACTCCTGTGGCAAGGTACAACCTCACAGACCTGCTAGCATAACTGTATATTCTTCACTTGTGTTTAAATAATCCATACACTTAAAAAATAAAATTCCATTAAACACAGTCTATTTCAGTAGGCGTTACAAAAAGTCTGTAGGAAATTAAAAAAGGCAAAAACCTTCAATGAGGAATCCTGTAAAAACAAATACATTTTGCTTTTTTCAAAACAAAACATTTTTTAGATCAAGAAGCATTTTATTGTACAAGCAGAAGTCATAACAGTTAATTGAAGGCATTATAATTGCACCAGGATGATGAGTAACACGCACTTTGTGCTTATACAATAGTGAAAAAAAGCTATCTACTATACAGCAAAAAAGAATGTTTTTCTTTGCAACACCAAACAGCAATGGTAGTGTATGCACAATCATTTAGTGTTTGTAGACCTAGGACAGATTCATTTTCTAAATACCACTCTATCTGGAATGTATCCCTAACTACCATTAATACTGTAACTCAGACATACCCCTTTCACAAGAAAGCAATGACACAGGAAAAGCCTGTTTGTTGTAGGTGTGAATGAGTTCACATGGGTTATCTGACCTTGGTCTGTTAAATTGTTCAGTCAGGATTTTGTGAACGTCTTACACTAACTGCTTTGGTATGAAAGGGTGAACACTCATCATTCTACACAGATTCACTGTAACTGCTACTGAGGGTAACACAAAAGCTTTAGTCTTGACAAATAGCAGCAGTGCCATATGGAACTCTGGACTCTGCTTCTTGTGATCAAAGAAAATTCTGAATATTACTACAGTCTACAATATGTGATACAGACATCTAGGAGTCATCTGGCTTGGCCAAAAAATAAACAACCCAAATAATCAGTGTAAAATAAACACTGTGGTGACCAATTTTTAGATTAAAATTAAACTGTGTAGTAAGTGCTTTAGTCGCAAAGCTTGGAAATCATTCTGCTTTAAAACTTGTGTTTAATATTCTGTTTTTACCCTTAAGCACAGGTGTCACTTGTAGGAACAATCTGAATTTAAGCTAATTCCTTATCCACAGGGAAGGACACTAATTTTCACTCACTGTCTCACATCTAACTTTGTCAGGATTTCACAAGGCTATGCCCATGTGTTTATCTTAAAAAAAATGTTTAGGGATGTAACTTTTTATTTTTGAGCTTGCTCTTGACTATTTACAGGTATTAACTTTAATAATAATAATAATAATAATAATAATAATAATAACAACAACTTCTAAACTGTAGATTTACTGGCCTTGGCGGTAAACTGTGACTAACTGTTCACAAAATTAATCAGAATTATACTTTGTAACGTGTGACAAGTAATTTAAGTGATTGGGAAAGAAATATTATAAAGACAATAATCAACACTGTAAGGCAATCACACACATCCAGATAATAGATACTTGAAATAAAGTAATGCAAATGAATGAACCAATGCAGTTAGAGTAATTAAGTACAAAAATGTTCTACACAGTTGCTGTATAGTGATACAAAAATACAACCAAACCTTTTGGCAGCTTATTCATACACAAGAAAAAACTAACAAACACATAAATGAAGAAACCAACAATTTATCAACCGGATTCTCCAAGTGGAAAAAATAGGTTTGTAATATTTAAGTGAGGTATGCAAATGGAGCTCCTAATTCAGCAAGGAAAGAATGCCATTACTGTTGCAGGCAGGGGCATCTACAATATAGGCTACTGGCTATAGCAAGAATATAATACATTTGGGCCAGGCATTTAGGAATTATGTAAAGCAAGTCAATGCACATCTATCATATTGGAGGAACTGGCTGCAGGGGATTGCTGGTAGGTTGTCAATGTCTTTTTCGACATTCAAATTTTTCATAAAAATGTTACTGAAAACAGTATAGGCAGAAACATAGATGTCTACGTAGTTTTGAAGTAACTATGAGTAAAAATCCCTATAGAAATGTACAGTCACTGAGGCCACATTGGCCCAGTGAGTGCGGGGGGGGGGGGAATCCCCAAGTCACAGGGGCTGGGGTGTCCCAGACATATATGAATGCTTTCATCATTTTCACAAATATTGTGACTGAAATTGTGAAAGCATGTTTGGGAGCCACAGTGGCAAGCTGCCACAGCCACAGACTTGTGGTAAGTTGCAAATCTTGGAAAAATTAGGTTCACATTGACTAAATGATTACATCTACGATTTGAACATTTCTACAGGTAACTTGCAATGATCTGACAAATCGACAGTGTTACAAATTTGACTGTTACAAATGTATATGTAATCTAACCATTTTTCACATTAATATTTGCCTTTTCTGAGCCAAAGCTAAAGTTGAAACATCCTTAGTTTCACCTATATCATGTATATTCATGCAACAGTACACCATAGCTTGGTCCGATGGACCTGATTCTGAATATTTTAAGGACTTCTGAATACTTTAAGAAGAAAGAAAGGCAGGGCATCTGTAATTGTTGAGGATATGTATGGCTAGTGAGACCAAGGTTCATGGACAGTACAGTTCACATCAGCAGAATTCTGAAGTCCCATTTAATTTGAGGTTTAGGCCACAGCTCTCACACGTTTAAAATTTCACCGATTTCCTGTTGTTTTCTTGCAAGTCGAAGACAAATATTTACAAAGACAGATAAACTGGCCCATCCCACTCTGTGTTTTGATTTTGAGTCTCTGGTTCTTGTGCAGAACTTGGTTTGGAGGCGACCAGATGCCCTCTTCTTTTCATTGACTGAATTGAGTTATGTACAAAATATTTGACTTCCCTCCATGATCTGCTGTTCAAGGCAGGTTCAGCAGCTAAACATGCATCACAATCCTTTTTGCCTGGTACTTTCACCAGTTTACAGAAGTCTCCGAACTGCCGCCTCACTGCCGCCTGTTCCTCCTCACTCCACAACCTCTTGTTTCTCTTTTGAGGCTTGACAGCTGGAGTGACTGCAGGAGACATGGGTGTACTTTCTGGTAACACATGTGTTCTGTCAGGAACACTGGGTCTATGGATTGTTGGGACAACCTGTGCGGTTGTAGTGGCCCTGGGAGGGTTTGTGGGGTAAGCTGGCGTACTTGGATGGTTCAGAGGTGTGAATGAAGAAATGATAGGCCTGCTTCTGTCATTTAATGCTGAGAATGCAGGGACCATTGAAGAACTTGGGGTATTCAGTGGTGTGAATGTAGGCACCATTGAGGTACTTGGAGCATTAAGAGTACTAAAATTAGTAATCATTGAAGTTGTAGTATCCTGTTGTGCGTACACAGAAGGGGGTGGCATACTTGTGGAATTCTGTGTATAGAGAGGAGACATTGGCATAATTATGTTATTCTCTGATGTATATGAAGGAGACATCAGTGCATTTGTAGTGTTGTGTGGGGTAAATGTAGGAACCACTTGTGTGTCAGTAGCATTCAATGGTGTGAAAGTAGAAATTAGTGGTTGACTTGTATGGACCATATTCGTACTGGCAGAACACAAGGATGCGTAACTTGGAGTCATCTCTTGGGGGAATGGTGTTGACGATTCTCTCAAGGTGGTTGGTGGTGCCATTGTCATACAACAATTTGAACTTTCTCTTAAGTGATCTGGATTCACTGTTGTCATACAACAGACAATGTTTGCGTCTCCCAAATCTTTTTTTGTGGTCTGCACTTCAGCTTTTGGTCTGTCATTAACATTCCCTTCAGACTGTTGCTGCGTATTTCTCCTCCGTATTGTCTGTAGTGTGTTGTGTACATAGTTTTTGACATCTGTCCAAGATCTTCCACCAAGATCTGGTTCAGCAGCAATGCAAGCATTACACTCCTTTTTGCCTGGGACCTTCATCCTTGTGATAAATTCACACAAGTAACGCTTTACTGCAGCCTGCTCCTTCTCACTCCAAGGTCTTCTCTTTAAAGCCGGCTTCTGTACAGTTCCTAAGATAGAAAGTGTAAAGAATCATGGTTATATTATAGAGAAATACAATCTTCACTGAATTTAGAATACAAGAGTACACTTAAAATTTTAACAACAAAGTAACTGCAGGGCGTGGCAGTTCATTTTTGACTCTGGAGAAAGCAAGTTTTGGTTTAATCAACTACTGTCTTCAAGGCTGTTTGATGTTGTCAAAAGCAACCAGAATCAACAAGCAAGTGGACCTTAAAGTGACTACCTTAAGGGAGCTTTTAAATATTTATGAAACAATCTCATGATTCCTCTGATGATCATAAATTTCCTGTAACAGCAAACGAGACCCTCAGTGAAAAGACTACAATTTTTATGTAGTTACTATAAATGCCCATGACTGTGTCCGAATCCACGCGAACTTCGAGGAAACGATTTTCTTCTTCTTTTTTAAAAAGATTTTGTCGCTCCATGCAATGACAATAATGGCTGTTAGTTTGCACCTGCGCATGTAACATTAATGCAAATGGCTGTGTAATGTTAGTCTGCATAAAATAGAGGTACTCGGTCTCAGGGGACATTACTGCCATACAACTGACTTTTAACTTATTTCTCAGTCACTTACAAATACATTACCTGCTGGCGATCCATCATGCAGTCTCTCTTTCACTCATTTCCAAAACAAATACATGTGTTGCCGATGTTATGCTGACTTCTGCCTGCCTGGCATGTGCTAGCAAAGATAATTACCACAGTAGGCGCTTGTCTCACTTCTGCTTTTGTCCAAAGGGGCCGCTAGAGATTGACAAAAACTGAAAGTTCCTCATAGTCACTTTAAGTGAAGAGCCTTTAGTAATCTTCTGTTTTAAAGTTCAAGCACCTTACCCCTGGACTTACATTGTTTTTATCATTTTAAGTTTGAGAGACTCTTGCTTTCTAATGCCAATGAAAAGGGTTAAATGGGATCAGGAAAATGAGAAGTTTAAATATCTACTGTTTCATTAAACAAAAATATCATCTACTGCAATACAGTTCAAATTCCAGAACAAAAACGTGAACTTAGAGACTGTTGCGTTAGAAGCATTTGCTATTTGCCATCAAATCTTTGTCATCAATACAGATATTAATTCAAAAGGTTTCAAAGAAGCAAATGGTACCTACCCTCTTTAACAGTGCTGGGTGGACTTGATGGCAGTGTTCGTTCTATTTTAAGAAGTTGTTTGCTCAATTCCTCCAACTGTGATGCATTTTTTGAGAGCCTGTAACACTCCTGGCTGTTCCTTCCCACCAGTTTTGCTACTTGATCCAATTCGTGTTCATTGAGGCTCATTAGCTGCCAGCAACTGGCAATTTGCTCTCTTAGTGATGAGGACAGAAGTGCTTCTGGGTTTTTAACTCCACATTCCATTGCAGCCCTCCGAAAGCAGTCTAATCCTCGGATGAAGGATGGACCCTCAGTTCTTGCAAACAGGTATGGGTTAGTTTTTGACACACCTGCTTGTTCTCGATTTTCAATGAGTAAGTCCACTGACAAGACCATCCTGTCTGTTAGAAGAACCAGCATGTTCCTTCCATACTGACCTTCAAGTTCCAACCTGGTGAAACTGGCACCTAGGTCAAGCTCCAATTTTGTGCATTTCCTTATTTGATCTGCAGAGGGCACAAACACTCCCCTACTCTTTTTGCAAGTATAGGTTTGCAAGAGCATTCTACCAATATTTCCCACCCTTCCTCTATTAAACAGACATACATCTGCTAGAGTGGCCTCACTGAGCTTTTTCCATGTAGACAAACTAGGACTTTCTTTGAGCTCCATCCTGGCTTCATCCTCTTCCCTTGTAATAAAACTGTGGAGTTTCATCAAATCTTCTGTCAAAGTTGATCTGTCTATTTCCACTTTCTTGACTTCTTGCTTTAGAGATAATGCAAGAGCTTTGCGAGAAAAACACTCACTCCATTTGGTGTCCAGAAGCTGTATGAATTTTTTTACTTCACTCTCAGTTTCACTGTCCTCTGTCATGCGACTTTCTCCGAAAGCTATTTCCGCAGCTCTTTTCAAAGAGTAGCCAATCTTTGAGACAAGGGAAAAAGTTTTAAACTTACTCGAACTGGGATCAAAACCACTAACTTTTTTGGCCCCTTCAACAGCTAAATTAAACCTGGATGGTAGGCATACTTCATGCAAGTACCTCACCTTCTTATCAAGCTCATTTACAGCAAGGACAAATCTACCCAGTTCCCTCATCTTTTGTGCAATATAAGCAAACTGAGACTTGTCATGGTCATACTTAACAGACAATGCATTTCCATATTTACAAATAAGTGGGTCATTTCTGATATGCCTTGAGATGTCATCTTGATGCATGATGTGGATGATTTCCTCGCAGCCTCCACTTAAAAACTCTGACATTGGAAGCAGTTGGGGGGCAGCACTGTTGATTCTGCTACTTTTTGTGCTTTCAGAGGATTTCTGATCTCCCTTTCTGGCCTTACATGATCGCTCATGTCTCCACAAATCAGTTTTGCGATAAAAAGCAAAGCAGTGCTGACAAGGCAGGAAGTCACGAACAGATATGCTGGGATTTTTCACCTGCTTCTTAGTGAAAATTTCACCATCCCCACTTTTGAGAACTTGGCTATTACGTTCATAATCTCCTTTACTGCATATTTGATCAATCAAAGTCTGTCTGACTTTTGAACCTTTGGGAAAGTGTATTGCATGAGCAACATCTGTTTCCTCTGCATGTTTCTTCTCCAAATGCTTTGCAAGTTGGGTAAAAGCCACTTTGCAGTATAAACAGAAGTGCTTTTTGCGTGACACTTTTTTTTCATCATCATCCATTGTGCTAGGTTTTGTTTCAAGCACTTTCTTGCATGTCCTCAAACTGGATCGTGTTGGTTGTTTTCGCTCCGTAGTTTTCCTGCGGCGCCGGAATCGTGTTTTAACAATCTCCTTGGAGCCAGACTCAAAGAGAACTTGATCTGTACCATCTGACTGAGTTGGCACAACATCTGTCTCACCACTTGAGTCATTCACTTCCTTGGGGGAACTTTCTTTGTTGGCTATGTTATTTTGTTCTGTTTTATCATCATCCCTTGTTATCATCTCTTCTGCATTTCTGGCTGGACTTGAATAAGAAATGCTCAAACTTATTTTACTCGATAAACCATCTTTTGTGTGGTCGGACATCCCATCTTCATGTGTTATCTCCTTGTCTTCCTTTCCTTGACTTTCCTGCATGGTGGCAGAATCACAGGCAGTGTTTTCAGGTTCAGTTACATCCCTCCCACAATTTTGGATCTTTTCGTGTTCATTCACTGTAACTTGCTCAGTGTTTGTACTGGCAGGAAAGCTGGGCACTTTTTTGCCATCTTTTGGACCATCCAAATCTTGTGAGGTATCCTCTTTTATTCCTGGAGTACCTTCTTCATTTCGTACAATGTCAAGGTTAGAAGTCAACCTAAGAGCATCACTTGACCTTCTCTCTTCAATCAAGCTCCTCTCTCCTTCAAATGACTTCAGCTCACCAATAGTGCAAGCCTGCAAAAGAACAAGTATATGTAAGATTTATTGCCAATTCAGACCTCATGAATAATTTGACTGAGTGAACTTGAAACACAGACCCATTAGAAACTAAAAATAGGTGAAGGAAGGGATAAAATTTGTTTTGAATTTTGGTTAAGTGGTGGTGATAAGTAACTTTTCCTTTTTGTATTGCCTTGGTATTGGCCTTTGCACATTGTTTAAATTGCTGTTCAAACACATCAGCACCTTGGCAATGTCCCACCAAGATCCAGGCTTAAAATCCCCTGACACCTCTCAAATTGCCAGTACAAAAACACATGTGACCCATTCGAGAATATTTAATCGCTTTATTGGATCAAGCAGCGTTCTGACATTGAATTTGTCTAACCATGTATATGTAGTCATGGGGTGTTAGATGAAATGCTACATGGAGAGAACAGAATATGCACCGACTTTAGACCTACATTCATGGCTTGAAATTGAAACAATAATTACCTGTGTTTATACTTTTGATGTTATACACAATGTATTTTGACTAAGCATAGCTAAGTTTGTACAGCAAAATCTAAGAAAGTGGTCACTTAACACAACATGTCTTCAATGTGGCCCAAAAAACAACAACAACAAATAAACAAAACAAACACACAAACCCAAAAACAGAGTCCAGGACCGCAGCAGGTACAGATGGCACAACATGGGAAGACTAGTATTCAGCCATTCACTATCAACATTAGATCTTCATTAAGATGTCACCTATGCTTCTAATGAAGCTGAATAGCCTAAAGTTACTGAAGTCAGGTGGCAGCCTATGTTGTGCTATGATCAAGAAGATGATACATTTTCTGACAGCATATACGGTATGTACCTGCTTCAAAGGGTTCATCTTGTCCTGTTAGTTCATGTGTTCAGTGTCTTCTTCCATTGGCCTGCTCACTGCAAGAAAAGATGACACCAAAGTCTCTAACGTGTCCGCATTAGGTTGAATATAGTATAATCATGAATAATACAAGGTTCAATTTACTGATATACAATTACAAATAAATGCCATTTTAAACCATGCATGGTTGGTATGGTTGATAAAATAAACTAGCTGAACTTAACTTGCTAAGAACTGTAACTAATTACAACAAAGAGCATTTTATATCATTCAACAACATAGAGAGACAGTAAGATCTCATAACAC
>JAQFJA010000005.1:3436389-3448590 GCA_029874485.1 Naso brachycentron
TACCTTCTGGCTTATTAACATTAATTTAGGGATGATAGTACATTAACATTTAACTTAACAATAAGCTAAGTTACCCAGACTTAGAGATTAAAACTCACCAAAGATGGACATGAGAGTACTGCAGCAAATTAACGTTAAATATTTGCCTAAAGTCACCAAACTGCATGCTGGCTAACATTAGCTTATTACAGAAAAAAGACCGCGGTCACGCCATCTACGCTTCGGAGAGGCGCGGTCGCACTATCGTAATTTAAAAATTGATTGCGCGTCTACATTGCTCTTTACAGTAAAGTGGATGGGAGCACAGAGTAACTTCATGTTGCATTCACGTGCCACTGGTAAAGTGTGTAGCCTAATCTTTAAGCGAATGGCCACGAAGATAGTACAAAATGAGAAAGCTTGTACTTCATGATTGTCTTTTTCATTTAATTTCTTGTTCTTTTATAATTTACATCATATTTATTTTCTTATTCTATTCCTATTCTTCACTACAACATTTTAATTAGTAAATGCTACAGGCAAAGACCAAGTCGGGGGGGGTCGTCAGTTTGTTTTCACCAAACTCCACCAGGGTTTTGTTCAGCCTGTCCCCAGATATCTCTGTGGTTATTCTCATCTTATTTTACGCAGCGTTTTTGAACAATTGCTCGCCAAAGTCATAGCCAACATGCACATTGTGCTGTGTAGGCACAATTAAAAAAAATAAATAAATAATACATCCATGGTATGCAGTGTGGGTTTTCTCAAACCCGGAAGTCGAACATTTTTGGCTTCATGCGCATGGATCTATTATTAGAGTTCTTCAATAATAGATCCATGTTCATGCGCCACTGAGCAACTTTCACGGGAATGAACGAGGCTCCGCCTCCAACACAGCATCCAGTTCTCCAATAATACATCCATGTGGTGAAAACATGGTGGACAGTTGGTGGACTTGAAGCGGGCTGACAGAACCTGACAGAAAACATTGGTCTGTTTTTGTTTGTTTTTTGGCCGCTACAGGTAGGCGACATTAAATGATTTATGTTGCCATAATATATTTCTGATTAATTAACCTTGTAGAGTATAAGAAAATGTACATTTATTCTTAAGTATCCAAAATATATTTCAGATAAACAGCACTTTCATTTTCGAAAATCAATATAAGCTTTCTTAAATCTCTAATAAACCTTAAAATATTCCATACTGATGGCAGCAGTGACTATTTCTGATGGCGTTTGCTTTCATTTAAACATCAAATCCAAACAAACCTAGGCAAATGCAAGTAGTTCTTTACTTAATTTCTAAGCTTTTTAAGTTGACAAATCATTTCAGTTTACGATGCAGAAGACTTCATACAGCAAGCGCTCACAATAACTTAATTTTTAACTCCACCTGAATTTATTTAAACATCACATTGACACATAGATTAAAAACAGAAGGATATTTTTGCTTCAATCCAGTAATGAGGCAGCTAACAGAAAATAAATTACTGTAAGTATGACAGCAGAAAATCCTGTGCAGGACAGGCCTCACAAAGATTTGGGCCCAGAGTTAGAATAAGGACCTTTTTTTTTACATCAGACTGAATAGGTGGATTTCAGATTCCTCAGGCTGTAACCTGAATTTTGAATATGTGTATGAACAGCTGTGCTGTAGCTGTGGGTTTGACACTTTGGCTCTGCATCCTCAGTTCTGTCTGATCTCAGACACCAAAAATGATTCTGAGATCAGCCAGGGAGAGTTTGGAGAGGGTGCTTCCTGTTCCTGACAGTACATTCTGGGCCAGCTCCTTCTTCTTCACTTGCAGTGTGGAAATCTTCTCCTCTACTGTGCCTTCACACTCAAACCTGGAAACATATACACAAAAATATTTCTTAAACACACATTAAACTGTAATACATAATGATTACAAGAGACAACACTGCAGAATCTGTAGGTTTGGGTTTTTTTCACTCTCCCCAAGTGAAAATTTTAATTTGATCTGTTTTATGTAGCTCAGACTTTATTTACCTTTAACTGGCACTCTGTCACTTTGTATGTTGCCTTAGTTGATCGCTATCTCAATGCTGTCCTTTTGCAACAATGTAGTGTGATGTAACAGTAATAAGGCTGGGCGATATGGCCTAAACATAAAATCCCCAATTTGTATATACCATATTTGATTTTTGATTTTAATTGATTTTTTTAAACTACAAAAGACAAAGGAATTATTTCAAATATGTTGTTTTTATTTCAAACAAACATGAATTTCTCTACTGGGAATATAGTGCAAACATAGCTTTAACCAAACTAAACCTTTTTTTTCAAATATTCAAATTGATTAATTCAAATTGATTTTCACGATTTTAATTTTTTAACATCCTCAAAACAAATTAATTTGAATTTCGATTTAAGATCAATTTATTGCCCAGCCCTAATAAATAGTGGTAGCCACACACACAAACACACATGCGCATGTACGCTGTTGTGCCGATTCATTACCTGTGAATGGTGACATCTTTAGTTTGTCCAACTCTGTAGATTCGGTCACATGCCTGATCCTCCAAGGCTGGGTTCCTGTCATGGGTCAGAGGTTAAATCACAGCAATAACTACAGTCAACTTGTAAAACATTTTCTCACTTTATTACATATGCAATTACCTATTCACTGGAAAACAGCAACAAATGGCTCTAGTGTTTTGTTGTTGTTTTTTAATCCACTGATGTATGTGTGTACACATGTTTGTCTAAGAGAGATCTATATCAGTTCTTAAAGAAATGTGATTTATGACATATAATAATGCGCAATTTAAGAGGCAAATATCTTTGAAGAAAGTTTTAATATGTTCACTTTCACTGAAACTTGTAAATGGAAACATTATTGTTTGTATAATAAAATGTTATAATGACTGAAAGGTGTTGAAGACACTGTTGCAGTGTTTGCACTGGAAGGAGCTAAAGTTGAAGATAAAGGGTCTTTTAGAACAATAATATGAAGGTATTACAAATAATAATTTGGACAAAACACAAATTGTGTATACAACTGACTACATCAAGCATAAATAAGCAAACACCGGCAGTTACACTCTTTGTTTTGTGCACGGCTGTGTGAATCTCACCAGTGCATGTCAATGAGAAAGAGGTGATTCCCACCAATGAGATTCAGTCCAACCCCTCCGGCACAAAGAGAAACCAGCATCACCTGCAGAAAACCAGAAATCAACAAAGGATTTCAGTAGGAAACGTTCTCCTACCACTTATTTTTAAATTCTGTGAGCAATACCAATGAGGATGACAAGCATATTTAAAAAAAAACAAAACAAAACACAAAAACAAAATACAAGCAAATAAAAACAAAAAACAGGTTTTTGTCAAATGCTCATTATTGAAAATACAGGCCTGTTGTACACGTGTGTTAATATGCATTCCTGATATATTGAAACCTTTGGCAGTACCAGAAAATATTCACCCTGTCAAATGTTTCAGTGTTTGGTGTTCATAACTTGTTATGTCTTTTGTTGGGTGATATTAACCTGTGGTCCTTTTGGGTTAGTGTTGAATTCTTCCACCAGGTCCATACGGCGCTGCGGGTTGACAGTCCCGTCGATAACACCATATTTCAGGCCAATTCGCCGCAAGTGAACTGCTACAACTTTCAGCATGCTGGTCCACTGGGACACGATCACACTACACATTAGAGGAAATATCATGTGGATTACAAATATGATAAAACGCTTCTTTTGGGTCAATCGCAGGAACACTTACAGGTTAACACATGTTAATTGTTTTAAGGTCACGTTAGGTCCTTTCAAATGTCATACATACGGAGGTGTGTGAGGATTAAGTAAGGTAAACGTGTGTGACACAAACAGACAATCACATGATATTCCTCAGCAGATGGAGAAGTCATTTGAATTTTTCGGCACACTCGAGCTCCGGAGCAGCTTCTGAGACGACCTTGTGGGGAAATCTATCAACCAACTAAGTGTTCTGCCAAAATAATGTGTTGAATTTCTGATGCGGAAGAAAGGAGAAATACCACCTTGTAGTTGTCTGCCTCCATTAACCACTCAAGTGGCAGTTTTCATCCATGCCTGTCCAAACTCAAATAAAATTTGTAGTAGCAAAGAAGCTACAAATTTTAAATTGTGAATGTTTCACTCACATCTTCAATGCTATGACTTATGCTTAAACCTACGCAAAAATAACATTTCAAGGGTGAGCCCCTAAGATTAGTGTCCCCAAATTAGTATCAGACTGAATGTGAAATATGGCGTTAAAAGTGTTTTTGTATTATGAAGCCACAAATAAAAAATGTTAACACTTCATCATTTTATCCTATTAGACATTTGTGTGAAACTTTGTAACAATAAGTGTATTAATTCTTTAACATTGACCACTGACTGCAAAATCAATCAGTGGGTGTTTGACCCATATTTGACAAATTTCCCTGGGGAATGGGACAGATGTATGGATGTACGAATGGACAGATGGACGACATGAATGACATAATGCCTCCTAACATGGCTAACTCTGGCCTGGAAGCATAAAACAAGTCAGATTTAGAATGTAACTGGATGGTAAACTGAGTCTGAGGTGACTGTGAGACTTTATGTTTTACCTTTTCTGATTGTCACTCTTCTGTCTGATTGCCTCCAACTCACAGATGATGGCAGAAATCTAAAAAATTGAAGTAGAAGAAATAATTAATTTCTAGTTAAAATTTGATAACGTAACACCAGTCATACTAGAGTATCTGTAGATTTGCATCACATCATGTCTAACATTGGACAGCAAAACTTTCTTACAGGCATATTGTATATTACATTATAGCTCTTGATAAGGATAGATTTTGGCCTATGACTCTTGAAAGTCACTCTCTACAATTAGCATAGTCACATAGTCAAAAGTACAAACTTTTCTACACGTTGTGGTGAGCAGAGAATCCAGTCTCTGTAAATAACCTGTGACCTTTACTGACCTTCACAGAGACCACTTAAAAAAAAAAAACAGTTTTGACAGATTCAATACACTTTTGTAAACAAAATAAATGCTCATATTCTGAACAGAGAGAGTCATCTTTGTTTCTATACAGCAGGTACTGGGTATTCCCACAATCAGATGGTAATTGTGTTGTTGGTGTGCTGAGCACAACGGTAGCTCACCTTGGTGCTCTCACTGGTGTCCTCAAACAGCTTTGAGGGAAAGCGGGTGCCGTTAAGGGCCACAGTGTCTTTGAGGTCAGGGCCTGATGAGGAGGGGCTGGAGGACAGAGACAGAGCATTGAGCTGCTCCTCCAGAGACAAGACGATCCCATCACCCTGCAGCTCCGAAGAGTCAAGAGTCTGAGCAGAGAGGAGAAGAGAGGAAGGAAGTCAGTGCTTGTGTCACTATGCAGTTCATATTTGCATGCATTTTTAAGTGTGACAATGTTTTTTCATTAAGGACAAAACTAGTGAACCTTGTCAGAGCGTACAAGTCAGTGTGTGTACCTTCTTAAGAAGTGACAGGTGACAGCAGCACTGTCGGAGGCGCAGCAGCAGAGACAGGATGTGGACAGTGCTTGACGCCTGCTGGGGCTGCTGGGAACTCGACACAGCAGGGTCAGCCTGCGACATGCCAAACTCTTGGGCCACTGTGGAGGGAAAAACACACACTTTTCATACACCACTTGTAACAGCAACACCGATCCGTAACCAAGTTTGACCTGAAGGGCAACGTCTGACTTGCTTTACCATCATGTTCAATTTTTCATTTCTATTATCAAAGTATAAATTAATGCATGCAGCTTTTTACAAACACCAATCCAACATAAAAACTGTTATATTAAAAATATAATTGCTCAGTACATAAGTGAGGCAGATGTGTGATTTAGACTAACAACATATTCTACTTCATTTACACTGCAAAATGTGAGAAGTATCACCATGTCTCATAATCTTAAAGCCAGATCAGCAGTTATTAACTTGTGGCACAGTGTCAGGATGAGCAGTCGTTCAGACAAACTTTAAACACATAGAGGAAAAATCAGTAAAGTTCATTAGTCAGCTGATTATTCTTTGCTTATATGGATAATAGCAAGCATGTAAATAATTGAGCTTTGTATACATTGAGCATACGCTGCATGTCTGTTTGCTAATCATATGTTATTCTTTATTTAAGTTTATGTAAGTGCCCACGATGTTTGTTTTTTCTATGCTCAAAATGTCAAACTGCATACTCACAATTGAGACAAGAAATTCCACACAATCAGTCGCATCTCTCAAAACACTGCAGAATTCATGACACACACTTTCAGTTGAGGACTATAAATGAACCGTCTGATATCTCACCTTTTTCGAAGGGATTGGAACTGGAAGCCTTTCCCTTGTTCACATCATTTCCTTCATGTCTCTTCAGGTAGCTCTGCAGAGTAGATCTAGAGAGAAGCACATTATCTTCCTTTTAAATTGTTATTATAATCTATTTTTTTATTGACCTATCTTCTCCAGTCAGGAAGTCTCCACTGCATTTCATTTCTTCAGTCTTTAAAGCGAAACAATTATTTCTTAATGGCTGCTCTTTTATTCTTTAAAGGAAAACATCATGAGGTCAAACGAAGTTGTGCAGAAATGCTAAAGTTGTTGGGAAAAGGCAAACCCAGTACTAGGTATTATTTGAGTCAATTTACAAAACCCTGCATAATAACAGAATAATGCCAAGACTCAAAATTGTCATCTTTCAAGTTTTAATAAAACAAAGATGTTAACATCTTCTTTTCCAAAGCAAGAAGGTGTCTGCACACTAAATCTGTGCAAAAGTCTTTTAATGCGAGAAAAACATTGTTCACTCGCTATCAGATTAACTGAAGTGCTGGAGCTTTAGGGCATCAGCATTCTCATTTTTCAAATATCTTCTTTCCTTCCTGTACAAATGAACAAACAGTACAAATGAAGCTGGTGGAGCTAAGAAAAGAAGCAGTGCACCACCATTCCTCAGTATTTTATTATCATTGCTGTTCAGTTTGACTCCGTCTGAACCAAAAAAAGAACAAGTCAATACACTGCTACAGGCTAAAAAGGATAAAAGAGATGTTTTGTTTTTCAAAACGTACATATGTTTTTAAAGTAAAACATAACAAAGGTTGTTGTGTTACCTGGATTGGGCAAAGACCACATCATACACAGCCTGTTCGTCCTTGGACAGTTTGAGTCGATGCACCTCGTGGGTCCGATCAGGCAGAGACACCTGAAACATTCAACATGTCGCGTAAGCCAAGATCCAGAGTGAGTGTGTGTGGATGTTTGGATCAGTCAACACTTACAAAAAGTCAGACCTAACTAACTAGTCATGGCAAGCAGATACTCTGCCATCATTTAAAGACAAACTCAAAGACTTTGTGGCCCTCATACTGACTGCCGTCGATGCGATGACCAAAGCATATGTTCGTCCCTACCAGCGGTTTTCCTGTAGAGTCCAGCTGGTCTTTGGTTCGTCTGAGCAGAAGACCCCTTGTCAGGATGTTGAGTCTCTCTCTGCCTCTCTTAGAGCCGTTGTCCACCTGAGCTTTCCACAGTTTGTACTCATCAAAGGGAGAACAACGCAGAAACCTGAACGACACAGACAGACAGTGAGGGAACAGAATCTCATTCCAGTTAATAAGTTTTTCTTAACCCTGACTTTGCTGAAGATGCAGTGATGTCAGCAGATTCAAAAAGTAACTTCAAGGTCAGAATCAGTCTCACTGCATCATCAGGAAAGACGCATTAATTCTTTCTGCAATGGGAGAAAATGTTGACACAGGATATTCTAAGAGCTATTTAAAGTGCTCGTTATTAATAAATAAAGTTAAGCCTTTCTTGTCCAACTCCAATTTAGTTACTATCATCAAGGACCTGTGTTTATTGGTTTGTTTATCGGATGTTTCGGAGATCTCAAAAAGTATTCCACAGATTTCAATGGGATTTGTAAAGTTGCGGTGAATCAATAGCACCACCTTGTGGTCATTTCCAAAAGTTTTTCATTAATAAGTCCTTGTCACTTAATAAAAATTTACTTTTTTCCCTGGATTTAACACAAAGATGGATCTATCCAGCAATTTTCCACCTAATGGGATTATAAACACACCATATAAAATTTTGTATATGCTATATTTTGTGTAGCCTTTACTTGCTTGCATGTGCTATCTCATTTTATGTTTATGTTATGTCCATTTTACTTTGTGATACAGTGTATCGTACATAAACAAAAATTGCCATATAAATTAAGTGATCATGTTTACATCCTGTAGTAATTTAACCTTTTTCTTGTGCTTTTATGTAAATATAGTGTTCGTCTAAACACAACATTAAACACACCATAGTAATTTTCTAACTCTTGTTTTTAAGTCTTACTTGAGCAGTGAGTACATGTCTAGCAGGTTGTTCTGAATGGGCGTGCCAGTGACAGCCCAGCGGGCATGAGCCCTCAGCTGACACACAGCCATAGAGGTCTGCACTTTTGGGTTTTTGATGTTGTGGGCTTCGTCAAGAACCACCCGGGCCCAGGCCACTCGCAGAAGAGGAGCTGAACGTGGTGGCTGGTGAAAACAACACGGGATGAGATGTACATGTGTCTTAGTTTTTGTACCAAAGATTAAAGAATACCAACGCAAATAGGTCTCAATTCACATCTTGTGGGCAAAATCTTATGTTAGAGCACTGGAGCTGGTAAATGCTGAAGTCAAAACAGTTGCTTCATGTCATCAATAAATACTTCTCACCACATCATCAGTGTCTTTACTGGGTTTCTCAGCGTCTTCCTTTTGGACTGGGATCTCTTTGGAGACCAAACTGTATGTCGTCACCACCACATCATAACCTGCCAGCCTGAGGAAAGAACAGAGAACACCTGATTCAACGTTCAGAGCATTAACAAAAGTGTCTGTACTTGATCTATGAGGCAAGTTGAACTGATCAAGCAAGTAATGGGGTGTATGTATGAATGTGGTCATGGTTCCCTCACACTTTGGCGCTTTTCTCACGGTTGGGGCCGTGGTACAGGTACACAGTCAGCCTGGCTGTCTTGACATGTCTGTCGATCTCTCTCTTCCAGTGATGGATCAGGGAGGCAGGACAGATGATTAGAGTGCCTTTAGAAACAACGAGGCTGGAGTCTGAATGATCAACAAACAAACAAACAAACAAATCAGAAAGTTCAAACTTCAAAAACTCAACATGTGAGTTCATCTCCAGAGCAGACAAAACACGACGCATCTAAAATAAATGGAAGGATCTAAAAGACTGAGTGGACAGTAACAATAACATTACCGTATTCTATTTTACAAACTACCAGAATCAGAAGAGGTTCCTAGTTACCGGTTTTTGAGATCCAGCCCTCCAGCTTCTTCTCTTCCTTCTTTTCATCTTCCTCTTTCGTCTTGATCTTCTGGGCCAGTATGAGAGAAATCATGGTCAAGGTTTTCCCCAGACCCATGTCATCCGCTGAAACCAAACAGAGCAAAAAGGACAAAGAGGAGAAACTATTACGAAAAAAAAATATTTGAAGCTTCTCTGATGGGAAAAGTATCACATCACCTCTATCAACAACTTTCATTTAGAGTTCTCATCAGCGTATGCTGTTATCTCTTTAATAACTATCATGCTGAAAAAAGGTGAACACACCCAAAATTCCTCCACATGGTTTCTGGGTCTCTCTCCAGAGTAGCCAGGCCAAAGCTCTCCTCTGATGGGCCAGGAGCGTCACCTGACCAACGACAAGAGGACAATATTATTAGAATGACATAATGGACCAAGCATGGGAGGATTTATTTTGTTTAAACTTCACTTGGAAATTGGCTAAGTTTGAACTTCTCTCTGAAAAAAAGAATTTGTTGTTGCCAAAGTGTTTGGACACCCACAGATTAAAACCATACGGGATAGCTGAACATGCCATTCCAAACCAGGGGCATGGGTCTGCTGCAGTAAAAACCTCGAGCCCCCTGGAGTCAAACTTTAATCCAGATTTAAAACTTGGATGCAGTTATTTGCTCCCATTCAGCTAAAAGAGCATCAATGAGGTTCATCACTGATGCTGGGTGTTGAGGTCTGGCTCACAATTTATCCACTTATGTTGGATGAGAACTTTATGCAGACCAAACTGGTTCTTCAGCATCAAACTAGGAAAATCATGTTTTTAGAGAAATGGCTTTGTGCACAGGAGGCACTGTCATGTTAAAACAGAGAAAGGCCGTGTCCAAACGTAGCTTGCTGCAAAGTTTGAAGCTCTCCTCTAAATACTCAGCCCTGGATCACACAAACATGTGTGCACATATCTGTTACATCATTTTCATTTTAAGACACATTAGTGTGTCAGAATCTCATTAGTGGTGTTAGATATTCTCAGTGATGAACTAATTTAAAAAAAAAAAAAAAACAGACAAGTGAGTGAGGGAGTGTTGAACCTTGATGCCTCTTGGGTCTGGAGCCTCGGCCTCAGCGTCGGGGCAGGACTCCAGAGATTTGTGGAGATGATCGATGGCCTCACAGGTGGCATTTTTCACTGCCAGCAGACGGTCCTCAGTCATCCTGCCACCGTAAAAGGCGTGGACCTGTGGGTTTGCTAGAAACACAAAGAACTGAGAGTTAAGGTGATTTCATGAGGGATAAAAAAAAAAACAGTAAAAGAGATTACAAATTCAAAGAAAAACAAATTCAGGTTGTAAATGTGATGAGGAAATGGCACAAAATGTTGGAGAGGAAAGACAGTCACCTCTTGCAACAAGAGAGCTCTCACGCATAGATTCGAATACAACAAAAAGCTTCATACCTCCAGACATTTGAGTGTATCCCTGGCTCAGCTGGAGCCCCAAGGAGCTGCTGGAGGCCTGGTGTTGGGAGGGACCCGGTGCTGGGGGTACAGGGAGCAGGACGGTGCCCCCCTGCCGGCTAATTGGTTTAGCCTGGCTGCAGTCTGGTTTAGCATCACTGCTGTCACTTTCAGCTTGGGACTCTGTTTCACAATGTTTATGCATGTAGGGTAAAGTATGTTATTTTCTCTTCGACTTTGGTCTTCACTTATTTAGATTTGTCATCTTTACTTTGAGCTATTACTTTCAAATTATGTTTTTTTAAATCTCCTTGTATTGTGAAGTTTCACATGTAAAGCTCACTAACATCTGACATCACTGTAGTTAGATCCGGGAAAAAAAATGATTTGGAAAATTACAGAATTTTTTTTTTTATATATATAATTTTTTTAGGAAGGTGATAAATAATGTGATAGACAAGTGAATGACATCCCAAGTCTGTTTTACAACATGCCAGTTTAGAGTTAACATAAAAAAAAAAGGCTTGGGGTCTCCTTTTGTTTCACTCTTCCACAATGACCCCATTAACTAGAAACAAGCTTTTTGCAGACTGCACCTTGAGATGTGTAATTCATAACATGCAATACAAATACATAATTTTATATTATTGTTACTGTACAGTGAGTGACTTACCCTGCTGAGAAGCAGCAGTGAGGCTCAGAGCCTCCAGCGCATCCTCCAGCTCTTTGACTTGAGTCCTCAGCCTCTCCCCTTTATCAGGCAGAGCTGCCACATTCACCACAGACAGAGTGGCCTTATCAGGGGAGGGAGAGAGAGAGAGAGAAAAAAATGGGATGAGAGAATAAACAAGAGATATGGATGAAAATGGGTACATAGAAAAGAAAACCTCACCCTCAGGAAAATGACTGTTTCATTCATTTGAAAGCCAAAGAAGATCGCAAACTTGACTGTTGCCCCTTATTTTTTTTAATATTTGCTAAGGACATGTTTGAGCAGCATATCTTGATCAAATTTTTAAAAACAATATTGGTATTAACCTCAAAACTCAAGTATTTATTCAGCTCTAAATGGTCCCATAAAGTAGTGGTGCTCAAACTGGGGTACGTGTACCCCTAGGGGTACTATGGAGTACTGCATGGGGTACTTGAGATGTATATTTAGAAAAATAAAACATCAAAGAAGAAAAATATCAGTCATAAAATAATAATTATTGCATGATGATGACAAAAATTGGTTTGTAATGAATTAAGTAATTGATTCTAACCAGAAATGTGGCACTCAAGTGTTTGTCAGTGACAAGGTTGTTAATAAATCAGACACTGATGGCACTGCGCTGTCCTCAAGGTATTTTTTTTCTTCATACCAAAAATGTTTTGCACTGTTCACTGTACTTGGCTGAAAAAAATATTTTTAAAAGGGGTACATCCTTGAAAAAAGTTTTGAGAACCACCACC
>JAQFJA010000005.1:3491636-3509872 GCA_029874485.1 Naso brachycentron
GGACGCCAAACTCAAACTATGTTCTGCTGCTGCAATAAACATTTCAAACCATTACAAACGTGAGTTGTCTGACTGAAATATATTAGATATTTTTCCAGTCTCAACTCACATTACTCTGTAAATTGTTCTCTGCTTTTCCTCCTTTATTCTCCATGTTTTCCTCTTTCTAAGATTTCTCCAGGCTCCCAGCTGACCTTCTTGCCCCCTCTGTCTGTTTCTCCACTCACGGGTCTTCTCTCTGCCAGTCACGTTTCATATGCTCTCACAAATGGGACTTCATCACCCACTGGCACTGGTCTGATTGCTAACACGGCAAACATGACTCCACTAGACGTCCCCTTGTGTTAATTTTCAGCCTTCAGTTCTTGGGTTGCTGGCTGCAGGCTCTGCACTTGTTTCCTATGTTGCTGTTGGCTATTGCTGGAGCACACAGACAAGGAAGCACACTGCTTTGCAGCGTGACAACAACGCAAGCACTAACGCACATGTGCACACACACAGCCAAAGCATGTGTGTACTTGCATATTTGACTCAGAGGGATAGGTGTCGGTAATGAAAAGATCAACCTCAAGATACTTGACAGGCTGAACATACGTGGCTGTCTGTTTGATGAAACGCCTGTCAGGTCCCAGTCATTCCTAACTCATTCACATGGAGCTTAGTAACTGTTGCTTCACTGGACGTGGATCTGGACAAACATGGGACCTTTAAAATAACGACTGGAATACTCCAATGACATTGTGTATTTTGAGACCAGGACGCATGCATTAAAAATGATCATAGAAACCTCTCAAGCATCTCCTGTAGCATTATCAGTTTCTTCTACACTCAGTCTTGTATAAAGTAACCAAAAACCATACTTGAGTAAAAGTAAAGATACCTTAATGAAAATGACTTTGGTAAAAGTGAAAGTCACTTACTAGAATATAACTTGAGTAAAAGTCTTGAAGTAGTTGGTATTTGCTGAACTTAAGCATCAAAAGTACAGTGAATATTAATGTACTTAAGTATTGAAAGTAAAAGTACATTTAAAAAGCAGTCAAGTTTGACTTTTTAAAAATTGTTTAGTTTTATTTATGTAATCTCTGGTCTACATAAGGACAGAATAACTCAGTCATAAAACAAAATGCAAATAAAGTGATTTAAAAAAGTGTTTTTAGAAAGCTGTCTAAGTTTTCTAAACTCCTATGAGCCTGATTTGAACACAATAGGCAAAGGTTTAGATCAAGCTGAATCTGCAACTGGGCGACTGCTGCTACATCATAACAACAAAATGATTTAAAATCAAGCATAAAACATGACAACAGCCGCATCCGAAAGTAAAAACCAAGTTATTATTTAAAAGCACCTGTTTGCATTCGCGCCCAACATGATTAACCAATGATCCAACTTCTGGCAGTCTGTGATCCAACATTATTATCAGCTACTGAAACAAAACAACACAAAATCAATGGCTTGCAACCTACCAAATTTCTTCTGGTTTTTATTTAGTAACAAGTAACAAAGATGCTTGTTTGAAATGTAATGGAGTAAAAGCATCTTTTTTCCTCAGAAAATGTAGTAAAGTAAAAGTATACAACACTGCCTGCAGCAAAGTACACTGCTAATACTTTCAACTTCCCTCAAATAATGCGAACAGCTCAGTTTTGTCACCTGCACTATGAGCTGTTTGCGCTTATTCAGGACCAATTGAGGCAAATTTAGTTGTGAATCGCAAAACAGCGTATTCGGCCCCATTTTGGTCAAAACCTAAATGTTTCATACACACTGAAAAAAACACTGTACAACGGGTTTTGCAGCATTCTCGCTGACTGTCAAGCATATTTTTTTTTGTATGGTAGTCCTTTTAAGGTCCTTTGATCTATCTGATCAAATCTGTAATAATAATAGTAATAATAATAAGACTCAAGAATTTAGTCTTTTTTTGTGACGATGAGTAGGAGGGCCTCCTCGGTGAGCACGGAGGCCTAGGGCGTGGGCCTGGGTGGAGCCGCCGCCGGTGCAGATCTTGGTGGTAGCAAATATTCAAACGAGAACTGTGACTGTTACTGACCCTTTGTTGTTCTGGTAAATGAAAGTTAATGGCATCATTCAGAAGGTGGCCAAAGCCATTTCCAGTCTTTGTGCTAATCTGACTTTAAGGGTCATGATGAGAAAATCCATCAACTAATGATACCTTTAGTGCAGCAGAATGATTCCTGTCAAGTTACACAGACGTTGTGCTACATTATAACCTTTTACAGCAATATTGTTCCCTAGACAGTGCGCTGTTAAGTTCTATTCTAACACATGTAATGGCTCACCTCATCTTGACTTGAATTTAGTTCCTCTTTTTGTCCTTTTTCATTGGAAACATCCAGGCTGCCAGCAATGTCAACTCAGATAAGCAAGCAGAGCTGTTTCTGAAAGGTGACGTACCATCCCTTGATTATCTTCTTAGAGTACTGTAGCTCCTTTGTGTGCGTAGTGAGTGGGTGATTGAACAGATTACAGAGAGAACTTTTTGATGAGCATAACAGAAGAAAATATTGGCAGTGAAGCCATCAGTTAAGCAGCAAATGAACAGTGCAGGTTACAGTTTGTCAGTGAATAACGGCTGCAGCTTCTCAAGATCAGAGCAAAGCTCCTGCATTGTCTCCCAACCACTGGAAAAATAAAGTGGACACACGGTTGATACAACAATGAACAAATACTTCGTCAAGGTAGAGGTTGCATGATCTACAGTGGAAAATGTAGAAAAAAATAAGCAGGGTTAAGAGGAACTGTGGAAAACACCTAGAGCACAGTGGTTTATCATTAAGTTCAGCTAAACAATGTTTTCATGAAAACACTTCTTAATGAATACGCTTACTGAATTTGCACACAACAGGAAGCCTTAATAGAAGTGTTGCGCTATTTCTGAATTAATGGAATCCAGCGTGCAGAATCAGCTGTAATTCTTGCATTAGTTAATCCATTATGAATTTTCCTTTATGTTCTTCCAGAGCCTTCATTGTCTATTAGTCTGAGAATAAGCATGAGCCAGTCACATGGGCCCACGCCCTCCCTGTTTACACTGACACTAATGACTTGTCCCTCGCTCCAGCTCCGCCACAGCCATCCACACATGGAACTAATTCTATCTGTGCAAAACACTAAGACCACTGGCCGGATCGTCCCCCAGCATCATCCTGTAAAACAATCTGTTACTAAGGCAACAGGTGGTCTTGAATCCATAATTCAACCAAGAGCAGGAGTTGATTATGAGGGGACAATCTTTGAAATGAGAGTGTATGGGCCAAGAAAACCTTTGGAGAAATACAGCCAGGATGACATCAGTATCCACACGTGCGCACGATAGAGAAATGGAGTCGTCGTGTTTGTTTTGGCCCTGCAGCTTATTTGTAACTGCTTATTACTGGGGTTTTGTTAAAAGCTTGTGTCAAACGTTTGATGTTGGAGATATCATCTTGCACATGTCAGGAAAACTGTTTACAGAAAGATTTAATGAGTTGAATTTTTATTAATGCGCGTTACGGCTCTGTTGACTCATTCCTATCAAATTAACATTGCAACATCACTGGACTATTTACCCAGCACACACAACAGGAAAATAAAAGGCCTGGAAAAACACTGTGCTCGCTATCGTAAAATCTCGCCAGCACTTTGTAAAGGCTGTTGCTGTTTGAATCATAACGTAAATATTTGATCAAAGTGTGGGTTTCTTCCTAGTGTGTCTTTACTTTGCTTTACTGTGTGGAACGAGGAGCCGTAGAGTGTAACGTCAGATTATTGCAGCGTCTGGCTAAATGTAGGTCATAGAGGCCGTTGAATGAAAAGAACCTGTTTCAGAAAGTGTAATATAAACACTTTGTCCCAATCAGTGCCTTGCACGACCGCATTCCTTGATGCCAGAAACCTCACATTCATTTAATCCCCATTTCAAAGTCAAGATCACAATAAAACTACAAGCTGTAGGTCACCCACACATTCAAAGCATATTTTACATGCCTTTTAAAATTAACGAAATAGTGCTTGACTTCCTCTGTCATTCATTGTTTGGTCTTGTGTACAGTAAGGATGCAGTCATGACTAGTGCATGCTATACATTCAGGAATTTAACACACAATAGGAGCTGACTTTGGCCTTAAGATCTGTTGATAACAAATGTCAAGAGTTATGTCCGATTGTAGATAGCACAGGATTACAACACACCTGATCAACAAAAACACAATAGGCATTCCTGAGCTGACAATCATGCGCGCTTAATGCTTAACTCTGCTGTAAATAGAGAGATATAGATCCATTTTGAAAAGGGATTCCACTGAGTCACAGCACCGTGTCGGAGCAACAGTAGAGCCTTGTGATGTTGAGGCGAGCTGAGGGCGCAGCAGACGCCACAGGATGTAGACCTCAAGATGAGGTGGAAATAGATTTCTGACATGGACGATTCATCCTGGAGGGCTGGTTGGTACGGCTGCCCAGACTTTGGGGGAACAAGATGCAGAGTTGTGGGTGGACGGATCAGTGGACCGGCACAGATTGCTTCCGGGCTTTTCTGAGTGCCAGCATCAAGACGGATGATGATTAAATGGGGATGACTGGTGCTGGCTGGAAATGACCTGAGATTAAATCAGGTTTCGTCCAAAATAGAACCTGACTACCTTTTTCTTCCAAGTTTCTCCCTTTTCCCCCTTCCTCTGTCTCTTGGTCTTGCCCTCCCTCCAACTCTGCTTCTGCTCTTTTTACGCTCCTTCCTCGTTTGTCTCCCTTCCTGTTTCCAGGCTTGCTCCTTTCCTTCATCTCCATTCTTTCCCACCTTACCACCATAAATAAAAAAAAAAACGAAACCCAAAGCCACTGCTGCTGTGCATGACTTACATTTTAAAACTAAACCTGACAATTCCCAGTGTGTACCTGTCTGTTACCCACACATGGTCTGCTCTGACTGCTGGCATCGTACTGTTTAAAAAAGCCTCTGAGTGTGTGAGCCCAGCATGCAACAAAACAAGGCAAAGCAGGTTTATCTGTGCAGCACATTTGGTGAGGTGTGATTCAAAGTGCTCTACATAAGACAGTAAGACAGCAACAGAGCCAACGAATGACGTTAAATTGGTAAAACTGAAAGGAAAAAAAGTAAATAGGGAATAAATGGGGAACAATGAGCAAACCAGTGGCTGTCGGCCTCAGAGGGACATGGAGGGGGAGTTTAAAGGTCCGGAGACCAAATGCTAACTTGGTTTGTCCTAATCAAACACGTTCTTTGCAGAATAGCAATGTTGTGAGAAAACAATAAAATGCTACCTCCCCTCTGATTATAATAATTAGGATATAGGTTGAATGACTGCATATGCCTGCCAGCAACTTCTAATGACTGATGCATACCTGTCTGCGTCATGCTCCTGCAGGGAAAATAAGACTCAGGGATACACACAAGCACAGCGTCAAAACTGAGTCTCTGTGTTGTTGTAAAAATCAGTTGGTGTTTCGAGATGGTGACATTGATTTGGCATTTTTAGAACACATGCATCAACGGCTGAGCTACAAAATTGTAAATTCTCAGTGATTATTTACTGAACCCTTACCATGACAAAGTGTACCAATATTAATATAACTGAAAGCCATTCAATTAATGCTTTTTTTCTCAGTATTTTCATTTCAGTGTCTGAAATTCTTGATGGCATTATTTAACTTGTCGAAGTTCCTCTCAAAAGTTAAAAATCTGATGATAGCCACTGAACAGTTTAAGCCAATGATTGGTAAAAAGTTAGGATTCAAATATATGTTCAGATCAGCACTTTCATTCATTAGACAGCACTTTTATTAGATTTTTTTGTCTGCACAGGAGAGAATTCTCTTGTTGAAAATTTTAACTGAGAACTATAAAAAAGTTGAACAGAACCTGATCTTATGATCTGTCAAAAATTCAAGACTGCAGATACTTTTTTCTGTATTGAGAACAATAAGAGAACCTTGCACCATTCATTCTTGACAGTATCATTCGGTACCACGACAACCTGAGCAGGGAGCATGAAGTACATTAAGGCACTGTATTAATGTCAAATAAAGATACACATTGTTAAGGACAAGAGCAAAATGTCACGTGTAGTGTCACTTTGGCACTACCGTCAGCTCATACCAGTGCTGGATACAGTTTTATGCAATGAAATAAATATGAGCAGGCCACAGGGTTATTCTATATGACTGTAAAAACAAAAGTAGTGTCCTGAAAAATCAGTATATGAATGATGAAATTAAATTGATTTTTCTGAAAATGGATACAAACACAGCTGAATATAGTGAGTAGAAGTCATTATAAACCCAATTTATAAGGCTCTAGCCCGCAAATCTCATTGGGTAGTCATCTCCAAAAGTCATGCAGCAAGACCTACAGTTATGTAACACGTAGAATCCCCAAAGAACAGTAATCCTCTTCAGTGGCAGTCACATGTTTGATAAACACAGAGATGGTCTGTGTGTGTTGTCAGCACACTGCTATGAAAGCAAAGTTTTGTCAGTAGTGGTCTCACTGCCCATCACCCAAAGTTATGTAGGCCTACGCTTACAAAACACCCAAACCAGTGAAGGACAGGAACACAGTTGAGCAATTCTGTTCAATGTTTTTAAGTGATAGTAAACATTGTTTAATACTGAATAGGTAGAGCTATTAGCTGATCTCCTTTTCTTATGTTTTAAAAAAAATGTTTTTTCCTTGCAGGGCTTCTTGGCCTCAGTTTCACTTTATAGAAACTAAAGTGTTATTGTTTTCTTATTTTGAGTAAACACTATTAAAAAGGACAGTAAACTGTTGTCCACATCAGGTGACCAGAAGTTACTTAAAACAACAGGTTGCCAGGCTAAAACCCTCAGCCTCTTGAAATCTCTCTGTGGGAAATGTGCATGTTTTTCTATGTATTTGTAGTTTGTCTGCTTTCATCAGTGACAGGAATAAAATGCAAATGCAATTATATTACTTTTACTAGAAACATGCACATTATGATTTCCTATAATTATATCACAACCTGCTACAAGCTATTTGACCACGTTACACAATAAACATCATGTTTATGCTTCAACACCTTGGATTGAAATTTACGTTAACAGGAAAATGAACTGTCTTTGTCCTTTGCTGCTTCAGCAGTCAGAATCAAGAGCTCAGAACAATAACAGAGCTGCACCCTTTGCTACATCCCCCCTTGAAAGCTTGTTTTGTTTGGCGGAAAAGAATATGAGCGTCAGAGAAAATCGAATCTTTGACTGCACAGGGAAGAAGCCATATAAACAAATGTGTCATATTGATGCAGTTTTTGAAAAGCAATAAATAATAGTCACATAATAAAATCGCTGTTTTGACAAAACACTGAAGAGGAATGTTGGCATCAGTGGAGGAAAGACAGAGAAAAACAAGAATTCCACTGCAGGTTAGGAGGACATCGCATTAAAATGTATTATAATGTGTCTGGTTGTAATTACTCTTCACAGCTGAATATGCTGTGTTTGGCTGCCTCCCATGATTCCTTTTACACAAACCAAATTCCCTGCTCACAACCTGACATTAGCAAAGCCAAGAAAATCACACAGGTGCTGAATGTCCAGGCCATGCTGCCATTTGCTTCCCCCTCCCTCCCATTTAGTAGATGCTCCAACCCTGTTATCCAAAAACAACCTTTCTCTCCATCCTCCTCCTCCTCTTCACTCTTGCCCTCTGACCTTTCAGTCCCTCTGTGGTTACTCAATGAGTTTTGTCTGTGTTTGAATGAGCTCACTGGAAAACAATGTGCCATAAGTCACCGTTTCTTTCATCTTCCCGTCTTGACAGAAACTTGGAGAGCACACCCTGATGCTTTCGAACAAAACAGGTTGTATGTGGCTTACATCCACGCAGCTGAATTCTGGTGCAGCTTTTGAAGTTTTGTTGTCAGTTCATTGAGATTATATTTATAAAAAAGAAGAGAAAGACTGGAAATTCTGCATTAAACAGAAGGAGGGTGCGATACACAGCATCTCTCCCACAAATACAGCGACTTCATTTGCATGTACTGCATGTTCTGCCTGCCCTCGTCTCTTTAACTTAAGTCTGCCTTCATCCTCATTCTTGTGTATCTTGATAGGCTATTAAAAAAGACTTACTGTGTGACTGGAAGATCAAGTCCAATGTGTTTGGGAAATTGCACCACAAACAAAACAAAACAAAACAAAACAAAAAAAACTACAAAGGCAAACATACAAAATACCAACACAGCCTCAGAGCTTTTAGTTAAATAGTTGACAGTATTGACAGTATAATAGAGGGAGGATGTCGTCAGAGTGCAGGACTCTCACAAATTAATCCAGGGTTCAAGTCCAATCTGTTGTTGGACTTTGGTACTTTGGCTCATATTAGAGACACATTTTTGTGCTGACCATTATGAAAATAGTAGACAACTTGTCCAATAACATGATTCCCTATGACAAAATTTAGTGACAAATACACAGGAAGGGTCACAAGCTGGCAGGGAAAGCAGTGTAAACCTTTGCAGCTGGAAACACCTACAGGTTAATCAAACTACGGGCTGCAGCTGAAGACAACTTGAATTCACAAGTTTTACTGGATTAAAGGTAACCAAGGCAACCCTATCTTCTACAAAATATAATTAATTACTAACATTTCATGTTTCTCTGATACTTTGAGTACTGGATTCTCATGTATTTTAACAATTTTTTCACTGAGTATTTTTATCAAAGAGCTGATAGATTTTTTTTTTTTACAAAATGGCTCTAATCATCTGGTCCTGCTAGTGTGGAGTCATTCCTGGTTGCCAGCATATGACAGGATTGTATTGGAAGCGACAGCCAAAAACCTCTCTTAGCTGAGCAGTCAACACACTCGGATCCATCTGTTACTACAGCACCGAGCCACAGGGCTGCCAACTGCATGCATTTAGACACTTTAATGACAATGTGGAGCATAGATGAGAGATTCACAAGTGTTCTCATGCCAAAATGTTGTTTCAGTAGATCCCCTCAAATTCTCATCTGAAAACATTTAGTTAATGTACAAAATGGTGTCAGTCCAGAAATGAGACCCGTTTTAATGTTTCTTGTATTAATTAGCAGTTAAATTGAAATTGAAAACCTCCATAAAGAGCTGTTAGAGGCCCATGGGAGTCCAATTTAGAAACAGTATTCCAAGAGGTTAGAGAAAAGCCCTGTGAGCGTCTAAATCTCCAGACTGGCTGGGAGAATCAGTGGAGAGAAAGAAAAGCCAGGAACTGTAATGTTGCTTTCTGTGCTGGAGCTGTCTTTTTGTCAAATTGATTAATGGCAATACCATCAGTGCACAAACATAAGTGAACCTGACAGTCTTATTTGTATTTGGACAAGGGAGAGCGCTGTGCTACAATGAAGAGAAATTAACCATGATTCTAAAAAAAAAAAGAAAGAAAAAAAAGAGAATTGGTGATAATACAATGATATTTTTCATGTGTGAGGTGGAAAAGTCACTTCACAAACATCTCTGCTGAGACTCAAGGCAATGTTAAGCCTTTAAAAATTATATTGAGCTTGACAGTAAAACATCTGCTGTATTCTCTCTCTCTCTTGTTGTAGTTGTAACATATATGCCCAGAAGGCCATTAGAGTGGATACTCTGCTTGTTAAAGTAAATCATGCAGTGTATCCCTGTAATTAAGTGTAATACTTTGGTTAATCTGTGACATGTACACCAACAATTACCTGCAAAATTTAGGGTTAAAACATGAAATGTAGCCTTGCAGTTTACCAGAGAATTTAGGTCAAACTATGAAACACATCCCTGTGGTTAACTTTAAATGTGTCAGTGAGAGGAACAGGAAAATATGCTTTATTTCTCATCCACAACCTCAGTGTCAAATCTGAACATATCAACCCTTTGAGAATCAGTCAGATGAGACATATGGAGCTTATTGAAGGAGGCCCTGCAGAGATTGGGGTAATACCTGTGTAAAGGTGCATAAAGATATGCATCTAAAAAATGATACAGGGTGGATAAAGAGAAGACTTTTTGTGCAGATTATTCACAAAAAGAAAAGGAAAAATGATTTCATGTGTTGTAATGGAGGGGTCTGCCCATTGTTCCGTCCAGTGTCATTCCAGTCACTCAATGGCAGACAAATGCCCACGGGTCCAACATCCCACTGCTCCTACCGTACACTCACCAGTCTCTTTAACCCGCAGCAGACTCATTTAATTTCATTTATTGAGGCTTTAGCCTATAGGTTCTCTGTAGGCTATCCTATTTTATGTTCTAGTTCCTTTTGCTTAATTTATATTATTATTATTAGAGTCAACAGTTTTTGGATTTTCCTTTTCCCCCATGGTTAAGGTTATGAAGCAATTACAGGGAAAGGATGGATGGATAACACTGGATTGTGCCCTCAATCTCAGATATGATAATTGTCATTTTGAAAGATAATTTTGCAAATTGATGAAGTTGCAGTTTGTTGTACAGATAGTTAAGTACCACTTAGTTTTTGTGAAACTGCTCAGTGAAAATGGGTTAAAAACAGGTTAAAATCATTCAAAGCACAGGTTAAGAGCTGCAGTTGTGTAAGAGGTTGCTGTTAAGATGACACTTGAAGTCTTTCTAAATATGTATTTTCAGAGTCTTATATTTCAGCAGGTGCGTGATAAACTGTGACATTCTTGACTTGCAAAATTACCTTTTAAACTGACAAACATCATATTTGAGAATGGGACTACAATTTCAACAGGATCAAAAAATAATTTGTCCCTCTCCATTGAATATCGTCCATATTTTTTCCCAATTAAGGTCCCATGGCCATGGGAAGTAGAGGGGTGTGACTTAGCCACTCTTTGCTTGTTTTCGACATTATGCTGCAGCCAGGCTGAAGTGCTCTAGGCTCACTCTAGGCTCATTTATTCATCTGGTTAGTGAGCTTCGCTAACAAGCCATGAATGGTGAGCTCGCTAACCGGCCAGCAAATGAATTATCCTTGGGTAGGCCTTGAGCCCTCCAGCCCAGCCGGAGCGTACAGTTAACCTACTAAAACAAGCATAAACTGAAGTTAGTGCTAATGTTGATAATAATATTGCATAACAATACCAGAATTTTACTTAACAAAAAAAATAGCATTAAGTTTTCTTTAATGCTCTGTTAGCTGCACAGTGACTCCTGTTATGTCCAATATTTGCATACAAATTCTACAAAAGAGGGTTTGAATTAGCCAGCTAACATTAGCAGCCGAGTCAGACAGTGTGTAGTTTGTTCTTGTGATTGGCTGAAAAGACAGGAGACATCTGATTGGCTTCAGATAAACCCTGTTAAAAAAAAAAAGCATTTGTGGATCGGTTCATGTCAGAGAGGTCTCAAAAATCCCACACAAATGCAGTGAAGTTCAGAAACCACAAGCAGTTTGCAAATGCAGATTCAAGAGTTTGTGTATAAATGTCACACAAACATATACTGTATGTTTTTGAGAAAATTTGCTAATTCTTTATACATATATTTGTGGATTTCACTGATATATAATTTAAATCAAGAAATATTTGTGTGTGCATCAGAGATGCACACACAAATTTAGCTGCATGTAAATTTAGCTGCATGTACTTTTAGTTCTTACCTGTAAAGTGCTTTGTAAAAATTGATTTAAAAATGTAGAAAATATGTTGATTACTGTTGTATAATGTAGTTGAGGTGGGGGCAGGTCTTCAAGGAATTAATGTGTGTGTGTGTGTGTGTGTGTGTGTGTGTGTTTGTGTAATGGTGTGTCTTTATGATGAATCTGTGTTGACAACAGTTACACTCAGTAACCCTGCAATGTGTGTGTGTTTGTGTGTTACATGTGTTCAGATAACACACACATAGACACACAAACTGACAGGAGTTGCTGTAGGGTGAGTGTGTCTTCATTAAAGCTCTTTCACAGCCTGTCAGCATATATCAGTTTATCCACCACCATGACTTAGTTAATGTGGTCTATCTATCTATCTATCATGACCCTGTGACCCTTTACTGTACAAACAGTTGATATTATTTTAGAGAAAGAAATTTTTTGTAAATAGTGAATGTAAACACAGAATGTCAGTGTCAGTCAGGCAGGTGGATAGTTGATAATTGATTGGTTTACGCTGTGCTCTCAAAATTAGTATGCAGACAGTGAAAATACCCACCACATGCCTCAACCTGAGCCTTGCCAACTAAAAAGCCCAAGTGTTAACTCTACTTTTATTGTTTAATTTATGTTTTTTTGTTTCCCACTGGGAAATAAATTCCTACAATGTAAATGTGTATTTACAAAAACAATAAAATCACCTGTACGACAAGATGCAAATTAAACACACTGCATAACAAACTGTTACCTTTGCCAAATTATAATAATTACTCTTCAGGTAGACTGTTTACCTTTGTTCCTACGTTATATCTTTGTTTTGTACCAGTAAAGGCACAATAGTAAATTTCATCCTGTTGTTTACCTCCACGTGGATGCTTAACAATAAAAATCTGCTTGAGTTTATTAGACCTGACATACTGATGCTTCCAAATGAAGTCGAACGTGCAGATGAGGCTGGGCCGGCCTACAAAGACAACAACAACGAGCGGCAGACATCCTGGCTTGAGGGGAAAGTATGGAGTTGTTAGTGTGAACTGACATTTTTACAAGCCAAACAGACAGAGTGTGAGAAGAAAAAAGAGGGAAGAGAGGGAGATGACGAGAGTAAGGAATACTAAAGGAGTGTAATCTGCTGTAAAATGTTTACAGGTCATTTTACTCCCGGAGGCAGCACAATTCGACATGGGTCGTCATAAATGCAATAGTTTGTGGATTTTATAATTCTTTGAAAGGAGCACGTTTAAAATACAAATGAGTGAAAAGAGGGATACATAAAATCATCATAATTTTATATAGTTTGGTGTTATGACCTTTATTCCTCCTTCTCCAGATTTCCCTGGTTGGTCTCAGCCCAAGGCGAGCTGTTACAAAATTGATGCTAACTGCAGTTATACAAGAGTCATGGGAGTGCATCCAAGGTGTCTAAGCATCTCATGACCATTTGTAATGAGAGGTCAGAGGTCTCAGGTGAGCTTGTTTATTTTGGGACAAGACTGGCCTGACTCTCAGTGCCTTCAGCATTTCTTAAGGGGAAAGCCAAGGTCGTTAAATAAGGCAACCTGACTTTTGGTGAAAAGAGGAGGGGCGGGGGGTGGGGGGCCGTCGGGCTTTGTGTCCTGGTGAGATGCATGTGTGCATGTACTCTCCCAAACCAAAGGAGGTCATTAATGAGTCTCTTTATATAAATGAACTATCTTTAACTGTATGTTCAAACAAATTGATCAGTGAGAAAATGTTTTTGATTTGCACAAAAGTAGCCAATAAAAAACAACAGATGTCAAGGGTTAGTACTAAAAAAATATGATCATCTGATCTGCTGTACAAAAAAAAAAAAAAAAAAAAAAGCATTTCTCCTATCTTAAAGCTGGGATAGTCAACAACTGGAAATCAAACATAGCATGAGACTCCTAGTGAAGCAACTCTGCTGCATCCTCCCCTCGCTGTTTTTGATTCTTTTTTTTTTTCCTTTGGTTTTTTAAAAACTGGAGGGAAAAATTGTAATTCGGGTAACAATATCAATACCCTTAACGTGACATGGAAACCAACGGAGTACTTCTACTACTTTGGACCCCATGGAGATGAGCCGGTTGTGTTAGCTAACGTGGATTCTTAAAATAAAAAAAATCTTTTTTAAAAAATTAACAGATAAACTATTTGACAACTTTTTAAAACTACATTTGCTACCCATCATGTGAAATACATCATGTGCTTTATCATTTTACTTATATTCCCACTTTTCCTTAAAAGAATCCTTTTGCATTGCGTGCACTGTTTTCACTTGACATCACAGGTCTATGCTTTTGAATGTTTCATGGCATCTTGGCACTCTGAACTGCAAACTTTATGCTCAACACCACATCACAGACTGGGTTGGTTGTAGCTGCTGTGGTATTGGGTCAATCACATGCTCCATGTGATCAAAAATGCCGGCAGTAATTTGCTGCCAGTAACAAATATATAAATAAATAGTCATTTGTATCTAGATCTGGGTGCAAATACGGTCTAATGCAGGTATTGTTTGACTACAAAAGTTTTAAATCTACTTTGTGCTGGGTTGTTTCAGTCAGTACATTAAAAGTACAAGTACAAATATCCAACTTCAGTACTTTAGTTAGTAGAATTTGCTAGTTCTCACTCTGTCTAGCTTAAAGGAAACTGGAAAAAAAAAACAACAAAAAAAACCCCTAATCTGACCTCAAATGATTTTATACATCTGAATCTGTTCTGTTTGAAATATGCTGAAAAAGTTGTAATTTGTGTTTTTTGTCTCCAATGAAGGCTGTGCATTCTTTTGCCTTAGGTGACTTAATTTGAGCCAGTGTTAGCTGGGCTGAAGACTACAAAACTGAAAATGAAAAAAATAGTCATTAGAGTTAGAAAGAAGTGATGCTAACAGACTTCTGTGGCCCACTCTTCATCTTTGCTTAAGGCTAGCAGTATTGTTTCATTAGCACCACACACCTGAGGCCACACTGGATATGTGGAATTAAAAAGACAAAATCGCTTGTTGATCGACCTTCACCAGCTTTACAAATGGCAGCACACAAACACAACCATGACCATCAATCTTCAGCGAGATATAGATGCTAAAGGTTCACCACAACTTTTTCCTTACAGGGAGGGAAACTTGCAGCACCCCTGTTGTTGTTTGTGTCTGTATGTTTATGAGTGTGTGCTTGTTTACGTTCCATCCCTTTGACCACCAACCAAGTGTCCAGTGATTCTTGAACCCCAACATCCTTGATACACCATGAGCATTTAAATCAATGATATCAAACCCTCGATGTAAACAATTTAAAAAGCAGCCAGCATTAAGTTTGAGTCTGCAGCCCTGAACAGCTCTGTCACTGCTTTGTAAACCTCTACTGCAGTGAAATTGTCAATATACAGTATATTATACCCAAGACCGGTGTACAACATGTAAATATTATTCTAAGTCTTTAAAGCTTTTAAACATCTTAATGTAAATTCCATTTTAGCTAGAACAGAAAGCCATCTCATGACCACTGCTAACAAGGTATTTGGTTGAGCTGCGAGCAGCTGATTAATCACTGTTGTTATTCACGTCAGTAACAAAAAACTGTGAAAAACTGTGAATCTTCACATCAACAAGCTGGAACCAGAGACATCTGGCAACTTGATGCTTGATGAGTGAGCAAAAAGATTAGTCGATTTTCGAAAAGTTGCTAGCTGGTTAATTTTATGACAGTTGAGTGTTCAATTAATGGACTAATCATTAAAGCAGTAGTATTACTTTAATAATGAATTTATTTTTATGAACTTTAAGAATTATGCTTTCTTTTTTATCTATTTAAAAATTGAAACAGGCAAGTCATTGGAAGAGCACATTGCTGCACTTGTGTGTTTCTCCAAAGGAGAAAGTACTCTACACTGTTTACACAAAACATGCTCTGGCTGATTGTTAAGTAATTACTGGCTTTGTTCTATAGATTATTTCACTGTATGGGTGCAGTATGTGTTCAGCTTTAGATGTGGCACAAACAGCAGCAACACAACAGAAAGAACAACAACAACATGCCGGGATTTCTTTGTGTTTGTGTGTGTGTTGTGTGTGTGTGTCTGTTCAGAATTTTTTTTTTCAGTACATCAAAGCCATATACAGTAAATACACCAAACTTTAAGCTTGTTAACACAGCCTTCCATGAACAGTTTATGGGAACTGGGCCAATTAAACTGGATCTCCATTCACTCTTAGTGAAGCAGAACACTACGTGTTGTCTGTTACCGAGGTTATGTAACATAACACGGGGCACGTGGTGGACAGGAGTAAGGAGTAAGGGTCAGGCAGCTCCAAATTTGATTTTAGTCAGTATGGAGTGTTTAAAGTCCTGTCAATGATAGCTACTCTTGTTTTTTTGGCCAAAACCCAGCTTAAATCTTAAAAGGATCACCAAATCCAAAAAGGATATTTTCCTCTTCCTCTTTGTTGCAGAAGTTTTTAGTAGATTTTATCTGCCACAATTTTGAGACAAGTTCATCTGACTTGATTTGATCTGAGATGGACTGCACTTGTATTTAATTCAGAGCACAACTTGTCTCTCATTCACACAGACATGGCAGCAAGCTACCCTGCAAGGTGCTGACCTGACTGTCAGGAGTCATATGAGGTTCAGTGTCTTTTTGACAGAAACGAGTGGACAACAAGCTCTATCCACTGAGATTCAATTTGTTATAGCTATTCCTACAGACTGCATGGTAAATAGAATGTAGTGTCTGGAGAGAGTCAGTGTAAAGTGTAAACAAAAAAAGAACTTGTATGTGGCAAAAATGTTGTTTAGTATTTTTATTGAAGAGAACTTTCTGATACTCAGCTGAACTGCTTTAGAGGACTTACCTGTTCTGTAAAGAGACAGGTAAGAGGTTTTGACATGGTTGTATGTGCTAATTATTAGCAGTTGAATTGGTGCAGACATTAGCTGAGGCTTGTCAGTTTTTCAGATGAAGAGCACAAGAAAAAGGCTAGCTACAAGAAACACAGGTCTTCTGTTTTGATATTGACAATATATAAAAAAAAGCATTATCTTGTGTATTTCAAGCTAATATACAAAAAAAAAGCTCTGTTAACGGCTCTGATTACATTTTTTGCTGATCAAACAAATTTTCCAATGATATGCCAAGTGACAGCAGGCAGATAACGGTCATGTTTTAGACTTTTGCATAAATTGTTTTCTTACATTTGGATCATAAGTTGCACTTTTATATTACAAACAAAGTAACGAACAAGGTGCTACACATTTACTCTGACTCTCATGTGGGCATCAGCTAGCAAAGGTAACGTGTCACACTAAAGTGAATAACAAACATGACACCAGGCTCCGTCGTGTCCCCTCAGATGCTCTGCAGTGAGGTGTGACAGGAGAATCATTCACTGGAAATACACAAAAGACCTCCTTGTCTTTTGTTTCTGGTACCATGTTGTGTTGTGGCTTAACATCTTTCTGCTGGCTTGTTAAAACTTTGGTAAAAGCTCAGTGAATGACTCACATTTCTGTGTGATTTGTTCATTCAGTTTATCAAGTGATAATGAAGACCTTTGCTTTGCAAAGTGATTCAGCGAGCGTGTCTGTATTTTTAACAGATTCTCTTAACTCAATTGGTGACTGAGGTTCCCATCTGTAGGGCATTTAGAAAATGTGAAACATCATTGACCCAAATAGATGCCACATCCAACATCTGGTTCTAAACCCAGCAAACACAAATAGCAAGAACCAGGTAACAAACCTCTCAGTTTGCTTTGTGTATATATTTATTGTATCTAAGTAGCATATATTTCACTATATCATAGTATTTGTGATGTAGTGTGAATGCAAATGAATTTACACTTGATCTTACATGGAGAAACTTGTAGAATTTATAAAGGATAATGATAGCATTCATGTAGCACCATTCTTATCATATCAGTAGTTTTTAAACTTTGGCAAAAAATTCTATTGTCCAGGTTTTCTTAAATCTGTAGACAATGGATCTTCTTCACAGCCGAGATATTTACTTGTTAAAGCAGGAAAAGTTCAGGTGGAATTAATAACATTAATGATGGCCCCATTTTATTAAGTGTCATATAAACCATGTCAGTGAGTGAGCGATCACAACACCAGAGCCCTGGAACTGGCTCAACTAAAAGGAATGTAGGCATTATGAAAAGTATTACTTCCAATCTCTGTTTTGACAAGTAAAATGTCTGCTGTGAAAATTATTATTATCAAGCCTGTTGATGCCAAAGTGCTTCAAGTAAGAAATGCTTCAGATGGATCCAACTCAGGACATCGTTTATTGTTGTAAAGAGATTTCTTATTGTGGCTGTTGGGTGACAGCATTTCATCTCCAATTTTGGTGTCAAGCACAGTTTCTGATAAGTTAAAGAAATACATGTTTCTGAGCAACAGTGGTGTAAAGTCCTACTTTTACTCAAGTACTGCACTTGAAGTAGCATTTCATTTACTGCTACTTCAAACATGTTCATGTTTATGTCACCTGAAATGTCAGACCTTGATAATACTAGGGAAGTCTGTGCACTTTCCTAAAATCTTAAATTCAAACGTAACCCAGACAAGCTGGATCTATTACGTCACAAATTCCAATGACAATTTTAGGCAAAGAAACTCACAACCTCCAGCACAGAGCATACATGTCAGTACAGAGAATGAG